>OV743719.1:35726877-35773432 GCA_928272305.1 Volucella inflata | reverse complement strand
GATGCTGCCGGGGTGGTCCAAATTTTGAATTTCAGACCTCATTGCTCGTCCTAAAAAACAGCTCTCTTCACCATTCTTGTGGTCTTTCATCAACAAATTATGCATGTACGTTATCTGTGTGACTTACTTAATAAAATAGCATCGTTTTTGAGACAATAAAAGAATTTTCATTTATCGACCAAAAAAACGAGATGCTGCCGGGGTGGTCCAAATTTTGAATTTCAGACCTCATTGCTCGTCCTAAAAAAACAGCTCTCTTTACCATTCTTGTGGTCTTTCATCAACAAATTATACATGTACGTTATCTGTGTGACTTACTTAATAAAATAGCATCATTTTTGTGACAATAAAAAAATTTTCATTTATCGACAAAAAACACGAGATGCTGCCGGGGTGGTCCAAATTTTGAATTTCAGACCTCATTGCTCGTCCTAAAAAACAGCTCTCTTTACCATTCTTGTGGTCTTTTATCAACAAATTATACATGTACGTTATCTGTGTGACTTACTTAATAAAATAGCATCATTTTTGTGACATTAAAAAAATTTTCATTTATCGACAAAAAAAAACGAGATGCTGCCGGGGGTGGTATAAATTTTGAATTTCAGACTTTATTGCTCGTCCTAAAAACCAGCTCTCTTAACCATTCTTGTGGTCCTTCATCAACAAATTATACATGTACGTTATCTGTGTGACTTACTTAATAAAATAGCATCATTTTTGCGACAATAAAAAAATTTTATTTATCGACAAAAAAAACGAGATGCTGCCGGGGTGGTCCAAATTTTGAATTTCAGACCTCATTGCTCATCCTAAAAAACAGCTCTCTTCACCATTCTTGTGGTCTTTCATCAACAAATTATACATGTACGTTATCTGTGTGACTTACTTAATAAAATAGCATCATTTTTGTGACAATAAAAAAATTTTCATTACCATTCTTGTGGTCCTTCATCAACAAATTATACATGTACGTTATCTGTGTGACTTACTTAATAAAATAGCATCATTTTTGTGACAATAAAAAAATTTTCATTTATCGACAAAAAAACGAGATGCTGCCGGGGTAGTCCAAATTTTGAATTCAGACTTTATGGTTCGTCATAAGAAACAGCTCTCTTTACCTTTCTTGTGGTCTTTCATCAACAAATTATACATGTACGTTATCTGTGTGACTTACTTAATAAAATAGCATCGTTTTTGTAACAATATAAGAATTTTCATTTATCGACAAAAAAAACGAGATGCTGCCGGGGTAGTCCAAGTTTTGAATTTCAGACTTTATTGCTCGTCCCAAAAAACAGCTCTCTTTAATTACCTTGTGGTCCGTCATCAAAAAATTATACATGTACGTTATCTGTGTGACTTACTTAATAAAATAGCATCGTTTTTGTGACGATAAGAATATTTCAATTTATCGACAATAAAACGAGATGCTGCCGGGGTGGTCCAAATTTTGAATTTCAGACTTTATTGCTCGTCCTTAAAACCAGCTCTCTATACCATTCTTGTGGTCCTTCATCAACAAATTATACATGTACGTTATCTGTGTGACTAACTTAATAAAAAAGCATCGTTTTTGTGACAATAAAACAATTTTAATTTATCGACAAAAAAAACGAGATGGTCCAAATTTTGAATTTCAGACTTTATTGCTCGTCCTAAAAACCAGCTCTCTTTACCATTTTCGTGGTCCTTCATCAACAAATTATACATGTACGTTATCTGTGTGACTTACTTAATAAAATAGCATCGTTTTTCTGACAATAAAAAAATTTTAATTTATCGACAAAAAAAACGAGATGCTGCCGGGGTGGTCCAAATTTTGAATTTCAGACCTCATTGCTCGTCCTAAAAAAACAGCTCTCTTTACCATTCTTGTGGTCTTTCATCAACAAATTATACATGTACGTTATCTGTGTGACTTACTTAATAAAATAGCATCATTTTTGTGACAATAAAACAATTTTCATTTATCGACAAAAAAAACGAGATGCTGCCGGGGTGGTATAAATTTTGAATTTCAGACTTTATTGCTCGTCCTAAAAACCAGCTCTCTTTTACCATTCTCGTGGTCTTCATCAACAAATTATACATGTACGTTATCTGTGTGACTTACTTAATAAAAAAGCATCATTTTTGTGACAGTAGAAAATTTTAATTTATCGACAAAAAAAACGAGATGCTGCCGGGGTGGTCCAAATTTTGAATTTCAAACCTCATTGCTCATCCTAAAAAACAGCTCTCTTCACCATTCTTGTGGTCTTTCATCAACAAATTATACATGTACGTTATCTGTGTGACTTACTTAATAAAATAGGCATCATTTTTGTGACAATAAAAAAATTTTCATTTATCGACAAAAAAAACGAGATGCTGCCGGGGTGGTCCAAATTTTGATTTCAGACTTTATGGCTCGTCATAAGAAACAGCTCTCTTTGGCCTACCTTGTGGTCCGTCATCAAAAAATTATACATGTACGTTATCTGTGTGACTTACTTAATAAATAGCATCATTTTTGTGACAATAAAAAAATTTTCATTTATCGACAAAAAAAACGAGGATGCTGCCGGGGTGGTCCAAATTTTGAATTTCAGACTTTATGGCTCGTCATAAGAAACAGCTCTCTTTACCTACCTTGTGGTCCGTCATCAAAAAATTATACATGTACGTTATCTGTGTGACTTACTTAATAAATAGCATCGTTTTTTGTGACGATAAAAAAATTTCAATTTATCGACAAAAAAAAACGAGATGCTGCCGGGGTGGTCCAAATTTTGAATTTCAGACTTTATTGCTCGTCCTAAAAACCAGCTCTCTTTACCATTCTTGTGGGTCCTTCATCAACAAATTATACATGTACGTTATCTGTGTGACTTACTTATAAAAAAGCATCGTTTTGTGACAGTAAAAAATTTTCATTTATCGACAAAAAAAACGAGATGCTGCCGGGGTGGTCCCAAATTTTGAATTTCAGACCTCATTGCTCGTCCTAAAAACCAGCTCTCTTTACCATTCTCGTGGTCTTTCATCAACAAATTATACATGTACGTTATCTGTGTGACTTACTTAGTAAAACAGCATCATTTTTGTGACAATAAAAAAATTTTCATTTATCGACAAAAAAAACGAGATGCTGCCGGGGTGGTCCAAATTTTGAACTTCAGACTTTATGGCTCGTCATAAGAAACAGCTCTCTTAACCATTCTTGTGGTCCTTCATCAACAAATTATACATGTACGTTATCTGTGTGACTAACTTAATAAAAAAGCATCGTTTTTGTGACAATAAAACAATTTTCATTTATCGACAAAAAAAACAAGATGCTGCCGGGGTGGTCCAAATTTTGAATTTCAGACTTTATGGCTCGTCATAGGAAGCAGCTCTCTTTACCTTTCTTGTGGTCTTTCATCAACAAATTATACATGTACGTTATCTGTGTGACTTACTTAATAAAATAGCATCATTTTTGTGCCAATAAAAAAATTTTCATTTATCGACAAAAAAAACGAGATGCTGCCGGGGTGGTCCAAATTTTGAATTTCAGACTTTATTGCTCGTCCCAAAAACCAGCTCTCTTAACCATTCTTGTGGTCCTTCATCAACAAATTATACATGTACGTTATCTGTGTGACTAACTTAATAAAAAAGCATCGTTTTTGTGACAATAAAAAAATTTTAATTTATCGACAAAAAAAACGAGATGCTGCCGGGGTGGTCCAAATTTTGAATTTCAGACTTTATTGCTTGTCCTAAAAACCAGCTCTCTTTACCATTCTTGTGGTCCTTCATCAACAAGTTATACATGTACGTTATCTGTGTGACTTACTTAATAACAAAGCATCGTTTTTGTGACAGTAAAAAAAATTTCATTTATCGACAAAAAAAACGAGATGCTGCCGGGGTGGTCAAAATTTTGAATTTCAGACCTCATTGCTCGTCCTAAAAAACAGCTCTCTTTAACATTCTTGTGGTCTTTCATCAACAAATTATACATGTACGTTATCTGTGTGACTTACTTAATAAAATAGCATCATTTTTGTGACAATAAAACAATTTTCATTTATCGACAAAAAAACGAGATGCTGCCGGGGTGGTATAAATTTTGAATTTCAGACTTTATTGCTCGTCCTAAAAACCAGCTCTCTTTACCATTCTCGTGGTCTTTCATCAACAAATTATACTTGTACGTTATCTGTGTGACTTACTTAATAAAATAGCATCATTTTTGTGACAATAAAAAAATTTTCATTTATCGACAAAAAAAACGAGATGCTGCCGGGGTGGTCCAAATTTTGAATTTCAGACCTCATTGCTCGTCCTAAAAAACAGCTCTCTTCACCATTCTTGTGGTCTTTCATCAACAAATTATGCATGTACGTTATCTGTGTGACTTACTTAATAAAATAGCATCGTTTTTGAGACAATAAAAGAATTTTCATTTATCGACAAAAAAAACGAGATGCTGCCGGGGTGGTCCAAATTTTGAATTTCAGACCTCACTGCTCATCCTAAAAAACAGCTCTCTTTACCATTCTTGTGGTCTTTCATCAACAAATTATACATGTACGTTATCTGTGTGACTTACTTAATAAAATAGCATCATTTTTGTGACAATAAAAAAATTTTAATTTATCGACAAAAAAAACGAGATCCTGCGGGGACGGTCCAAATTTTGAATTTCAGACCTCATTGCTCATCCTAAAAAACAGCTCTCTTCACCAATCTTGTGGTCTTTCATCAACAAATTATACATGTACGTTATCTGTGTGACTTACTTAATAAAATAGCATCATTTTTGTGACAATAAAAAAATTTTCATTTATCGACAAAAACAACGAGATGCTGCCGGGGTGGTCCAAATTTTGAATTTCAGACCTCATTGCTCGTCCTAAAAAACAGCTCTCTTCACCATTCTTGTGGTCTTTCATCAACAAATTATGCATGTACGTTATCTGTGTGACTTACTTAATAAAAAAACATCGTTTTTGAGACAATAAAAGAATTTTCATTTATCGACAAAAAAAACGAGATGCTGCCGGGGTGGTCCAAATTTTGAATTTCAGACCTCATTGCTCGTCCTAAAAAACAGCTCTCTTTACCATTCTTGTGGTCTTTCATCAACAAATTATACATGTACGTTATCTGTGTGACTTACTTAATAAAATAGCTTCATTTTTGTGACAATAAAAAAATTTTCATTTATCGACAAAAAACACGAGATGCTGCCGGGGTGGTCCAAATTTTGAATTTCAGACCTCATTGCTCGTCCTGAAAAACAGCTCTCTTTACCATTCTTGTGGTCTTTTATCAACAAATTATACATGTACGTTATCTGTGTGACTTACTTAATAAAATAGCATCATTTTTGTGACAATAAAAAAATTTTCATTTATCGACAAAAAAAACGAGATGCTGCCGGGGTGGTCCAAATTTTGAATTTCAGACTTTATTCCTCGTCCTAAAAAACAGCTCTCTTTACCATTCTTGTGGTCTTTCATCAACAAATTATACATGTACGTTATCTGTGTGACTTACTTAATAAAATAGCATCATTTTTGTGACAATAAAAAAATTTTCATTTATCGACAAAAAAAACGAGATGCTGCCGGGGTGGTCCAAATTTTGAATTTCAGACTTTATTCCTCGTCCTAAAAACCAGCTCTCTTTACCATTCTTGTGGTCCTTCATCAACAAATTATACATGTACGTTATCTGTGTGACTTACTTAATAAAATAGCATCATTTTTGTGACAATAAAAAAATTTTCATTTATCGACAAAAAAAACGAGATGCTGCCGGGGTAGTCCAAATTTTGAATTTCAGACTTTATGGTTCGTCATAAGAAACAGCTCTCTTTACCTTTCTTGTGGTCTTTCATCAACAAATTATACATGTACGTTATCTGTGTGACTTACTTAATAAAATAGCATCGTTTTTGTAACAATATAAGAATTTTCATTTATCGACAAAAAAAAGGAGATGCTGCCGGGGTAGTCCAAGTTTTGAATTTCAGACTTTATTGCTCGTCCCAAAAAACAGCTCTCTTTACCTACCTTGTGGTCCGTCATCAAAAAATTATACATGTACGTTATCTGTGTGACTTACTTAATAAAATAGCATCGTTTTTGTGACGATAAAAAAATTTCAATTTATCGACAAAAAAACGAGATGCTGCCGGGGTGGTCCAAATTTTGAATTTCAGACTTTATTGCTCGTCCTAAAAACCAGCTCTCTTTACCATTCTTGTGGTCCTTCATCAACAAATTATACATGTACGTTATCTGTGTGACTTACTTAATAAAAAAGCATCGTTTTTGTGACAGTAAAAAAATTTTCATTTATCGACAAAAAAAACGAGATGCTGCCGGGGTGGTCCAAATTTTGAATTTCAGACCTCATTGCTCGTCCTAAAAAACAGCTCTCTTTACCATTCTTGTGGTCTTTCATCAACAAATTATACATGTACGTTATCTGTGTGACTTACTTAATAAAATAGCATCATTTTTGTGACAATAAAAAAATTTTCATTTATCGACAAAAAAAACGAGATGCTGCCGGGGTGGTATAAATTTTGAATTTCAGACTTTATTGCTCGTCCTAAAAACCAGCTCTCTTTACCATTCTCGTGGTCTTTCATCAACAAATTATAAATGTACGTTATCTGTGTGACTTACTTAATAAAAAAGCATCATTTTTGTGACAGTAAGAAAATTTTAATTTATCGACAAAAAAAACGAGATGCTGCCGGGGTGGTCCAAATTTTGAATTTCAGACCCCATTGCTCGTCCTAAAAAACAGCTCTCTTTACCATTCTTGTGTTCTTTCATCAACAAATTATACATGTGTTATCTGTGTGACTTACTTAATAAAATAGCATCATTTTTGTGACAATAAAAAAATTTTTATTTATCGACAAAAAAAACGAGATGCTGCCGGGGTGGTCCAAATTTTGAATTTCAGACTTTATTGCTCGTCCTAAAAACCAGCTCTCTATACCATTCTTGTGGTCCTTCATCAACAAATTATACATGTACGTTATCTGTGTGACTAACTTAATAAAAAAGCATCGTTTTTGTGACAATAAAAAAATTTTAATTTATCGACAAAAAAAACGAGATGGTCCAAATTTTGAATTTCAGACTTTATGGCTCGTCATAAGAAACAGCTCTCTTTACCTTTCTTGTGGTCCTTCATCAACAAATTATACATGTACGTTATCTGTGTGACTTACTTATTAAAAAAGCATCGTTTTTGTGACAATAAAAGAATTTTCATTTATCGACAATAAAAACGAGATGCTGCCGGGGTGGTCCAAATTTTGAATTTCAGACTTTATTGCTCGTCCTAAAAACCAGCTCTCTTTACCTACCTTGTGGTCCGTCATCAAAAAATTATACATGTACGTTATCTGTGTGACTAACTTAATAAAAAAGCATCGTTTATGTGACAATAAAAACATTTTAATTTATCGACAAAAAAAACGAGATGCTGCCGGGGTGGTCCAAATTTTGAATTTCAGACTTTATGGCTCGTCATAAGAAACAGCTCTCTTTACCTTTCTTGTGGTCTTTCATCAACAAATTATACATGTACGTTATCTGTGTGACTTACTTAATAAAATAGCATCGTTTTTGTGACAATAAAAAAATTTTAATTTATCGACAAGAAAAACGAGATGCTGCCGGGGTGGTCCAAAGTTTGAATTTCAGACTTTATTGCTCGTCCCAAAAAACAGCTCTCTTTACCTACCTTGTGGTCCGTCATCAAAAAATTATACATGTACGTTATCTGTGTGACTTACTAAATAAAATAGCATCGTTTTTGTGACGATAAAAAAATTTCAATTTATCGACAAAAAAACGAGATGCTGCCGGGGTGGTCCAAATTTTGAATTTCAGACCTCATTGCTCGTCCTCAAAAACAGCTCTCTTTACCAGTCTTGTGGTCTTTCATCAACAAATTATACATGTACGTTATCTGTGTGACTTACTTAATAAAATAGCATCATTTTTGTGACAATAAAAAAATTTCATTTATCGACAAAAAAAACGAGTTGCTGCCGGAGTGGTCCAAATTTTGAATTTCAGACTTTATTGCTCGTCCTAAAAACCAGCTCTCTTAACCATTCTTGTGGTCCTTCATCAACAAATTATACATGTACGTTATCTTTGTGACTTACTTAATAAAAAAGCATCGTTTCTGTGACAGTAAAAAAATTTTCATTTATCGACAAAAAAAACGAGATGCTGCTGGGGTGGTCCAAATTTTGAATTTCAGACCTCATTGCTCGTCCTAAAAAACAGCTCTCTTTACCATTCTTGTGGTTTTTCATCAGCAAATTATACATGTACGTTATCTGTGTGACTTACTTAATAAAATAGCATCATTTTTGACAAATAAAAATTTTCATTTATCGACAAAAAAAACGAGATGCTGCCGGGGTGGTATAAATTTTGAATTTCAGACTTTATTGCTCGTCCTAAAAACCAGCTCTCTTTACCATTCTCGTGGTCTTTCATCAACAAATTATACATGTACGTTATCTGTGTGACTTACTTAATAAAATAGCATTATGTTTGTGACAATAAAAAAATTTTTATTTATCGACAAAAAAAAACGAGATGCTGCCGGGGTGGTCCAAATTTTGAATTTCAGACCTCATTGCTCATCCTAAAAAACAGCTCTCTTCACCATTCTTGTGGTCTTTCGTCAACAAATTATACATGTACGTTATCTGTGTGACTTACTTAATAAAATAGCATCACTTTTTTGACAATAAAAAAATTTTCATTTATCGACAAAAAAAACGAGATGCTGCCAGGGTGGTCCAAATTTTGAATTTCAGACTTTATTGCTCGTCCTAAAAACCAGCTCTCTTTACCATTCTTGTGGTCCTTCATCAACAAATTATACATGTAGGTTATCTGTGTGACTTACTTAATAAAATAGCATCGTTTTTGTGACAATAAAAAAATTTTCATTTATCGACAAAAAAACGAGATACTGCCGGGGTGGTCCAAATTTTGAATTTCAGACCTCATTGCTCGTCCTCAAAAACAGCTCTCTTTACCATTCTTGTGGTCTTTCATCAACAAATTATACATGTACGTTATCTGTGTGACTTACTTAATAAAATAGCATTATTTTTGTGACAATAAAAAAATTTTCATTTATCGACAAAAAAAACGAGATGCTGCCGGGGTGGTCCAAATTTTGAATTTCAGACTTTATTGCTCGTTCTAAAAACCAGCTCTCTTTACCATTCTTGTGGTCTTTCATCAACAAATTATACATGTACGTTATCTGTGTGACTTACTTAATAAAATAGCATCGTTTTTGTGACGATAAAAAAATTTCCATTTATCGACAAAAAAAACGAGATGCTGTCGGAGTGGTCCAAATTTTAAATTTCAGACCTCATTGCTCGTCCTCAAAAACAGCTCTCTTTACCATTCTTGTGGTCTTTCATCAACAAATTATACATGTACGTTATCTGTGTGACTTACTTAATAAAATAGCATCATTTTTGTGACAATAAAAAAATTTTCATTTATCGACAAAAAAAACGAGATGCTGCCGGGGTGGTCCAAATTTTGAATTTCAGACTTTATTGCTCGTCCCAAAAAACAGCTCTCCTTACCTACCTTGTGGTCCGTCATCAAAAAATTATACATGTACGTTATCTGTGTGACTTACTTAATAAAATAGCATCATTTTTGTGACAATGAAAAAATTTTCATTTATCGACAAAAAAAACGAGATGCTGCCGGGGTGGTCCAAATTTTGAATTTCAGACTTTATTGCTCGTCCCAAAAAACAGCTCTCTTTACCTACCTTGTGGTCCGTCATCAAAAAATTATACATGTACGTTATCTGTGTGACTTACTTAATAAAATAGCATCGTTTTTGTGACAATAAAAGAATTTTCATTTATCGACAAAAAAAACGAGATGCTGCCGGGGTGGTCCAAATTTTGAATTTCAGACCTCATTGCTCGTCCTCAAAAACAGCTCTCTTTACCATTCTTGTGGTCTTTCATCAACAAATTATACATGTACGTTATCTGTGTGACTAACTTAATAAAAAAGCATCGTTTTTGTGACAATAAAAAAATTTTAATTTATCGACAAAAAAAACGAGATGCTGCCGGGGTGGTCCAAATTTTGAATTTCAGACTTTATGGCTCGTCCTAAAAACCAGCTCTCTTTGCCATTCTCGTGGTCTTTCATCAACAAATTATACATGTACGTTATCTGTGTGACTTACTTAATAAAATAGCATCATTTTTGTGACAGTAAAAGAATTTTTATTTATCGACAAAAAAAAACGAGATGCTGCCGGGGTGGTCCAAATTTTGAATTTCAGACCTCATTGCTCATCCTAAAAAACAGCTCTCTTCACCATTCTTGTGGTCTTTCGTCAACAAATTATACATGTACGTTATCTGTGTGACTTACTTAATAAAATAGCATCGTTTTTGTGACAATAAAAAAATTTTCATTTATCGACAAAAAAAACGAGATGCTGCCGGGGTGGTCCAAATTTTGAATTTCAGACTTTATTGCTCGTCCTAAAAACCAGCTCTCTTTACCATTCTCGTGGTCTTTCATCAACAAATTATACATGTACGTTATCTGTGTGACTTACTTAATAAAATAGCATCGTTTTTGTGACGATAAAAAAATTTCCATTTATCGACAAAAAAACGAGATGCTGTCGGAGTGGTCCAAATTTTGAATTTCAGACCTCATTGCTCGTCCTCAAAAACAGCTCTCTTTACCATTCTTGTGGTCTTTCATCAACAAATTATACATGTACGTTATCTGTGTGACTTACTTAATAAAATAGCATCATTTTTGTGACAATAAAAAAATTTTCATTTATCGACAAAAAAAACGAGATGCTGCCGGGGTGGTCCAAATTTTGAATTTCAGACTTTATTGCTCGTCCCAGAAAACAGCTCTCTTTACCTACCTTGTGGTCCGTCATCAAAAAATTATACATGTACGTTATCTGTGTGACTTACTTAATAAAATAGCATCATTTTTGTGACAATAAAAAAATTTTAATTTATCGAAAAAAAAAATCGAGATGCTGCCGGGGTGGTCCAAATTTTGAATTTCAGACTTTATGGCTCGTCATAAGAAACAGCTCTCTTTACCTTTCTTGTGGTCTTTCATAAACAAATTATACATGTACGTTATCTGTGTGACTTACTTAATAAAATAGCATCATTTTTGTGACAATAAAAAAATTTTCATTTATCGACAAATAAAACGAGATGCTGCCGGGGTGGTCCAAATTTTGAATTTCAGACCTCATTGCTCGTCCTCAAAAACAGCTCTCTTTACCATTCTTGTGGTCTTTCATCAACAAATTATACATGTACGCTATCTGTGTGACTTACTTAATAAAATAGCATCATTTTTGTGACAATAAAAAAATTTTCATTTATCGACAAAAAAAACGAGATGCTGCCGGGGTGGTCCAAATTTTGAATTTCAGACCTCATTGCTCATCCTAAAAAACAGCTCTCTTCACCATTCTTGTGGTCTTTCGTCACCAAATTATACATGTACGTTATCTGTGTGACTTACTTAATAAAAAAGCATCATTTTTGTGACAATAAAAAAATTTTCATTTATCGACAAAAATAACGAGATGCTGCCGGGGTGGTCCAAATTTTGAATTTCAGACTTTATTGCTCGTCCTAAAAACCAGCTCTCTTTACCATTCTTGTGGTCCTTCATCAACAAATTATACATGTACGTTATCTGTGTGACTAACTTAAAAAAAAAGCATCGTTTTTGTGACAATAAAACAATTTTAATTTATCGAAAGAAAAAATCGAGATGCTGCCGGGGTGGTCCAAATTTTGAATTTCAGACCTCATTGCTCGTCCTAAAAAACAGCTCACTTCACCATTCTTGTGGTCTTTCGTCAACAAATTATACATGTACGTTATCTGTGTGACTTACTTAATAAAATAGCATCATTTTTGTGACAATAAAAAAATTTTCATTTATCGACAAAAAAAACGAGATGCTGCCGGGGTGGTCCAAATTTTGAATTTCAGACCTCATTGCTCGTCCTCAAAAACAGCTCTCTTTACCATTCTTGTGGTCTTTCATCAACAAATTATACATGTACGTTATCTGTGTGACTTACTTAATAAAATAGCATCGTTTTTGTGACAATAAAAGAATTTTCATTTATCGACAAAAAAAACGAGATGCTGCCGGGGTGGTCCAAATTTTGAATTTCAGACTTTATTGCTCGTCCTAAAAACCAGCTCTCTTTACCATTCTCGTGGTCTTTCATCAACAAATTATACATGTACGTTATCTGTGTGACTTACTTAATAAAATAGCATCGTTTTTGTGACGATAAAAAAATTTCCATTTATCGACAAAAAAAACGAGATGCTGCCGGGGTGGTCCAAATTTTGAATTTCAGACCTCATTGCTCGTCCTCAAAAACAGCTCTCTTTACCATTCTTGTGGTTTTTCATCAGCAAATTATACATGTACGTTATCTGTGTGACTTACTTAATAAAATAGCATCATTTTTGACAAATAAAAATTTTCATTTATCGACAAAAAAAACGAGATGCTGCCGGGGTGGTATAAATTTTGAATTTCAGACTTTATTGCTCGTCCTAAAAACCAGCTCTCTTTACCATTCTCGTGGTCTTTCATCAACAAATTATACATGTACGTTATCTGTGTGACTTACTTAATAAAAAAGCATCATTTTTGTGACAATAAAAAAATTTTCATTTATCGACAAAAATAACGAGATGCTGCCGGGGTGGTCCAAATTTTGAATTTCAGACTTTATTGCTCGTCCTAAAAACCAGCTCTCTTTACCATTCTTGTGGTCCTTCATCAACAAATTATACATGTACGTTATCTGTGTGACTAACTTAATAAAAAAGCATCGTTTTTGTGACAATAAAACAATTTTAATTTATCGAAAGAAAAAATCGAGATGCTGCCGGGGTGGTCCAAATTTTGAATTTCAGACCTCATTGCTCGTCCTAAAAAACAGCTCTCTTCACCATTCTTGTGGTCTTTCGTCAACAAATTATACATGTACGTTATCTGTGTGACTTACTTAATAAAATAGCATCATTTTTGTGACAATAAAAAAATTTTCATTTATCGACAAAAAAAACGAGATGCTGCCGGGGTGGTCCAAATTTTGAATTTCAGACTTTATTGCTCGTCCTCAAAAACAGCTCTCTTTACCATTCTTGTGGTCTTTCATCAACAAATTATACATGTAGGTTATCTGTGTGACTTACTTAATAAAATAGCATTATTTTTGTGACAATAAAAAAATTTTCATTTATCGACAAAAAAAACGAGATGCTGCCGGGGTGGTCCAAATTTTGAATTTCAGACTTTATTGCTCGTCCCAAAAAACAGCTCTCTTTACCATTCTTGTGGTCTTTCATCAACAAATTATACATGTACGTTATCTGTGTGACTTACTTAATAAAATAGCATCATTTTTGTGACAATAAAACAATTTTAATTTATCGAAAGAAAAAATCGAGATGCTGCCGGGGTGGTCCAAATTTTGAATTTCAGACTTTATGGCTCGTCATAAGAAACAGCTCTCTTTACCTTTCTTGTGGTCTTTCATCAACAAATTATACATGTACGTTATCTGTGTGACTTACTTAATAAAATAGCATCATTTTTGTGACAATAAAAAAATTTTCATTTATCGACAAATAAAACGAGATGCTGCCGGGGTGGTCCAAATTTTGAATTTCAGACCTCATTGCTCGTCCTCAAAAACAGCTCTCTTTACCATTCTTGTGGTCTTTCATCAACAAATTATACATGTACGCTATCTGTGTGACTTACTTAATAAAATAGCATCATTTTTGTGACAATAAAAAAATTTTCATTTATCGACAAAAAAAACGAGATGCTGCCGGGGTGGTCCAAATTTTGAATTTCAGACCTCATTGCTCATCCTAAAAACCAGCTCTCTTTACCATTCTTGTGGTCCTTCATCAACAAATTATACATGTAGGTTATCTGTGTGACTTACTTAATAAAATAGCATCGTTTTTGTGACAATAAAAATATTTTCATTTATCGACAAAAAAACGAGATACTGCCGGGGTGGTCCAAATTTTGAATTTCAGACCTCATTGCTCGTCCTCAAAAACAGCTCTCTTTACCATTCTTGTGGTCTTTCATCAACAAATTATACATGTACGTTATCTGTGTGACTTACTTAATAAAATAGCATTATTTTTGTGACAATAAAAAAATTTTCATTTATCGACAAAAAAAACGAGATGCTGCCGGGGTGGTCCAAATTTTGAATTTCAGACTTTATTGCTCGTCCTAAAAACCAGCTCTCTTTACCATTCTTGTGGTCTTTCATCAACAAATTATACATGTACGTTATCTGTGTGACTTACTTAATAAAATAGCATCGTTTTTGTGACGATAAAAAAATTTCCATTTATCGACAAAAAAAACGAGATGCTGTCGGAGTGGTCCAAATTTTGAATTTCAGACCTCATTGCTCGTCCTCAAAAACAGCTCTCTTTACCATTCTTGTGGTCTTTCATCAAAAAATTATATACGTTATCTGTGTGACTTACTTAATAAAATAGCATCATTTTTGTGACAATAAAAAAATTTTCATTTATCGACAAAAAAAACGAGATGCTGCCGGGATGGTCCAAATTTTGAATTTCAGACTTTATTGCTCGTCCCAAAAAACAGCTCTCTTTACCTACCTTGTGGTCCGTCATCAAAAAATTATACATGTACGTTATCTGTGTGACTTACTTAATAAAATAGCATCGTTTTTGTGACAATAAAAGAATTTTCATTTATCGACAAAAAAAACGAGATGCTGCCGGGGTGGTCCAAATTTTGAATTTCAGACCTCATTGCTCGTCCTCAAAAACAGCTCTCTTTACCATTCTTGTGGTCTTTCATCAACAAATTATACATGTACGTTATCTGTGTGACTAACTTAATAAAAAAGCATCGTTTTTGTGACAATAAAAAAATTTTCATTTATCGACAAAAAAAAACGAGATGCTGCCGGGGTGGTCCAAATTTTGAATTTCAGACTTTATGGCTCGTCCTAAAAACCAGCTCTCTTTGCCATTCTCGTGGTCTTTCATCAACAAATTATACATGTACGTTATCTGTGTGACTTACTTAATAAAATAGCATCATTTTTGTGACAGTAAAAGAATTTTTATTTATCGACAAAAAAAAACGAGATGCTGCCGGGGTGGTCCAAATTTTGAATTTCAGACCTCATTGCTCATCCTAAAAAACAGCTCTCTTCACCATTCTTGTGGTCTTTCGTCAACAAATTATACATGTACGTTATCTGTGTGACTTACTTAATAAAATAGCATCGTTTTTGTGACAATAAAAAAATTTTCATTTATCGACAAAAAAAACGAGATGCTGCCGGGGTGGTCCAAATTTTGAATTTCAGACTTTATTGCTCGTCCTAAAAACCAGCTCTCTTTACCATTCTCGTGGTCTTTCATCAACAAATTATACATGTACGTTATCTGTGTGACTTACTTAATAAAATAGCATCGTTTTTATGACGATAAAAAAATTTCCATTTATCGACAAAAAAACGAGATGCTGTCGGAGTGGTCCAAATTTTGAATTTCAGACCTCATTGCTCGTCCTCAAAAACAGCTCTCTTTACCATTCTTGTGGTCTTTCATCAACAAATTATACATGTACGTTATCTGTGTGACTTACTTAATAAAATAGCATCATTTTTGTGACAATAAAAAAATTTTCATTTATCGACAAAAAAAACGAGATGCTGCCGGGGTGGTCCAAATTTTGAATTTCAGACTTTATTGCTCGTCCCAGAAAACAGCTCTCTTTACCTACCTTGTGGTCCGTCATCAAAAAATTATACATGTACGTTATCTGTGTGACTTACTTAATAAAATAGCATCATTTTTGTGACAATAAAAAAATTTTAATTTATCGAAAAAAAAAATCGAGATGCTGCCGGGGTGGTCCAAATTTTGAATTTCAGACTTTATGGCTCGTCATAAGAAACAGCTCTCTTTACCTTTCTTGTGGTCTTTCATCAACAAATTATACATGTACGTTATCTGTGTGACTTACTTAATAAAAAAGCATCATTTTTGTGACAATAAAAAAATTTTCATTTATCGACAAATAAAACGAGATGCTACCGGGGTGGTCCAAATTTTGAATTTCAGACCTCATTGCTCGTCCTCAAAAACAGCTCTCTTTACCATTCTTGTGGTCTTTCATCAACAAATTATACATGTACGCTATCTGTGTGACTTACTTAATAAAATAGCATCATTTTTGTGACAATAAAAAAATTTTCATTTATCGACAAAAAAAACGAGATGCTGCCGGGGTGGTCCAAATTTTGAATTTCAGACCTCATTGCTCATCCTAAAAAACATCTCTACTCACCATTCTTGTGGTCTTTCGTCACCAAATTATACATGTACGTTATCTGTGTGACTTACTTAATAAAAAAGCATCATTTTTGGACAATAAAAAAATTTTCATTTATCGACAAAAATAACGAGATGCTGCCGGGGTGGTCCAAATTTTGAATTTCAGACTTTATTGCTCGTCCTAAAAACCAGCTCTCTTTACCATTCTTGTGGTCCTTCATCAACAAATTATACATGTACGTTATCTGTGTGACTAACTTAATAAAAAAGCATCGTTTTTGTGACAATAAAACAATTTTAATTTATCGAAAGAAAAAATCGAGATGCTGCCGGGGTGGTCCAAATTTTGAATTTCAGACCTCATTGCTCGTCCTAAAAAACAGCTCTCTTCACCATTCTTGTGGTCTTTCGTCAACAAATTATACATGTACGTTATCTGTGTGACTTACTTAATAAAATAGCATCATTTTTGTGACAATAAAAAAATTTTCATTTATCGACAAAAAAAACGAGATGCTGCCGGGGTGGTCCAAATTTTGAATTTCAGACCTCATTGCTCGTCCTCAAAAACAGCTCTCTTTACCATTCTTGTGGTCTTTCATCAACAAATTATACATGTACGTTATCTGTGTGACTTACTTAATAAAATAGCATCGTTTTTGTGACAATAAAAGAATTTTCATTTATCGACAAAAAAAACGAGATGCTGCCGGGGTGGTCCAAATTTTGAATTTCAGACTTTATTGCTCGTCCTAAAAACCAGCTCTCTTTACCATTCTTGTGGTTTTTCATCAGCAAATTATACATGTACGTTATCTGTGTGACTTACTTAATAAAATAGCATCATTTTTGACAAATAAAAATTTTCATTTATCGACAAAAAAAACGAGATGCTGCCGGGGTGGTATAAATTTTGAATTTCAGACTTTATTGCTCGTCCTAAAAACCAGCTCTCTTTACCATTCTCGTGGTCTTTCATCAACAAATTATACATGTACGTTATCTGTGTGACTTACTTAATAAAAAAGCATCATTTTTGTGACAATAAAAAAATTTTCATTTATCGACAAAAATAACGAGATGCTGCCGGGGTGGTCCAAATTTTGAATTTCAGACTTTATTGCTCGTCCTAAAAACCAGCTCTCTTTACCATTCTTGTGGTCCTTCATCAACAAATTATACATGTACGTTATCTGTGTGACTAACTTAATAAAAAAGCATCGTTTTTGTGACAATAAAACAATTTTAATTTATCGAAAGAAAAAATCGAGATGCTGCCGGGGTGGTCCAAATTTTGAATTTCAGACCTCATTGCTCGTCCTAAAAAACAGCTCTCTTCACCATTCTTGTGGTCTTTCGTCAACAAATTATACATGTACGTTATCTGTGTGACTTACTTAATAAAATAGCATCGTTTTTGTGACAATAAAAAAATTTTCATTTATCGACAAAAAAAACGAGATGCTGCCGGGGTGGTCCAAATTTTGAATTTCAGACCTCATTGCTCGTCCTCAAAAACAGCTCTCTTTACCATTCTTGTGGTTTTTCATCAGCAAATTATACATGTACGTTATCTGTGTGACTTACTTAATAAAATAGCATCATTTTTGACAAATAAAAATTTTCATTTATCGACAAAAAAAACGAGATGCTGCCGGGGTGGTATAAATTTTGAATTTCAGACTTTATTGCTCGTCCTAAAAACCAGCTCTCTTTACCATTCTCGTGGTCTTTCATCAACAAATTATACATGTACGTTATCTGTGTGACTTACTTAATAAAAAAGCATCATTTTTGTGACAATAAAAAAATTTTCATTTATCGACAAAAATAACGAGATGCTGCCGGGGTGGTCCAAATTTTGAATTTCAGACTTTATTGCTCGTCCTAAAAACCAGCTCTCTTTACCATTCTTGTGGTCCTTCATCAACAAATTATACATGTACGTTATCTGTGTGACTAACTTAATAAAAAAGCATCGTTTTTGTGACAATAAAACAATTTTAATTTATCGAAAGAAAAAATCGAGATGCTGCCGGGGTGGTCCAAATTTTGAATTTCAGACTTTATTGCTCGTCCTCAAAACCAGCTCTCTTTACCATTCTTGTGGTCCTTCATCAACAAATTATACATGTACGTTATCTGTGTGACTTACTTAATAAAATAGCATCGTTTTTGTGACAATAAAAGAATTTTCATTTATCGACAAAAAAAACGAGATGCTGCCGGGGTGGTCCAAATTTTGAATTTCAGACTTTATTGCTCGTCCTAAAAACCAGCTCTCTTTACCATTCTCGTGGTCTTTCATCAACAAATTATACATGTACGTTATCTGTGTGACTTACTTAATAAAATAGCATCGTTTTTTGTGACGATAAAAAAATTTCCATTTATCGACAAAAAAAACGAGATGCTGCCGGGGTGGTCCAAATTTTGAATTTCAGACCTCATTGCTCGTCCTCAAAAACAGCTCTCTTTACCATTCTTGTGGTCTTTCATCAACAAATTATACATGTACGCTATCTGTGTGACTTACTTAATAAAATAGCATCATTTTTGTGACAATAAAAGAATTTTCATTTATCGACAAATAAAACGAGATGCTGCCGGGGTGGTCCAAATTTTGAATTTCAGACCTCATTGCTCGTCCTCAAAAACAGCTCTCTTTACCATTCTTGTGGTCTTTCATCAACAAGTTATACATGTACGTTATCTCTGTGACTAACTTAATAAAAAAGCATCGTTTTTGTGACAATAAAAAAATTTTAATTTATCGACAAAAAAAAACGAGATGCTGCCGGGGTGGTCCAAATTTTGAATTTCAGACTTTATGGCTCGTCATAAGAAACAGCTCTCTTTACCTTTCTTGTGGTCTTTCATCAACAAATTATACATGTACGTTATCTGTGTGACTTACTTAATAAAATAGCATCGTTTTTGTGACAATAAAAGAATTTTCATTTATCGACAAAAAAAAACGAGATGCTGCCGGGGTGGTCCAAATTTTGAATTTCAGACTTTATGGCTCGTCATAAGAAACAGCTCTCTTTACCTTTCTTGTGGTCTTTCATCAACAAATTATACATGTACGTTATCTGTGTGACTTACTTAATAAAATAGCATCGTTTTTGTGACAATAAAAGAATTTTCATTTATCGACAAAAAAAAAACGAGATGCTGCCGGGGTGGTCCAAATTTTGAATTTCAGACTTTATGGCTCGTCATAAGAAACAGCTCTCTTTACCATTCTTGTGGTCTTTCATCAACAAATTATACATGTACGTTATCTGTGTGACTTACTTAATAAAATAGCATCATTTTTGTGACAGTAAAAGAATTTTCATTTATCGACAAAAAAAAACGAGATGCTGCCGGGGTGGTCCAAATTTTGAATTTCAGACTTTATGGCTCGTCATAAGAAACAGCTCTCTTTACCTTTCTTGTGGTCTTTCATCAACAAATTATACATGTACGTTATCTGTGTGACTTACTTAATAAAATAGCATCGTTTTTGTGACAATAAAAGAATTTTCATTTATCGACAAAAAAAACGAGATGCTGCCGGGGTGGTCCAAATTTTGAATTTCAGACCTCATTGCTCGTCCTCAAAAACAGCTCTCTTTACCATTCTTGTGGTCTTTCATCAACAAATTATACATGTACGTTATCTGTGTGACTTACTTAATAAAAATCGTTTTTGTGACAATAAAAGAATTTTCATTTATCGACAAAAAAAAACGAGATGCTGCCGGGGTGGTCCAAATTTTGAATTTCAGACCTCATAGCTCGTCCTCAAAAACAGCTCTCTTTACCATTCTTGTGGTCTTTCATCAACAAATTATACATGTACGTTATCTGTGTGACTTACTTAATAAAAAAGCATCGTTTTTGTGACAGTAAAAAAATTTTCATTTCTCGACAAAAAAAACGAGATGCTGCCGGGGTGGTCCAAATTTTGAATTTCAGACCTCATTTATCGTCCTAAAAAACAGCTCTCTTTACCATTCTTGTGGTCTTTCATCAACAAATTATACATGTACGTTATCTGTGTGACTTACTTAATAAAATAGCATCATTTTTGTGACAATAAAAAAATTTTCATTTATCGACAAAAAAAACGAGATGCTGCCGGGGTGGTCCAAATTTTGAATTTCAGACTTTATTGCTCGTCCTAAAAACCAGCTCTCTTTACCATTCTCGTGGTCTTTCATCAACAAATTATACATGTACGTTATCTGTGTGACTTACTTAATAAAATAGCATCGTCTTTGAGACAATAAAAGAATTTTCATTTATCGACAAAAAAAAAACGAGATGCTGCCGGGGTGGTCCAAATTTTGAATTTCAGACCTCATTGCTCGTCCTCAAAAACAGCTCTCTTTACCATTCTTGTGGTCTTTCATCAACAAATTATACATGTACGTTATCTGTGTGACTTACTTAATAAAAAAGCATCATTTTTGTGACAGTAAGGAAATTTTAATTTATCGACAAAAAAAACGAGATGCTGCCGGCGTGGTCAAAATTTTGAATTTCAGACCTCATTCCTCGTCCTAAAAAACAGCTCTCTTTACCTTTCTTGTGGTCTTTCATCAACAAATTATACATGTACGTTATCTGTGTGACTTACTTAATAAAATAGCATCATTTTTGTGACAATAAAAAAATTTTCATTTATCGACAAAAAAAACGAGATGCTGCCGGGGTGGTCCAAATTTTGAATTTCAGACTTTATGGCTCGTCATAAGAAACAGCTCTCTTAACCTTCCTTGTGGTCTTTCATCAACAAATTATACATGTACGTTATCTGTGTGACTTACTTAATAAAATAGCATCGTTTTTGTGACAATAAAAGAATTTTCATTTATCGACAAAAAAAAACGAGATGCTGCCGGGGTGGTCCAAATTTTGAATTTCAGACTTTATTGCTCGTCCCAAAAAACAGCTCTCTTTACCTATCTTGTGGTCTTTCATCAACAAATTATACATGTACGTTATCTGTGTGACTTACTTAATAAAAAAGCATCGTTTTTGTGACAGTAAAAAAATTTTCATTTATCGACAAAACAAACGAGATGCTGCCGGGGTGGTCCAAGTTTTGAATTTCAGACCTCATTGATCGTCCTAAAAAACAGCTCTCTTTACCATTCTTGTGGTCTTTCATCAACAAATTATACATGTACGTTATCTGCGTGACTTACTTAATAAAATAGCATCATTTTTGTGACAATAAAAAAATTTTCATTTATCGACAAAAAAAACGAGATGCTGCCGGGGTGGTCCAAATTTTGAATTTCAGACTTTATTGCTCGTCCTAAAAACCAGCTCTCTTTACCATTCTCGTGGTCTTTCATCAACAAATTATACATGTACGTTATCTGTGTGACTTACTTAATAGAAAAGCATCATTTTTGTGACAGTAAGGAAATTTTAATTTATCGACAAAAAAAACGAGATGCTGCCGGCGTGGTCAAAATTTTGAATTTCAGACCTCATTCCTCGTCCTAAAAAACAGCTCTCTTTACCTTTCTTGTGGTCTTTCATCAACAAATTATACATGTACGTTATCTGTGTGACTTACTTAATAAAATAGCATCATTTTTGTGACAATAAAAAAATTTTCATTTATCGACAAAAAAAACGAGATGCTGCCGGGGTGGTCCAAATTTTGAATTTCAGACTTTATGGCTCGTCATAAGAAACAGCTCTCTTAACCTTCCTTGTGGTCTTTCATCAACAAATTATACATGTACGTTATCTGTGTGACTTACTTAATAAAATAGCATCGTTTTTGTGACAATAAAAGAATTTTCATTTATCGACAAAAAAAAACGAGATGCTGCCGGGGTGGTCCAAATTTTGAATTTCAGACTTTATTGCTCGTCCCAAAAAACAGCTCTCTTTACCTACCTTGTGGTCTTTCATCAACAAATTATACATGTACGTTATCTGTGTGACTTACTTAATAAAAAAGCATCATTTTTGTGACAATAAAAAAATTTTAATTTATCGACAAAAAAACGAGATGCTGCCGGGGTGGTCCAAATTTTGAATTTCAGACCTCATTGCTCGTCCTCAAAAACAGCTCTCTTTACCATTCTTGTGGTCTTTCATCAACAAATTATACATGTACGTTATCTGTGTGACTTACTTAATAAAAAAGCATCGTTTTTGTGACAGTAAAAGAATTTTCATTTATCGACAAAACAAACGAGATGCTGCCGGGGTGGTCCAAGTTTTGAATTTCAGACCTCATTGATCGTCCTAAAAAACAGCTCTCTTTACCATTCTTGTGGTCTTTCATCAACAAATTATACATGTACGTTATCTGCGTGACTTACTTAATAAAATAGCATCATTTTTGTGACAATAAAAAAATTTTCATTTATCGACAAAAAAAACGAGATGCTGCCGGGGTGGTCCAAATTTTGAATTTCAGACTTTATTGCTCGTCCTAAAAACCAGCTCTCTTTACCATTCTCGTGGTCTTTCATCAACAAATTATACATGTACGTTATCTGTGTGACTTACTTAATAAAAAAGCATCATTTTTGTGACAGTAAGGAAATTTTAATTTATCGACAAAAAAAACGAGATGCTGCCGGGGTGGTCCAAATTTTGAATTTCAGACCTCATTGCTCGTCCTAAAAAACAGCTCTCTTTACCATTCTTGTGGTCTTTCCTCAACAAATTATACAAGTACGTTATCTGTGTGACTTACTTAATAAAATAGCATCATTTTTGTGACAATAAAAAAATTTTCATTTATCGACAAAAAAAACGAGATGCTGCCGGGGTGGTCCAAATTTTGAATTTCAGACTTTATTGCTCGTCCTAAAAACCAGCTCTCTTTACCATTCTTGTGGTCCTTCATCAACAAATTATACATGTACGTTATCTGTGTGACTTACTTAATAAAAAAGCATCGTTTTTGTGACAATAAAAAAATTTTAATTTATCGACAAAAAAAACGAGATGCTGCTGGGGTGGTCCAAATTTTGAATTTCAGACTTTATTGCTCGTCATAAGAAACAGCTCTCTTTACCTTTCTTGTGGTCTTTCATCAACAAATTATACATGTACGTTATCTGTGTGACTTACTTAATAAAATAGCATCGTTTTTGTGACAATAAAAGAATTTTCATTTATCGACAAAAAAAAAACGAGATGCTGCCGGGGTGGTCCAAATTTTGAATTTCAGACCTCATTGCTCGTCCTCAAAAACAGCTCTCTTTACCATTTTTGTGGTCTTTCATCAACAAATTATACATGTACGTTATCTGTGTGACTTACTTAATAAAATAGCATCATTTTTGTGACAATAAAAAAATTTTCATTTATCGACAAAAAAAACGAGATGCTGCCGGGGTGGTCCAAATTTTGAATTTCAGACCTCATTGCTCATCCTAAAAAACAGCTCTCTTCACCATTCTTGTGGTCTTTCGTCAACAAATTATACATGTACGTTATCTGTGTGACTTAGTTAATAAAAAAGCATCATTTTTGTGACAATAAAAAAATTTTCATTTATCGACAAAAAAAAACGAGATGCTGCCGGGGTGGTCCAAATTTTGAATTTCAGACTTTATTGCTCGTCCTAAAAACCAGCTCTCTTTACCATTCTTGTGGTCCTTCATCAACAAATTATACATGTACGTTATCTGTGTGACTAACTTAATAAAAAAGCATCGTTTTTGTGACAATAAAAAAATTTGAATTTATCGACAAAAAAAACGAGATGCTGCCGGGGTGGTCCAAATTTTGAATTTCAGACTTTATGGCTCGTCATCAGAAACAGCTCTCTTAACCTTTCTTGTGGTCTTTCATCAACAAATTATACATGTACGTTATCTGTGTGACTTACTTAATAAAATAGCATCGTTTTTGTGACAATAAAAGAATTTTCATTTATCGACAAAAAAAACGAGATGCTGCCGGGGAGGTCCAAATTTTGAATTTCAGACCTCATTGCTCGTCCTCAAAAACAGCTCTCTTTACCATTCTTGTGGTCTTTCATCAACAAATTATACATGTACGTTATCTGTGTGACTTACTAAATAAAAAAGCATCGTTTTTGTGACAGTAAAAAAATTTTCATTTATCGACAAAAAAAACGAGATGCTCTCTTTACCATTCTTGTGGTCTTTCATCAACAAATTATACATGTACGTTATCTGTGTGACTTACTTAATAAAATAGCATCATTTTTGTGACAATAAAAAAATTTTCATTTATCGACAAAAAAGACGAGATGCTGCTGGGGTGGTCCAAATTTTGAATTTCAGACCTCATTGCTCATCCTATAAAACAGCTCTCTTTACCATTCTTGTGGTCTTTCATCAACAAATTATACATGTACGTTATCTGTGTGACTTACTTAATAAAAAAGCATCATTTTTGTGACAATAAAAAAATTTTAATTTATCGACAAAAAAAACGAGATGCTGCCGGGGTGGTCCAAATTTTGAATTTCAGACTTTATTGCTCGTCCCAGAAAACAGCTCTCTTTACCTACCTTGAGGTCCGTCATCAAAAAATTATACATGCACGTTATCTGTGTGACTTACTTAATACAAAAGCATCGTTTTTGTGACAATAAAAAAATTTCAATTTATCGACAAAAAAACGAGATGCTGCCGGGGTGGTCCAAATTTTGAATTTCAGACTTTATTGCTCGTCCTAAAAACCAGCTCTCTTTACCATTCTTGTGGTCCTTCATCAACAAATTATACATGTACGTTATCTGTGTGACTTACTTAATAAAAAAGCATCGTTTTTGTGACAGTAAAAAAATTTTCATTTATCGACAAAAAAAACGAGATGCTGCCGGGGTGGTCCAAATTTTGAATTTCAGACCTCATTGCTCGTCCTAAAAAACAGCTATCTTTACCATTCTTGTGGTCTTTCATCAACAAATTATACATGTACGTTATCTGTGTGACTTACTTAATAAAATAGCATCATTTTTGTGACAATAAAAAAATTTTCATTTATCGGCAAAAAAAACGAGATGCTGCCGAGGTGGTATAAATTTTGAATTTCAGACTTTATTGCTCGTCCTAAAACTAGCTCTCTTTACCATTCTCGTGGTCTTTCATCAACAAATTATACATGTACGTTATCTGTGTGACTTACTTAATAAAATAGCATCATTTTTGTGAGAGTAAGAAAATTTTAATTTATCGACAAAAAAAACGAGATGCAGCCGGGGTGGTCCGAATTTTGAATTTCAGACCTCATTGCTCGTCCTAAAAAACAGCTCTCTTTATCATTCTTGTGGTCCTTCATCAACAAATTATACATGTACGTTATCTGTGTGACTTACTTAATAAAATAGCATCATTTTTGTGACAATAAAAAAATTTTCATTTATCGACAAAAAAACGAGATGCTGCCAGGGTGGTCCAAATTTTGAATTTCAGACCTCATTGCTCATCCTAAAAAACAGCTCTCTTCACCATTCTTGTGGTCTTTCATCAACAAATTATACATGTACGTTATCTGTGTGACTAACTTAATAAAAAAGCATCGTTTTTGTGACAATAAAATAATTTTAATTTATCGACAAAAAAAACGAGATGCTGCCGGGGTGGTCCAAATTTTGAATTTCAGACTTTATGGCTCGTCATAAGAAACAGCTCTCTTTACCTTTCTTGAGGTCTTTCATCAACAAATTATACATGTACGTTATCTGTGTGACTTACTTAATAAAATAGCATCATTTTTGTGACAATAAAAAAATTTTCATTTATCGACAAAAAAAACGAGATGCTGCCGGGGTGGTCCAAATTTTGAATTTCAGACTTTATTGCTCGTCCTAAAAACCAGCTCTCTTTACCATTCTTGTGGTCCTTCATCAACAAATTATACATGTACGTTATCTGTGTGACTAACTTAATAAAAAAGCATCGTTTTTGTGACAATAAAAAAATTTTAATTTATCGACAAAAAAAACGAGATGCTGCCGGGGTGGTCCAAATTTTGAGTTTCAGACTTTATGGCTCGTCATAAAAAACAGCTCTCTTTACCTTTTTTGTGGTCTTTCATCAACAAATTATACATGTACGTTATCTGTGTGACTTACTTAATAAAAAAGCATCGTTTTTGTGACAGTAAAAAAATTTTCATTTATCGACAAAAAAAACGAGATGCTGCCGGGGTGGTCCAAATTTTGAATTTCAGACCTCATTGCTCGTCCTTAAAAACAGCTCTCTTTACCATTCTTGTGGTCTTTCATCAACAAATTATACATGTACGTTATCTGTGTGACTTACTTAATAAAATAGCATAATTTTTGTGACAATAAAAAAATTTTCATTTATCGACAAAAAAAACGAGATGCTGCCGGGGTGGTCCAAATTTTGAATTTCAGACTTTATTGCTCGTCCTAAAAAACAGCTCTCTTTACCTACCTTGTTTTCGACAAAAAAAACGAGATGCTGCCGGGGTGGTATAAATTTTGAATTTCAGACTTTATTGCTCGTCCTAAAAACCAGCTCTCTTTACCATTCTCGTGGTCTTTCATCAACAAATTATACATGTACGTTATCTGTGTGACTTACTTAATAAAATAGCATCGTTTTTGTGACGATAAAAAAATTTCAATTTATCGACAAAAAAACGAGATGCTGCCGGGGTGGTCCAAATTTTGAATTTCAGACCTCATTGCTCGTCCTCAAAAACAGCTCTCTTTACCATTCTTGTGGTCTTTCATCAACAAATTATACATGTACGTTATCTGTGTGACTTACTTAATAAAATAGCATCATTTTTGTGACAATAAAAAAATTTTCATTTATCGACAAAAAAAACGAGATGCTGCCGGGGTGGTCCAAATTTTGAATTTCAGACTTTATTGCTCGTCCTAAAAACCAGCTCTCTTTACCATTCTTGTGGTCCTTCATCAACAAATTATACATGTACGTTATCTGTGTGACTTACTTAATAAAATAGCATCATTTTTGTGACAATAAAAAAATTTTCATTTATCGACAAAAAAAACGAGATGCTGCCGGGGTGGTCCAAATTTTGAATTTCAGACTTTATGGCTCGTCATAAGAAACAGCTCTCTTTACCTTTCTTGTGGTCTTTCATCAACAAATTATACATGTACGTTATCTGTGTGACTTACTTAATAAAAAAGCATCGTTTTTGTGACAGTAAAAAAATTTTCATTTATCGACAAAAAAAACGAGATGCTGCCGGGGTGCTCCAAATTTTGAATTTCAGACCTCATTGCTCGTCCTTAGAAACAGCTCTCTTTACCATTCTTGTGGTCTTTCATCAACAAATTATACATGTACGTTATCTGTGTGACTTACTTAATAAAATAGCATCATTTTTGTGACAATAAAAAAATTTTCATCTATCGACAAAAAAAACGAGATGCTGCCGGGGTGGTATAAATTTTGAATTTCAGACTTTATTGCTCGTCCTAAAAACTAGCTCTCTTTACCATTCTCGTGGTCGACAAAAAAAACGAGATGCTGCCGGGGTGGTATAAATTTTGAATTTCAGACTTTATTGCTCGTCCTAAAACCAGCTCTCTTTACCATTCTCGTGGTCTTTCATCAACAAATTATACATGTACGTTATCTGTGTGACTTACTTAATAAAATAGCATCATTTTTGTGAGAGTAAGAAAATTTTAATTTATCGACAAAAAAAACGAGATGCAGCCGGGGTGGTCCGAATTTTGAATTTCAGACCTCATTGCTCGTCCTAAAAAACAGCTCTCTTTATCATTCTTGTGGTCCTTCATCAACAAATTATACATGTACGTTATCTGTGTGACTTACTTAATAAAATAGCATCATTTTTGTGACAATAAAAAAATTTTCATTTATCGACAAAAAAACGAGATGCTGCCAGGGCGGTCCAAATTTTGAATTTCAGACCTCAATGCTCATCCTAAAAAACAGCTCTCTTCACCATTCTTGTGGTCTTTCATCAACAAATTATACATGTACGTTATCTGTGTGACTAACTTAATAAAAAAGCATCGTTTTTGTGACAATAAAATAATTTTAATTTATCGACAAAAAAAACGAGATGCTGCCGGGGTGGTCCAAATTTTGAATTTCAGACTTTATGGCTCGTCATAAGAAACAGCTCTCTTTACCTTTCTTGAGGTCTTTCATCAACAAATTATACATGTACGTTATCTGTGTGACTTACTTAATAAAATAGCATCATTTTTGTGACAATAAAAAAATTTTCATTTATCGACAAAAAAAACGAGATGCTGCCGGGGTGGTCCAAATTTTGAATTTCAGACTTTATTGCTCGTCCTAAAAACCAGCTCTCTTTACCATTCTTGTGGTCCTTCATCAACAAATTATACATGTACGTTATCTGTGTGACTAACTTAATAAAAAAGCATCGTTTTTGTGACAATAAAAAAATTTTAATTTATCGACAAAAAAAACGAGATGCTGCCGGGGTGGTCCAAATTTTGAGTTTCAGACTTTATGGCTCGTCATAAGAAACAGCTCTCTTTACCTTTTTTGTGGTCTTTCATCAACAAATTATACATGTACGTTATCTGTGTGACTTACTTAATAAAATAGCATAATTTTTGTGACAATAAAAAAATTTTCATTTATCGACAAAAAAAACGAGATGCTGCCGGGGTGGTATAAATTTTGAATTTCAGACTTTATTGCTCGTCCTAAAAACTAGCTCTCTTTACCATTCTCGTGGTCGACAAAAAAAACGAGATGCTGCCGGGGTGGTATAAATTTTGAATTTCAGACTTTATTGCTCGTCCTAAAAACCAGCTCTCTTTACCATTCTCGTGGTCTTTCATCAACAAATTATACATGTACGTTATCTGTGTGACTTACTTAATAAAATAGCATCGTTTTTGTGACGATAAAAAAATTTCAATTTATCGACAAAAAAACGAGATGCTGCCGGGGTGGTCCAAATTTTGAATTTCAGACCTCATTGCTCGTCCTCAAAAACAGCTCTCTTTACCATTCTTGTGGTCTTTCATCAACAAATTATACATGTACGTTATCTGTGTGACTTACTTAATAAAATAGCATCATTTTTGTGACAATAAAAAAATTTTCATTTATCGACAAAAAAAACGAGATGCTGCCGGGGTGGTCCAAATTTTGAATTTCAGACTTTATTGCTCGTCCTAAAAACCAGCTCTCTTTACCATTCTTGTGGTCCTTCATCAACAAATTATACATGTACGTTATCTGTGTGACTTACTTAATAAAATAGCATCATTTTTGTGACAATAAAAAAATTTTCATTTATCGACAAAAAAAACGAGATGCTGCCGGGGTGGTCCAAATTTTGAGTTTCAGACTTTATGGCTCGTCATAAGAAACAGCTCTCTTTACCTTTCTTGTGGTCTTTCATCAACAAATTATACATGTACGTTATCTGTGTGACTTACTTAATAAAAAAGCATCGTTTTTGTGACAGTAAAAAAATTTTCATTTATCGACAAAAAAAACGAGATGCTGCCGGGGTGGTCCAAATTTTGAATTTCAGACCTCATTGCTCGTCCTTAGAAACAGCTCTCTTTACCATTCTTGTGGTCTTTCATCAACAAATTATACATGTACGTTATCTGTGTGACTTACTTAATAAAATAGCATCATTTTTGTGACAATAAAAAATTTTCATTTATCGACAAAAAAAACGAGATGCTGCCGGGGTGGTATAAATTTTGAATTTCAGACTTTATTGCTCGTCCTAAAAACTAGCTCTCTTTACCATTCTCGTGGTCTTTCATCAACAAATTATACATGTACGTTATCTGTGTGACTTACTTAATAAAATAGCATCGTTTTTGTGACGATAAAAAAATTTCAATTTATCGACAAAAAAACGAGATGCTGCGGGGGTGGTCCAAATTTTGAATTTCAGACCTCATTGCTCGTCCTCAAAAACAGCTCTCTTTACCATTCTTGTGGTCTTTCATCAACAAATTATACATGTACGTTATCTGTGTGACTTACTTAATAAAAAAGCATCGTTTTTGTGACAGTAAAAAAATTTGAATTTATCGACAAAAAAAACGAGATGCTGCCGGGGTGGTCCAAATTTTGAATTTCAGACCTCAATGCTCATCCTAAAAAACAGCTCTCTTCACCATTCTTGTGGTCTTTCATCAACAAATTATACATGTACGTTATCTGTGTGACTTACTTAATAAAATAGCATCGTTTTTGTGACAATAAAAGAATTTTCATTTATCGACAAAAAAAACGAGATGCTGCCGGGGTGGTCCAAATTTTGAATTTCAGACTTTATTGCTCGTCCCAAAAAACAGCTCTCTTTACCTACCTTGTGGTCCGTCATCAAAAAATTATACATGTACGTTATCTGTGTGACTTACTTAATAAAATAGCATCGTTTTTGTGACGATAAAAAAATTTCAATTTATCGACAAAAAAACGAGATGCTGCCGGGGTGGTCCAAATTTTGAATTTCAGACCTCATTGCTCGTCCTCAAAAACAGCTCTCTTTACCATTCTTGTGGTCTTTCATCAACAAATTATACATGTACGTTATCTGTGTGACTTACTTAATAAAATAGCATCATTTTTGTGACAATAAAAAAATTTTCATTTATCGACAAAAAAAAACGAGATGCTGCCGGGGTGGTCCAAATTTTGAATTTCAGACTTTATTGCTCGTCCTAAAAACCAGCTCTCTTTACCATTCTTGTGGTCCTTCATCAACAAATTATACATGTACGTTATCTGTGTGACTTACTTAATAAAATAGCATCATTTTTGTGACAATAAAAAAATTTTCATTTATCGACAAAAAAAACGAGATGCTGCCGGGGTGGTCCAAATTTTGAGTTTCAGACTTTATGGCTCGTCATAAGAAACAGCTCTCTTTACCTTTCTTGTGGTCTTTCATCAACAAATTATACATGTACGTTATCTGTGTGACTTACTTAATAAAAAAGCATCGTTTTTGTGACAGTAAAAAAATTTTCATTTATCGACAAAAAAAACGAGATGCTGCCGGGGTGGTCCAAATTTTGAATTTCAGACCTCATTGCTCGTCCTTAAAAACAGCTCTCTTTACCATTCTTGTTTTCTTTCATCAACAAATTATACATGTACGTTATCTGTGTGACTTACTTAATAAAATAGCATCATTTTTGTGACAATAAAAAAATTTTCATTTATCGACAAAAAAAACGAGATGCTGCCGGGGTGGTATAAATTTTGAATTTCAGACTTTATTGCTCGTCCTAAAAACTAGCTCTCTTTACCATTCTCGTGGTCTTTCATCAACAAATTATACATGTACGTTATCTGTGTGACTTACTTAATAAAATAGCATCATTTTTGTGACGATAAAAAAATTTCAATTTATCGACAAAAAAACGAGATGCTGCCGGGGTGGTCCAAATTTTGAATTTCAGACCTCATTGCTCGTCCTCAAAAACAGCTCTCTTTACCATTCTTGTGGTCTTTTATCAACAAATTATACATGTACGTTATCTGTGTGACTTACTTAATAAAATAGCATCATTTTTGTGACAATAAAAAAATTTTCATTTATCGACAAAAAAAACGAGATGCTGCCGGGGTGGTCCAAATTTTGAATTTCAGACTTTATTGCTCGTCCTAAAAACCAGCTCTCTTTACCATTCTTGTGGTCCTTCATCAACAAATTATACATGTACGTTATCTGTGTGTCTAACTTAATAAAAAAGCATCGTTTTTGTGACAATAAAAAAATTTTAATTTATCGACAAAAAAAACGAGATGCTGCCGGGGTGGTCCAAATTTTGAGTTTCAGACTTTATGGCTCGTCATAAGAAACAGCTCTCTTTACCTTTCTTGTGGTCTTTCATCAACAAATTATACATGTACGTTATCTGTGTGACTTACTTAATAAAAAAGCATCGTTTTTGTGACAGTAAAAAAATTTTCATTTATCGACAAAAAAACGAGATGCTGCCGGGGTGGTCCAAATTTTGAATTTCAGACCTCATTGCTCGTCCTTAAAAACAGCTCTCTTTACCATTCTTGTGGTCTTTCATCAACAAATTATACATGTACGTTATCTGTGTGACTTACTTAATAAAAAAGCATCGTTTTTGTGACGTTAAAAAAATTTTCATTTATCGACAAAAAAAACGAGATGCTGCCGGGGTGGTCCAAATTTTGAATTTTAGACCTCATTGCTCGTCCTCAAAAACAGCACTCTTTACCATTTTTGTGGTCTTTCATCAACAAATTATACATGTACGTTATCTGTGTGACTTACTTAATAAAAAAGCATCGTTTTTGTGACAGTAAAAAAATTTTCATTTATCGACAAAAAAAACGAGATGCTGCCGGGGTGGTCCAAATTTTGAATTTAAGACCTCATTGCTCGTCCTTAAAAACAGCTCTCTTTACCATTCTTGTGGTATTTCATCAGCAAATTATACATGTACGTTATCTGTGTGACTTACTTAATAAAATAGCATCATTTTTGTGACAATAAAAAAATTTTCATTTATCGACAAAAAAAACGAGATGCTGCCGGGGTGGTATAAATTTTGAATTTCAGACTTTATTGCTCGTCCTAAAAACTAGCTCTCTTTACCATTCTCGTGGTCTTTCATCAACAAATTATACATGTACGTTATCTGTGTGACTTACTTAATAAAATAGCATCGTTTTTGTGACAATAAAAAAATTTTAATTTATCGACAAAAAAAACGAGATTGCTGCCGGGGTGGTCCAAATTTTGATTTTCAGACTTTATGGCTCGTCATAAGAAACAGCTCTCTTTACCTTTCTTGTGGTCTTTCATCAACAAATTATACATGTACGTTATCTGTGTGACTTACTTAATAAAAAAGCATCGTTTTTGTGACAATAAAAAAATTTTAATTTATCGACAAAAAAAACGAGATGCTGCCGGGGTGGTCCAAATTTTGAGTTTCAGACTTTATGGCTCGTCATAAGAAACAGCTCTCTTTACCTTTCTTGTGGTCTTTCATCAACAAATTATACATGTACGTTATCTGTGTGACTTACTTAATAAAAAAGCATCGTTTTTGTGACAATAAAAAAAATTTTAATTTATCGACAAAAAAAACGAGATGCTGCCGGGGTGGTCCAAATTTTGAGTTTCAGACTTTATGGCTCGTCATAAGAAACAGCTCTCTTTACCTTTCTTGTGGTCTTTCATCAACAAATTATACATGTACGTTATCTGTGTGACTTACTTAATAAAAAAGCATCGTTTTTGTGACGTTAAAAAAATTTTCATTTATCGACAAAAAAAACGAGATGCTGCCGGGGTGGTCCAAATTTTGAATTTTAGACCTCATTGCTCGTCCTCAAAAACAGCACTCTTTACCATTTTTGTGGTCTTTCATCAACAAATTATACATGTACGTTATCTGTGTGACTTACTTAATAAATAAGCATCGTTTTTGTGACAGTAAAAAAATTTTCATTTATCGACAAAAAAAACGAGATGCTGCCGGGGTGGTCCAAATTTTGAATTTCAGACCTCATTGCTCGTCCTTAAAAACAGCTCTCTTTACCATTCTTGTGGTCTTTCATCAACAAATTATACATGTACGTTATCTGTGTGACTTACTTAATAAAAAAGCATCGTTTTTGTGACGTTAAAAAAATTTTCATTTATCGACAAAAAAAACGAGATGCTGCCGGGGTGGTCCAAATTTTGAATTTTAGACCTCATTGCTCGTCCTCAAAAACAGCACTCTTTACCATTTTTGTGGTCTTTCATCAACAAATTATACATGTACGTTATCTGTGTGACTTACTTAATAAAAAAGCATCGTTTTTGTGACAGTAAAAAAATTTTCATTTATCGACAAAAAAAACGAGATGCTGCCGGGGTGGTCCAAATTTTGAATTTCAGACCTCATTGCTCGTCCTTAAAAACAGCTCTCTTTACCATTCTTGTGGTCTTTCATCAGCAAATTATACATGTACGTTATCTGTGTGACTTACTTAATAAAATAGCATCATTTTTGTGACAATAAAAAAATTTTCATTTATCGACAAAAAAAACGAGATGCTGCCGGGGTGGTATAAATTTTGAATTTCAGACTTTATTGCTCGTCCTAAAAACTAGCTCTCTTTACCATTCTCGTGGTCTTTCATCAACAAATTATACATGTACGTTATCTGTGTGACTTACTTAATAAAATAGCATCGTTTTTGTGACAATAAAAAAATTTTAATTTATCGACAAAAAAAACGAGATGCTGCCGGGGTGGTCCAAATTTTGAGTTTCAGACTTTATGGCTCGTCATAAGAAACAGCTCTCTTTACCTTTCTTGTGGTCTTTCATCAACAAATTATACATGTACGTTATCTGTGTGACTTACTTAATAAAAAAGCATCGTTTTTGTGACAATAAAAAAATTTTAATTTATCGACAAAAAAAACGAGATGCTGCCGGGGTGGTCCAAATTTTGAGTTTCAGACTTTATGGCTCGTCATAAGAAACAGCTCTCTTTACCTTTCTTGTGGTCTTTCATCAACAAATTATACATGTACGTTATCTGTGTGACTTACTTAATAAAAAAGCATCATTTTTGTGACAGTAAAAAAATTCTCATTTATCGACAAAAAAAACGAGATGCTGCCGGGGTGGTCCAAATTTTGAATTTCAGACCTCATTGCTCGTCCTTAAAAACAGCTCTCTTTACCATTCTTGTGGTCTTTCATCAACAAATTATACATGTACGTTATCTGTGTGACTTACTTAATAAAAAAGCATCGTTTTTGTGACAGTAAAAAAATTTTCATTTATCGACAAAAAAAACGAGATGCTGCCGGGGTGGTCCAAATTTTGAATTTTAGACCTCATTGCTCGTCCTCAAAAACAGCACTCTTTACCATTCTTGTGGTCTTTCATCAACAAATTATACATGTACGTTATCTGTGTGACTTACTTAATAAAAAAGCATCGTTTTTGTGACAGTAAAAAAATTTTCATTTATCGACAAAAAAAACGAGATGCTGCCGGGGTGGTCCAAATTTTGAATTTTAGACCTCATTGCTCGTCCTCAAAAACAGCACTCTTTACCATTCTTGTGGTCTTTCATCAACAAATTATACATGTACGTTATCTGTGTGACTTACTTAATAAAATAGCATCATTTTTGTGACAATAAAAAAATTTTCATTTATCGACAAAAAAAACGACGGGGTGGTATAAATTTTGAATTTCAGACTTTATTGCTCGTCCTAAAAACTAGCTCTCTTTACCATTCTCGTGGTCTTTCATCAACAAATTATACATGTACGTTATCTGTGTGACTTACTTAATAAAAAAGCATCGTTTTTGTGACAGTAAAAAAATTTTCATTTATCGACAAAAAAAACGAGATGCTGCCGGGGTGGTCCAAATTTTGAATTTTAGACCTCATTGCTCGTCCTCAAAAACAGCACTCTTTACCATTCTTGTGGTCTTTCATCAACAAATTATACATGTACGTTATCTGTGTGACTTACTTAATAAAATAGCATCGTTTTTGTGACGATAAAAAAATTTCAATTTATCGACAAAAAAACGAGATGCTGCCGGGGTGGTACAAATTTTGAATTTCAGACCTCATTGCTCGTCCTCAAAAACAGCTCTCTTTACCATTCTTGTGGTCCTTCATCAACAAATTATACATGTACGTTATCTGTGTGACTAACTTAATAAAAAAGCATCGTTTTTGTGACAATAAAAAAATTTTAATTTATCGACAAAAAAAACGAGATGCTGCCGGGGTGGTCCAAATTTTGAATTTCAGACTTTATGGCTCGTCATAAGAAACAGCTCTCTTTACCATTCTTGTGGTCCTTCATCAACAAATTATACATGTACGTTATCTGTGTGACTTACTAAATAAAATAGCATCGTTTTTGTGACAATAAAAGAATTTTCATTTATCGACAAAAAAAAACGAGATGCTGCCGGGGTGGTCCAAATTTTGAATTTCAGACTTTATGGCTCGTCATAAGAAACAGCTCTCTTTACCATTCTTGTGGTCCTTCATCAACAAATTATACATGTACGTTATCTGTGTGACTTTCTTAATAAAATAGCATCATTTTTGTGACAATAAAAAAATTTTAATTTATCGACAAAAAAAACGAGATGCTGCCGGGGTGGTCCAAATTTTGAATTTCAGACTTTATGGCTCGTCATAAGAAACAGCTCTCTTTACCATTCTTGTGGTCCTTCATCAACAAATTATACATGTACGTTATCTGTGTGACTAACTTAATAAAAAAGCATCGTTTTTGTGACAATAAAAAAATTTTGATTTATCGACAAAAAAAACGAGATGCTGCCGGGGTGGTCCAAATTTTGAATTTCAGACTTTATGGCTCGTCATAAGAAACAGCTCTCTTTACCATTCTTGTGGTCCTTCATCAACAAATTATACATGTACGTTATCTGTGTGACTTACTAAATAAAATAGCATCGTTTTTGTGACAATAAAAGAATTTTCATTTATCGACAAAAAAAAACGAGATGCTGCCGGGGTGGTCCAAATTTTGAATTTCAGACTTTATGGCTCGTCATAAGAAACAGCTCTCTTTACCATTCTTGTGGTCCTTCATCAACAAATTATACATGTACGTTATCTGTGTGACTTACTTAATAAAAAAGCATCGTTTTTGTGACAGTAAAAAAATTTTCATTTATCGACAAAAAAAACGAGATGCTGCCGGGGTGGTCCAAATTTTGAATTTTAGACCTCATTGCTCGTCCTCAAAAACAGCACTCTTTACCATTCTTGTGGTCTTTCATCAACAAATTATACATGTACGTTATCTGTGTGACTTACTTAATAAAAAAGCATCGTTTTTGTGACAGTAAAAAAATTTTCATTTATCGACAAAAAAAACGAGATGCTGCCGGGGTGGTCCAAATTTTGAATTTTAGACCTCATTGCTCGTCCTCAAAAACAGCACTCTTTACCATTCTTGTGGTCTTTCATCAACAAATTATACATGTACGTTATCTGTGTGACTTACTTAATAAAATAGCATCGTTTTTGTGACGATAAAAAAATTTCAATTTATCGACAAAAAAAACGAGATGCTGCCGGGGTGGTCCAAATTTTGAATTTCAGACTTTATTGCTCGTCCTAAAAACCATCTCTCTTTACCATTCTTGTGGTCCTTCATCAACAAATTATACATGTACGTTATCTGTGTGACTAACTTAATAAAAAAGCATCGTTTTTGTGACAATAAAAAAATTTTAATTTATCGACAAAAAAAACGAGATGCTGCCGGGGTGGTCCAAATTTTGAATTTCAGACTTTATGGCTCGTCATAAGAAACAGCTCTCTTTACCATTCTTGTGGTCCTTCATCAACAAATTATACATGTACGTTATCTGTGTGACTTACTAAATAAAATAGCATCGTTTTTGTGACAATAAAAGAATTTTCATTTATCGACAAAAAAAAACGAGATGCTGCCGGGGTGGTCCAAATTTTGAATTTCAGACTTTATGGCTCGTCATAAGAAACAGCTCTCTTTACCATTCTTGTGGTCCTTCATCAACAAATTATACATGTACGTTATCTGTGTGACTTTCTTAATAAAATAGCATCATTTTTGTGACAATAAAAAAATTTTCATTTATCGACAAAAATAACGAGATGCTGCCGAGGTGGTCCAAATTCTGAATTTCAGACTTTATTGCTCGTCCCAAAAAACAGCTCTCTTTACCTACCTTGTGGTCCGTCATCAAAAAAAAATACATGTACGTTATCTGTGTGACTTTCTTAATAAAAAAGCATCGTTTTTGTGACGATAAAAAAATTTCAATTTATCGACAAAAAAACGAGATGCTGCCGGGGTGGTCCAAATTTTGAATTTCAGACCTCATTGCTCGTCCTAAAAAACAGCTCGCCTTACCATTCTTGTGGTTTTTCATCAGCAAATTATACATGTACGTTATCTGTGTGACTTACTTAATAAAATAGCATCATTTTTGTGACAATAAAAAAATTTTCATTTATCGACAAAAAAAGCGAGAATCTGCCGGGGTGGTATAAATTTTGAATTTCAGACCTCATTGCTCGTCCTAAGAAACAGCTCTTTTCACCATTCCTGTGGTCTTTCATCAACAAATTATACATGTACGTTATCTGTGTGACTTACTTAATAAAAAAGCATCATTTTTGTGACAGTAAAAAAATTTTCATTTATCGACAAAAAAAACGAGATGCTGCAGAGTGGTCCAAATTTTGAATTTCAGACCTCATTGCTCGTCCTAAAAAACAGCTCTCTTTACCACTCTTGTGGTCTTTCATCAACAAATTATACATGTACGTTATCTGTGTGACTTACTTAATAAAAAAGCATCATTTTTGTGACAGTAAAAAAATTTTCATTTATCGACAAAAAAAACGAGATGCTGCCGGGGTGGTCCAAATTTTGAATTTCAGACTTTATTGCTCGTCCTAAAAACCAGCTCTCTTTACCATTCTTGTGGTCCTTCATCAACAAATTATACATGTACGTTATCTGTGTGACTAACTTAATAAAAAAGCATCGTTTTTGTGACAATAAAAAAATTTTAATTTATCGACAAAAAAAACGAGATGCTGCCGGGGTGGTCCAAATTTTGAATTTCAGACTATATTGCGCGTTCTAAAAAACAGCTCTCTTTACCATTCTCGTGGTCCTTCATCAACAAATTATACATGTACGTTATCTGTGTGACTAACTTAATAAAAAAGCATCGTTTTTGTGACAATAAAAAAATTTTCATTTATCGACAAAAAAAACGAGATGCTGCCGGGGTGGTATAAATTTTGAATTTCAGACTTTATTGCTCGTCCTAAAAACCAGCTCTCTTTAACATTCTCGTGGTCTTTCATCAAGAAATTATACATGTACGTTATCTGTGTGACTTACTTAATAAAATAGCATCATTTTTGTGACAATAAAAAAATTTTCATTTATCGACAAAAAAAACGAGATGCTGCCGGGGTGGTCCAAATTTTGAATTTCAGACTTTATGGCTCGTCATAAGAAACAGCTCTCTTTACCTTTCTTGTGGTCTTTCATCAACAAATTATACATGTACGTTATCTGTGTGACTAACTTAATAAAAAAGCATCGTTTTTGTGACAATAAAAAAATTTTAATTTATCGACAAATAAAACGAGATGCTGCCGGGGTGGTCCAAATTTTGAATTTCAGACTTTATGGCTCGTCATAAGAAACAGCTCTCTTTACCTTTCTTGTGGTCTTTCATCAACAAATTATACATGTACGTTATCTGTGTGACTTACTTAATAAAATAGCATCGTTTTTTTGACAATAAAAGAATTTTCATTTATCGACAAAAAAAACGAGATGCTGGGTGGGGTGGTCCAAATTTTGAATTTTAGACCTCATTGCTCGTCCTCAAAAACAGCACTCTTTACCATTCTTGTGGTCTTTCATCAACAAATTATACATGTACGTTATCTGTGTGACTTACTTAATAAAATAGCATCATTTTTGTGACAATAAAAAAATTTTCATTTATCGACAAAAAAAAACGAGATGCTGCCGGGGTGGTATAAATTTTGAATTTCAGACTTTATTGCTCGTCCTAAAAACCAGCTCTCTTTACCATTCTTGTGGTCTTTCATCAACAAATTATACATGTACGTTATCTGTGTGAGTTACTTAATAAAATAGCATCATTTTTGTGACAATAAAAAAATTTTCATTTATCGACAAAAAAAACGAGATGCTGCCGGGGTGGTCCAAATTTTGAATTTCAGACATCATTGCTCATCCTAAAAAACAGCTCTCTTCACCATTCTTGTGGTCTTTCATCAACAAATTATACATGTACGTTATCTGTGTGACTTACTTAATAAAATAGCATCATTTTTGTGACAATAAAAAATTTTCATTTATCGACAAAAAAAAACGAGATGCTGCCGGGGTGGTCCAAATTTTGAATTTTAGACTTTATTGCTCGTCCTAAAAACCAGCTCTCTTTACCATTCTTGTGGTCCTTCATCAACAAATTATACATGTACGTTATCTGTGTGTCTAACTTAATAAAAAAGCATCGTTTTTGTGACAATAAAAAAATTTTAATTTATCGACAAAAAAAACGAGATGCTGCCGGGGTGGTCCAAATTTTGAATTTCAGACTTTATGGCTCGTCATAAGAAACAGCTCTCTTTACCTTTCTTGTGGTCTTTCATCAACAAATTATACATGTACGTTATCTGTGTGACTTACTTAATAAAAAAGCATCGTTTTTGTGACAGTAAAAAAAATTTCATTTATCGACGAAAAAAACGAGATGCTGCCGGGGTGGTCCAAATTTTGAATTTCAGACTTTATTGCTCGTCCCAAAAAACATCTCTCTACCATTCTTGTGGTCTTTCATCAACAAATTATACATGTACGTTATCTGTGTGACTTACTTAATAAAATAGCATCATTTTTGTGACAGTAAGAAAATTTTAATTTATCGACAAAAAAAACGAGATGCTGCCGGGGTGGTCCAAATTTTGAATTTCAGACCTCATTGCTCGTCCTAAAAAACAGCTCTCTTTACCATTCTTGTGGTCTTTCATCAACAAATTATACATGTACGTTATCTGTGTGACTTACTTAATAAAATAGCATCATTTTTGTGACAATAAAAAAATTTTCATTTATCGACAAAAAAAACGAGATGCTGCCGGGATGGTCCAAATTTTGAATTTCAGACTTTATTGCTCGTCCTAAAAACCAGCTCTCTTTACCATTCTTGTGGTCCTTCATCAACAAATTATACATGTACGTTATCTGTGTGACTTATTAATAAAATAGCATCGTTTTTGTGACAATAAAAAAATTTTCATTTATCGACAAAAAAAACGAGATGCTGCCGGGGTGGTCCAAATTTTGAATTTCAGACTTTATGGCTCGTCATAAGAAACAGCTCTCTTTACCTTTCTTGTGGTCTTTCATCAACAAATTATACATGTACGTTATCTGTGTGACTTACTTAATAAAAAAGCATCGTTCGTGTGACAGTAAAAAAATTTTAATTTATCGACAAAAAAAACGAGATGCTGCCGGGGTGGTCCAAATTTTGAATTTCAGACTTTATGGCTCGTCATAAGAAACAGCTCTCTTTACCTTTCTTGTGGTCTCTCATCAACAAATTATACATGTACGTTATCTGTGTGACTTACTTAATAAAATAGCATCGTTTTTGTGACAATAAAAGAATTTTCATTTATCGACAAAAAAACGAGGTGCTGCCGGGGTGGTCCAAATTTTGAATTTTAGACCTCATTGCTCGTCCTCAAAAACAGCACTCTTTACCATTCTTGTGGTCTTTCATCAACAAATTATACATGTACGTTATCTGTGTGACTTACTTAATAAAATAGCATCATTTTTGTGACAATAAAAAAATTTTCATTTATCGACAAAAAAAACGAGATGCTGCCGGGGTGGTCCAAATTTTGAATTTCAGACCTCATTGCTCATCCTAAAAAACAGCTCTCTTCACCATTCTTGTGGTCTTTCATCAACAAATTATACATGTACGTTATCTGTGTGACTTACTTAATAAAATAGCATCATTTTTGTGACAATAAAAAAATTTTCATTTATCGACAAAAAAAACGAGATGCTGCCGGGGTGGTCCAAATTTTGAATTTCAGACTTTATTGCTCGTCCTAAAAACCAGCTCTCTTTACCATTCTTGTGGTCCTTCATCAACAAATTATACATGTACGTTACCTGTGTGACTAACTTAATAAAAAAGCATCGTTTTTGTGACAATAAAAAAATTTTAATTTATCGACAAAAAAAACGAGATGCTGCCGGGGTGGTCCAAATTTTGAATTTCAGACTTTATGGCTCGTCATAAGAAACAGCTCTCTTTACCTTTCTTGTGGTCTTTCATCAACAAATTATACATGTACGTTGTCTGTGTGACTTACTTAATAAAAAAGCATCGTTTTTGTGACAGTAAAGAAATTTTCATTTATCGACAAAAAAAACGAGATGCTGCCGGGGTGGTCCAAATTTTGAATTTCAGACTTTATTGCTCGTCCCAAAAAACATCTCTCTACCATTCTTGTGGTCTTTCATCAACAAATTATACATGTACGTTATCTGTGTGACTTACTTAATAAAATAGCATCATTTTTGTGACAGTAAGAAAATTTTAATTTATCGACAAAAAAAACGAGATGCTGCCGGGGTGGTCCAAATTTTGAATTTCAGACTTTATGGCTCGTCATAAGAAACAGCTCTCTTTACCTTTCTTGTGGTCTTTCATCAACAAATTATACATGTACGTTATCTGTGTGACTTACTTAATAAAATAGCATCATTTTTGTGACAATAAAAAAATTTTCATTTATCGACAAAAAAAACGAGATGCTGCCGGGGTGGTCCAAATTTTGAATTTCAGACCTCATTGCTCATCCTAAAAAACAGCTCTCTTCACCATTCTTGTGGTCTTTCATCAACAAATTATACATGTACGTTATCTGTGTGACTTACTTAATAAAATAGCATCATTTTTGTGACAATAAAAAAATTTTCATTTATCGACAAAAAAAACGAGATGCTGCCGGGGTGGTCCAAATTTTGAATTTCAGACTTTATTGCTCGTCCTAAAAACCAGCTCTCTTTACCATTCTTGTGGTCCTTCATCAACAAATTATACATGTACGTTACCTGTGTGACTAACTTAATAAAAAAGCATCGTTTTTGTGACAATAAAATAATTTTAATTTATCGACAAAAAAAACGAGATGCTGCCGGGGTGGTCCAAATTTTGAATTTCAGACTTTATGGCTCGTCATAAGAAACAGCTCTCTTTACCTTTCTTGTGGTCTTTCATCAACAAATTATACATGTACGTTATCTGTGTGACTTACTTAATAAAATAGCATCATTTTTGTGACAATAAAAAAATTTTCATTTATCGGCAAAAAAAACGAGATGCTGCCGAGGTGGTATAAATTTTGAATTTCAGACTTTATTGCTCGTCCTAAAACCAGCTCTCTTTACCATTCTCGTGGTCTTTCATCAACAAATTATACATGTACGTTATCTGTGTGACTTACTTAATAAAATAGCATCATTTTTGTGAGAGTAAGAAAATTTTAATTTATCGACAAAAAAAAACGAGATGCAGCCGGGGTGGTCCGAATTTTGAATTTCAGACCTCATTGCTCGTCCTAAAAAACAGCTCTCTTTATCATTCTTGTGGTCCTTCATCAACAAATTATACATGTACGTTATCTGTGTGACTTACTTAATAAAATAGCATCATTTTTGTGACAATAAAAAAATTTTCATTTATCGACAAAAAAAACGAGATGCTGCCAGGGTGGTCCAAATTTTGAATTTCAGACCTCAATGCTCATCCTAAAAAACAGCTCTCTTCACCATTCTTGTGGTCTTTCATCAACAAATTATACATGTACGTTATCTGTGTGACTAACTTAATAAAAAAGCATCGTTTTTGTGACAATAAAATAATTTTAATTTATCGACAAAAAAAACGAGATGCTGCCGGGGTGGTCCAAATTTTGAATTTCAGACTTTATGGCTCGTCATAAGAAACAGCTCTCTTTACCATTCTTGTGGTCCTTCATCAACAAATTATACATGTACGTTATCTGTGTGACTAACTTAATAAAAAAGCATCGTTTTTGTGACAATGAAAAAATTTTAATTTATCGACAAAAAAAACGAGATGCTGCCGGGGTGGTCCAAATTTTGAGTTTCAGACTTTATGGCTCGTCATAAGAAACAGCTCTCTTTACCTTTTTTGTGGTCTTTCATCAACAAATTATACATGTACGTTATCTGTGTGACTTACTTAATAAAAAAGCATCGTTTTTGTGACAGTAAAAAAATTTTCATTTATCAACAAAAAAAAACGAGATGCTGCCGGGGTGGTCCAAATTTTGAATTTCAGACCTCATTGCTCGTCCTTAAAAACAGCTCTCTTTACCATTCTTGTGGTCTTTCATCAACAAATTATACATGTACGTTATCTGTGTGACTTACTTAATCAAATAGCATAATTTTTGTGACAATAAAAAAATTTTCATTTATCGACAAAAAAAACGAGATGCTGCCGGGATGGTATAAATTTTGAATTTCAGACTTTATTGCTCGTCCTAAAAACTAGCTCTCTTTACCATTCTCGTGGTCGACAAAAAAAACGAGATGCTGCCGGGGTGGTATAAATTTTGAATTTCAGACTTTATTGCTCGTCCTAAAAACTAGCTCTCTTTACCATTCTCGTGGTCTTTCATCAACAAATTATACATGTACGTTATCTGTGTGACTTACTTAATAAAATAGCATCGTTTTTGTGACGATAAAAAAATTTCAATTTATCGACAAAAAAACGAGATGCTGCCGGGGTGGTCCAAATTTTGAATTTCAGACCTCATTGCTCGTCCTCAAAAACAGCTCTCTTTACCATTCTTGTGGTCTTTCATCAACAAATTATACATGTACGTTATCTGTGTGACTTACTTAATAAAATAGCATCATTTTTGTGACAATAAAAAAATTTTCATTTATCGACAAAAAAAACGAGATGCTGCCGGGGTGGTCCAAATTTTGAATTTCAGACTTTATTGCTCGTCCTAAAAACCAGCTCTCTTTACCATTCTTGTGGTCCTTCATCAACAAATTATACATGTACGTTATCTGTGTGACTTACTTAATAAAATAGCATCATTTTTGTGACAATAAAAAAATTTTCATTTATCGACAAAAAAAACGAGATGCTGCCGGGGTGGTCCAAATTTTGAATTTCAGACTTTATGGCTCGTCATAAGAAACAGCTCTCTTTACCTTTCTTGTGGTCTTTCATCAACAAATTATACATGTACGTTATCTGTGTGACTTACTTAATAAAAAAGCATCGTTTTTGTGACAGTAAAAAAATTTTCATTTATCGACAAAAAAAACGAGATGCTGCCGGGGTGCTCCAAATTTTGAATTTCAGACCTCATTGCTCGTCCTTAGAAACAGCTCTCTTTACCATTCTTGTGGTCTTTCATCAACAAATTATACATGTACGTTATCTGTGTGACTTACTTAATAAAATAGCATCATTTTTGTGACAATAAAAAATTTTCATTTATCGACAAAAAAAACGAGATGCTGCCGGGGTGGTATAAATTTTGAATTTCAGACTTTATTGCTCGTCCTAAAAACTAGCTCTCTTTACCATTCTCGTGGTCTTTCATCAACAAATTATACATGTACGTTATCTGTGTGACTTACTTAATAAAATAGCATCGTTTTTGTGACGATAAAAAAATTTCAATTTATCGACAAAAAAACGAGATGCTGCCGGGGTGGTCCAAATTTTGAATTTCAGACCTCATTGCTCGTCCTCAAAAACAGCTCTCTTTACCATTCTTGTGGTCTTTCATCAACAAATTATACATGTACGTTATCTGTGTGACTTACTTAATAAAATAGCATCATTTTTGGACAATAAAAAAATTTTCATTTATCGACAAAAAAAACGAGATGCTGCCGGGGTGGTCCAAATTTTGAATTTCAGACTTTATTGCTCGTCCTAAAAACCAGCTCTCTTTACCATTCTTGTGGTCCTTCATCAACAAATTATACATGTACGTTATCTGTGTGACTTACTTAATAAAATAGCATCATTTTTGTGACAATAAAAAAATTTTCATTTATCGACAAAAAAAACGAGATGCTGCCGGGGTGGTCCAAATTTTGAGTTTCAGACTTTATGGCTCGTCATAAGAAACAGCTCTCTTTACCATTCTTGTGGTCTTTCATCAACAAATTATACATGTACGTTATCTGTGTGACTTACTTAATAAAAAAGCATCGTTTTTGTGACAGTAAAAAAATTTGAATTTATCGACAAAAAAAAACGAGATGCTGCCGGGGTGGTCCAAATTTTGAATTTCAGACCTCAATGCTCATCCTAAAAAACAGCTCTCTTCACCATTCTTGTGGTCTTTCATCAACAAATTATACATGTACGTTATCTGTGTGACTTACTTAATAAAATAGCATCGTTTTTGTGACAATAAAAGAATTTTCATTTATCGACAAAAAAAAA
>OV743719.1:35678615-35726677 GCA_928272305.1 Volucella inflata | reverse complement strand
AAAAAACAGCTCTCTTTACCTACCTTGTGGTCCGTCATCAAAAAATTATACATGTACGTTATCTGTGTGACTTACTTAATAAAAAAGCATCGTTTTTGTGATGATAAAAAAATTTTCATTTTGTCGACAAAAAAAACGAGATGCTGCCGGGGTGGTCCAAATTTTGAATTTCAGACTTTATGGCTCGTCATAAGAAACAGCTCTCTTTACCTTTCTTGTGGTCTTTCATCAACAAATTATACATGTACGTTATCTGTGTGACTTACTTAATAAAATAGCATCGTTTTTGTGACAATAAAAGAATTTTCATTTCTCGACAAAAAAAAACGAGATGCTGCCGGGGTGGTCCAAATTTTGAATTTCAGACTTTATTGCTCGTCCCAAAGAACAGCTCTCTTTACCTACCTTGTGGTCCGCCATCAAAAAGTTATACATGTACGTTATCTGTGTGACTTACTTAATAAAAAAGCATCGTTTTTGTGATGATAAAAAAATTTTAATTTTGTCGACAAAAAAAACGAGATGCTGCCGGGGTGGTCCAAATTTTGAATTTCAGACTTTATTGCTCGTCCTAAAAACCAGCTCTCTTTACCATTCTTGTGGTCCTTCATCAACAAATTATACATGTACGTTATCTGTGTGACTTACTTAATAAAAAAGCATCGTTTTTGTGACAGTAAAAAAATTTTCATTTATCGACAAAAAAAACGAGATGCTGGTCCAAATTTTGAATTTCAGACCTCATTGCTCGTCCTCAAAAACAGCTCTCTTTACCATTCTTGTGGTCTTTTATCAACAAATTATACATGTACGTTATCTGTGTGACTTACTTAATAAAATAGCATCATTTTTGTGGCGATAAAAAAATTTCAATTTACCGACAAAAAAACGAGATGCTGCCGGGGTGGTCCAAATTTTGAATTTCAGACCTTATTGCTCGTCCTAAAAACCAGCTCTCTTTACCATTCTTGTGGTCCTTCATCAACAAATTATACATGTACGTTATCTGTGTGACTTACTTAATAAAAAAGCATCGTTTTTGTGACAGTAAAAAAATTTTCATTTATCGACAAAAAAAACGAGATGCTGCCGGGGTGGTCCAAATTTTGAATTTCAGACCTCATTGCTCATCCTAGAAAACAGCTCTCTTCACCATTCTTGTGGTCTTTCATCAACAAATTATACATGTACGTTATCTGTGTGACTAACTTAATAAAAAAGCATCGTTTTTGTGACAATAAAGAAATTTTAATTTATCGACAAAAAAAACGAGATGCTGCCGGGGTGGTCCAAATTTTGAATTTCAGACCTCATTGCTCATCCTAGAAAACAGCTCTCTTCACCATTCTTGTGGTCTTTCATCAACAAATTATACATGTACGTTATCTGTGTGACTAACTTAATAAAAAAGCATCGTTTTTGTGACAATAAAGAAATTTTAACTTATCGACAAAAAAAAACGAGATGCTGCCGGGGTGGTCCAAATTTTGAATTTCAGACTTTATGGCTCGTCATAAGAAACAGCTCTCTTTACCTTTCTTGTGGTCTTTCATCAACAAATTAAACATGTACGTTATCTGTGTGACTTACTTAATAAAATAGCATTGTTTTTGTGACAATAAAAGAATTTTCATTTATCGACAAAAAAAACGAGATGCTGCCGGGGTGGTCCAAATTTTGAATTTCAGACTTTATTGCTCGTCCTAAAAACCAGCTCTCTTTACCATTCTTGTGGTCTTTCATCAACAAATTGTACATGTACGTTATCTGTGTGACTTACTTAATAAAATAGCATCATTTTTGTGACGATAAGAAAATTTTAATTTATCGACAAAAAAAAGCGAGATGCTGCCGGGCTGGTCCAAATTTTGAATTTCAGACCTCATTGCTCATCCTAGAAAACAGCTCTCTTCACCATTCTTGTGGTCTTTCATCAACAAATTATACATGTACGTTATCTGTGTGACTAACTTAATAAAAAAGCATCGTTTTTGTGACAATAAAGAAATTTTAATTTATCGACAAAAAAAACGAGATGCTGCCGGGGTGGTCCAAATTTTGAATTTCAGACCTCATTGCTCATCCTAAAAAACAGCTCTCTTCACCATTCTTTTGGTCTTTCATCAACAAATTATACATGTACGTTATCTGTGTGACTTACTTAATAAAATAGCATCATTTTTGTGACAATAAAAAAATTTGCATTTATCGACAAAAAAAACGAGATGCTGCCGGGGTGGTCCAAATTTTGAATTTCAGACCTCATTGCTCATCCTAAAAAACAGCTCTCTTCACCATTCTTTTGGTCTTTCATCAACAAATTATACATGTACGTTATCTGTGTGACTAACTTAATAAAAAAGCATCGTTTTTGTGACAATAAAGAAATTTTAATTTATCGACAAAAAAAACGAGATGCTGCCGGGGTGGTCCAAATTTTGAATTTCAGACTTTATGGCTCGTCATAAGAAACAGCTCTCTTTACCTTTCTTGTGGTCTTTCATCAACAAATTAAACATGTACGTTATCTTGTGACTTACTTAATAAAATAGCATTGTTTTTGTGACAATAAAAGAATTTTCATTTATCGACAAAAAAAAACGAGATGCTGCCGGGGTGGTCCAAATTTTGAATTTCAGACTTTATTGCTCGTCCTAAAAACCAGCTCTCTTTACCATTCTTGTGGTCTTTCATCAACAAATTATACATGTACGTTATCTGTGTGACTTACTTAATAAAATAGCATCATTTTTGTGACAATAAAAAAATTTTCATTTATCGACAAAAAAAACGAGATGCTGCCGGGGTGGTCCAAATTTTGAATTTCAGGCCTTATTGCTCGTCCTAAAAAACAGCTCTCTTTACCATTCTTGTGGTCTTTCATCAACAAATTATACATGTACGTTATCTGTGTGACTTACTTAATAAAAAAGCATCATTTTTGTGACAATAAAAAAATTTTCATTTATCGACAAAAAAACGAGATGCTGCCGGGGTGGTATAAATTTTGAATTTCAGACTTTATTGCTCGTCCTAAAAACCAGCTCTCTTTACCATTCTTGTGGTCTTTCATCAACAAATTATACATGTACGTTATCTGTGTGACTTACTTAATAAAAAAGCATCATTTTTGTGACAGTAAGAAAATTTTAATTTATCGACAAAAAAAACGAGATGCTGCCGGGGTGGTCCAAATTTTGAATTTCAGACCTCATTGCTCGTCCTAAAAAACAGCTCTCTTTACCATTCTCGTGGTCTTTCATCAACAAATTATACATGTACGTAATCTGTGTGACTTACTTAATAAAAAAGCATCATTTTTGTGACAGTAAGAAAATTTTAATTTTTCGACAAAAAAAACGAGATGCTGCCGGGGTGGTCCAAATTTTGAATTTCAGACTTTATTGCTCGTCCCAAAAAACAGCTCTCTTTACCTACCTTGTGGTCTTTCATCAACAAATTATACATGTACGTTATCTGTGTGACTTACTTAATAAAATAGCATCGTTTTTGTGACAATAAAATAATTTTCATTTATCAACAAAAACAATGAGATGCTGCCGGGGTGGTCCAAATTTTGAATTTCAGACCTCATTGCTCGTCCTAAAAAACAGCTTTCTTTACCATTCTTGTGGTCTTTCATCAACAAATTATACATGTACGTTATCTGTGTGACTTACTTAATAAAATAGCATCATTTTTGTGACAATAAAAAAATTTTCATTTATCGACAAAAAAAACGAGATGCTGCCGGGGTGGTATAAATTTTGAATTTCAGACTTTATTACTCGTCCTAAAAACCAGCTCTCTTTACCATTCTCGTGGTCTTTCATCAACAAATTATACGTTATCTGTGTGACTTACTTAATAAAAAAGCATCATTTTTGTGACAGTAAGAAAATTATAATTTATCGACAAAAAAAACGAGATGCTGCCGGGGTGGTCCAAATTTTGAATTTCAGACCTCATTGCTCGTCCTAAAAAACAGCTCTCTTTACCATTCTTGTGGTCTTTCATCAACAAATTATACATGTACGTTATCTGTGTGACTAACTTAATAAAAAAGCATCGTTTTTGTGACAATAAAAAAATTTTCATTTATCGACAAAAAAAATTTTGAATTTCAGACTTTATTGCTCGTCCTAAAAACCAACTCTCTTTACCATTCTTGTGGTCCTTCATCAACAAATTATACATGTACGTTATCTGTGTGACTAACTTAATAAAAAAGCATCGTTTTTGTGACAATAAAAAAATTTTAATTTATCGACAAAAAAAACGAGATGCTGCCGGGGTGGTCCAAATTTTGAATTTCAGACTTTATAGCTCGTCATAAGAAACAGCTCTCTTTAACTTACTTGTGATCTTTCATCAACAAATTATACATGTACGTTATCTGTGTGACTTACTTAATAAAATAGCATCGTTTTTGTGACAATAAAAGAATTTTCATTTATCGACAAAAAAAACGAGATGCTGCCGGGGTGGTCCAAATTTTGAATTTCAGACCTCATTGCTCATCCTCAAAAACAGCTCTCTTTACCATTCTTGTGGTCTTTCATCAACAAATTATACATGTACGTAATCTGTGTGACTTACTTAATAAAAAAGCATCGTTTTTGTGACGATAAAAAAATTTTCATTTATCGACAAAAAAAACGTGATGCTGCCGGGGTGGTCCAAATTTTGAATTTCAGACTTTATTGCTCGTCCCAAAAAACAGCTCTCTTTACCTACCTTGTAGTCCGTCATCAAAAAATTATACATGTACGTTATCTGTGTGACTTACTTAATAAAATAGCATCGTTTTTGTGACAGTAAAAAAATTTCAATTTATCGACAAAAAAAACGAGATGCTGCCGGGGTGGTCCAAATTTTGAATTTCAGACCTCATTGCTCGTCCTAAAAAACAGCTCTCTTTACCATTCTTGTGGTCCTTCATCAACAAATTATACATGTACGTTATCTGTGTGACTTACTTAATAAAAAAGCATCGTTTTTGTGACGATAAAAAAATTTTCATTTATCGACAAAAAAAACGAGATGCTGCCGGGGTGGTCCAAATTTTGAATTTCAGACCTCATTGCTCGTCCTAAAAAACAGCTCTCTTTACCATTCTTGTGGTCTTTCATCAACAAATTATACATGTACGTTATCTGTGTGACTTACTTAGTAAAATAGCATCATTTTTGTGACAATAAAAAAATTTTCATTTATCGACAAAAAAAACGAGATGCTGCCGGGGTGGTATAAATTTTGAATTTCAGACTTTATTGCTCGTCCTAAAAACCAGCTCTCTTTACCATTCTCGTGGTCTTTCATCAACAAATTATACATGTACGTTATCTGTGTGACTTACTTAATAAAAAAGCATCATTTTTGTGACAGTAAGAAAATTTTAATTTTTCGACAAAAAAAACGAGATGCTGCCGGGGTGGTCCAAATTTTGAATTTCAGACCTCATTGCTCGTCCTAAAAAACAGCTCTCTTTACCATTCTTGTGGTCTTTCATCAACAAATTATACATGTACGTTATCTGTGTGACTTACTTAATAAAATAGCATAATTTTTGTGACAATAAAAAAATTTTCATTTATCGACAAAAAAAACGAGATGCTGCCGGGGTGGTCCAAATTTTGAATTCCAGACTTTATGGCTCGTCATAAGAAACAGCTCTCTTTACCGTTCTTGTGGTCTTTCATCAACAAATTATACATGTACGTTATCTGTGTGACTTACTTAATAAAATAGCATCGTTTTTGTGACAATAAAAGAATTTTCATTTATCGACAAAAAAAACGAGATGCTGCCGGGGTGGTCCAAATTTAGAATTTCAGACCTCATTGCTCGTCCTCAAAAACAGCTCTCTTTACCATTCTTGTGGTCTTTCATCAACAAATTATACATGTACGTTATCTGTGTGACTTACTTAATAAAATAGCATCGTTTTTGTGACGATAAAAAAACTGCAATTTATCGACAAAAAAACGAGATGCTGCCGGGGTGGTCCAAATTTTGAATTTCAGACTTTATTGTTCGTCCTAAAAACCAGCTCTCTTTGCCATTCTCGTGGTATTTCATCAACAAATTATACATGTACGTTATCTGTGTGACTTACTTAATAAAAAAGCATCATTTTTGTGACAGTAAGAAAATTTTAATTTATCGACAAAAAAAACGAGATGCTGCCGGGGTGGTCCAAATTTTGAATTTCAGACCTCATTGCTCATCCTAAAAAACAGCTCTCTTCACCATTCGTGTGGTCTTTCATCAACAAATTATACATGTACGTTATCTGTGTGACTTACTTAATAAAAAAGCATCATTTTTGTGACAGTAAGAAAATTTTAATTTATCGACAAAAAAAACGAGATGCTGCCGGGGTGGTCCAAATTTTGAATTTCAGACCTCATTGCTCGTCCTAAAAAAACAGCTCTCTTTACCATTCTTGTGGTCTTTCATCAACAAATTATACATGTACGTTATCTGTGTGACTTACTTAATAAAAAAGCATCAATTTTGTGACAATAAAAAAATTTTCATTTATCGACAAAAAAAACGAGATGCTGCCGGGGTGGTCCAAATTTTGAATTTCAGACTTTATTGCTCGTCCTAAAAACGAGCTCTCTTTACCATTCTTGTGGTCCTTCATCAACAAATTATGCATGTACGTTATCTGTGTGACTTACTTAATAAAAAAGCATCGTTTTTGTGACAATAAAAAAATTTTCATTTATCGACAAAAAAAACGAGATGCTGTCGGGGTGGTCCAAATTTTGAATTTCAGACTTTATGGCTCGTCATAAGAAACAGCTCTCTTTACCTTTCTTGTGGTCTTTCATCAGCAAATTATACATGTACGTTATCTGTGTGACTTACTTAATAAAATAGCATCGTTTTTGTGACAATTAAAGAATTTTAATTTATCGACAAAAAAAACGAGATGCTGCCGGGGTGGTCCAAATTTTGAATTTCAGACTTTATGGCTCGTCATAAGAAACAGCTCTCTTTACCTTTCTTGTGGTCTTTCATCAACAAATTAAACATGTACGTTATCTTGTGACTTACTTAATAAAATAGCATTGTTTTTGTGACAATAAAAGAATTTTCATTTATCGACAAAAAAAACGAGATGCTGCCGGGGTGGTCCAAATTTTGAATTTCAGACTTTATTGCTCGTCCTAAAAACCAGCTCTCTTTACCATTCTTGTGGTCTTTCATCAACAAATTATACATGTACGTTATCTGTGTGACTTACTTAATAAAATAGCATCATTTTTGTGACAATAAAAAAATTTTCATTTATCGACAAAAAAAACGAGATGCTGCCGGGGTGGTCCAAATTTTGAATTTCAGACCTTATTGCTCGTCCTAAAAAACAGCTCTCTTTACCATTCTTGTGGTCTTTCATCAACAAATTATACATGTACGTTATCTGTGTGACTTACTTAATAAAAAAGCATCATTTTTGTGACAATAAAAAAATTTTCATTTATCGACAAAAAAAACGAGATGCTGCCGGGGTGGTATAAATTTTGAATTTCAGACTTTATTGCTCGTCCTAAAAACCAGCTCTCTTTACCATTCTTGTGGTCTTTCATCAACAAATTATACATGTACGTTATCTGTGTGACTTACTTAATAAAAAAGCATCATTTTTGTGACAGTAAGAAAATTTTAATTTATCGACAAAAAAAACGAGATGCTGCCGGGGTGGTCCAAATTTTGAATTTCAGACCTCATTGCTCGTCCTAAAAAACAGCTCTCTTTACCATTCTCGTGGTCTTTCATCAACAAATTATACATGTACGTAATCTGTGTGACTTACTTAATAAAAAAGCATCATTTTTGTGACAGTAAGAAAATTTTAATTTTTCGACAAAAAAAACGAGATGCTGCCGGGGTGGTCCAAATTTTGAATTTCAGACTTTATTGCTCGTCCCAAAAAACAGCTCTCTTTACCTACCTTGTGGTCTTTCATCAACAAATTATACATGTACGTTATCTGTGTGACTTACTTAATAAAATAGCATCGTTTTTGTGACAATAAAAGAATTTTCATTTATCAACAAAAACAATGAGATGCTGCCGGGGTGGTCCAAATTTTGAATTTCAGACCTCATTGCTCGTCCTAAAAAACAGCTTTCTTTACCATTCTTGTGGTCTTTCATCAACAAATTATACATGTACGTTATCTGTGTGACTTACTTAATAAAATAGCATCATTTTTGTGACAATAAAAAAATTTTCATTTATCGACAAAAAAAACGTGATGCTGCCGGGGTGGTATAAATTTTGAATTTCAGACTTTATTACTCGTCCTAAAAACCAGCTCTCTTTACCATTCTCGTGGTCTTTCATCAACAAATTATACATGTACGTTATCTGTGTGACTTACTTAATAAAAAAGCATCATTTTTGTGACAGTAAGAAAATTTTAATTTATCGACAAAAAAAACGAGATGCTGCCGGGGTGGTCCAAATTTTGAATTTCAGACCTCATTGCTCGTCCTAAAAAACAGCTCTCTTTACCATTCTTGTGGTCTTTCATCAACAAATTATACATGTACGTTATCTGTGTGACTTACTTAATAAAATAGCATCATTTTTGTGACAATAAAAAAATTTTCATTTATCGACAAAAAAAATTTTGAATTTCAGACTTTATTGCTCGTCCTAAAAACCAACTCTCTTTACCATTCTTGTGGTCCTTCATCAACAAATTATACATGTACGTTATCTGTGTGACTAACTTAATAAAAAAGCATCGTTTTTGTGACAATAAAAAAATTTTAATTTATCGACAAAAAAAACGAGATGCTGCCGGGGTGGTATAAATTTTGAATTTCAGACTTTATTGCTCGTCCTAAAAACCAGCTCTCTTTACCATTCTCGTGGTCTTTCATCAACAAATTATACATGTACGTTATCTGTGTGACTTACTTAATAAAAAAGCATCATTTTTGTGACAGTAAGAAAATTTTAATTTTTAGACAAAAAAAACGAGATGCTGCCGGGGTGGTCCAAATTTTGAATTTCAGACCTCATTGCTCATCCTCAAAAACAGCTCTCTTTACCATTCTTGTGGTCGTTCATCAACAAATTATACATGTACGTTATCTGTGTGACTTACTTAATAAAATAGCATCGTTTTTGTGACAATAAAAGAATTTTCATTTATCGACAAAAAAAACGAGATGCTGCCGGGGTGGTCCAAATTTTGAATTTTAGACTTCATTGCTCGTCCTAAAAACCAGCTCTCTTTACCATTCTCGTGGTCTTTCATCAACAAATTATACATGTACGTTATCTGTGTGACTTACTTAATAAAAAAGCATCGTTTTTGTGACAGTAAAAAAATTTTCATTCATCGACAAAAAAAACGAGATGCTGCCGGGGTGGTCCAAATTTTGAATTTTAGACTTCATTGCTCGTCCTAAAAACCAGCTCTCTTTACCATTCTCGTGGTCTTTCATCAACAAATTATACATGTACGTTATCTGTGTGACTTACTTAATAAAAAAGCATCATTTTTGTGACAGTAAGAAAATTTTAATTTTTAGACAAAAAAAACGAGATGCTGCCGGGGTGGTCCAAATTTTGAATTTCAGACCTCATTGCTCATCCTCAAAAACAGCTCTCTTTACCATTCTTGTGGTCTTTCATCAACAAATTATACATGTACGTTATCTGTGTGACTTACTTAATAAAATAGCATCGTTTTTGTGACAGTAAAAAAATTTCAATTTATCGACAAAAAAAACGAGATGCTGCCGGGGTGGTCCAAATTTTGAATTTCAGACCTCATTGCTCGTCCTAAAAAACAGCTCTCTTTACCATTCTTGTGGTCCTTCATCAACAAATTATACATGTACGTTATCTGTGTGACTAACTTAATAAAAAAGCATCGTTTTTGTGACAATAAAAAAATTTTAATTTATCGACAAAAAAAACGAGTTGTTGCCGGGGTGGTCCAAATTTTGAATTTCAGACTTTATAGCTCGTCATAAGAAACAGCTCTCTTTACCTTACTTGTGATCTTTCATCAACAAATTATACATGTACGTTATCTGTGTGACTTACTTAATAAAATAGCATCGTTTTTGTGACAATAAAAGAATTTTCATTTATCGACAAAAAAAACGAGATGCTGCCGGGGTGGTCCAAATTTTGAATTTCAGACCTCATTGCTCATCCTCAAAAACAGCTCTCTTTACCATTCTTGTGGTCTTTCATCAACAAATTATACATGTACGTTATCTGTGTGACTTACTTAATAAAAAAGCATCGTTTTTGTGACGATAAAAAAATTTTCATTTATCGACAAAAAAAACGTGATGCTGCCGGGGTGGTCCAAATTTTGAATTTCAGACTTTATTGCTCGTCCTAAAAAACAGCTCTCTTTACCATTCTTGTGGTCCTTCATCAACAAATTATACATGTACGTTATCTGTGTGACTTACTTAATAAAAAAGCATCGTTTTTGTGACGATAAAAAAATTTTCATTTATCGACAAAAAAAACGAGATGCTGCCGGGGTGGTATAAATTTTGAATTTCAGACTTTATTGCTCGTCCTAAAAACCAGCTCTCTTTACCATTCTCGTGGTCTTTCATCAACAAATTATACATGTACGTTATCTGTGTGACTTACTTAATAAAAAAGCATCATTTTTGTGACAGTAAGAAAATTTTAATTTTTCGACAAAAAAAACGAGATGCTGCCGGGGTGGTCCAAATTTTGAATTTCAGACCTCATTGCTCGTCCTAAAAAACAGCTCTCTTTACCATTCTTGTGGTCTTTCATCAACAAATTATACATGTACGTTATCTGTGTGACTTACTTAAAAAAATAGCATAATTTTTGTGACAATAAAAAAATTTTCATTTATCGACAAAAAAAACGAGATGCTGCCGGGGTGGTCCAAATTTTGAATTTCAGACTTTATTGCTCGTCCTAAAAACGAGCTCTCTTTACCATTCTTGTGGTCCTTCATCAACAAATTATGCATGTACGTTATCTGTCTGACTTACTTAATAAAAAAGCATCGTTTTTGTGACAATAAAAAAATTTTCATTTATCGACAAAAAAAACGAGATGCTGTCGGGGTGGTCCAAATTTTGAATTTCAGACTTTATGGCTCGTCATAAGAAACAGCTCTCTTTACCTTTCTTGTGGTCTTTCATCAACAAATTATACATGTACGTTATCTGTGTGACTTACTTAATAAAATAGCATCGTTTTTGTGACAATAAAAGAATTTTCATTTATCGACAAAAAAAACGAGATGCTGCCGTGGTGGTCCAAATTTTGAATTTCAGACCTCATTGCTCGTCCTCAAAAACAGCTCTCTTTACCATTCTTGTGGTCTTTCATCAACAAATTATACATGTACGTTATCTGTGTGACTTACTTAATAATATAGCATCATTTTTGTGACAATAAAAAAATTTTCATTTTTCGGCAAAAAAAACGAGGTGGTCCAAATTTTGAATTTCAGACTTTATTGCTCGTCCCAAAAAACAGCTCTCTTTACCTACCTTGTGGTCCGTCATCAAAAAATTATACATGTACGTTATCTGTGTGACTAACTAAATGAAAAAGCATCGTTTTTGTGACAATAAAAGAATTTTCATTTATCGACAAAAAAAACGAGATGCTGCCGGGGTGGTATAAATTTTGAATTTCAGACTTTATTGCTCGTCCTAAAAACCAGCTCTCTTTACCATTCTCATGGTCTTTCATCAACAAATTATACATGTACGTTATCTGTGTGACTTACTTAATAAAAAAGCATCATTTTTGTGACAGTAAGAAAATTTTAATTTATCGACAAAAAAAACGAGATGCTGCCGGGGTGGTCCAAATTTTGAATTTCAGACCTCATTGCTCGTCCTAAAAAACAGCTCTCTTTACCATTCTTGTGGTCTTTCATCAACAAATTATACATGTACGTTATCTGTGTGACTTACTTAATAAAAAAGCATCATTTTTGTGACAATAAAAAAATTTTCATTTATCGACAAAAAAAACGAGATGCTGCCGGGGTGGTATAAATTTTGAATTTCAGACTTTATTGCTCGTCCTAAAAACCAGCTCTCTTTACCATTCTCATGGTCTTTCATCAACAAATTATACATGTACGTTATCTGTGTGACTTACTTAATAAAAAAGCATCATTTTTGTGACAGTAAGAAAATTTTAATTTATCGACAAAAAAAACGAGATGCTGCCGGGGTGGTCCAAATTTTGAATTTCAGACCTCATTGCTCGTCCTAAAAAACAGCTCTCTTTACCATTCTTGTGGTCTTTCATCAACAAATTATACATGTACGTTATCTGTGTGACTTACTTAATAAAATAGCATCATTTTTGTGACAATAAAAAAATTTTCACTTATCGACAAAAAAAACGAGATGCTGCCGGGGTGGTCCAAATTTTGAATTTCAGACTTTATTGCTCGTCCTAAAAACCAGCTCTCTTTACCATTCTTGTGGTCTTTCATCAACAAATTATACATGTACGTTATCTGTGTGACTAACTTAATAAAAAAGCATCGTTTTTGTGACAATAAAAATATTTTAATTTATCGACAAAAAAAACGAGATGCTGCCGGGGTGGTCCAAATTTTGAATTTCAGAGTTTATGGCTCGTCATAAGAAACAGCTCTCTTTACCTTTCTTGTGGTCTTTCATCAACAAATTATACATGTACGTTATCTGTGTGACTTACTTAATAAAATAGCATCATTTTTGTGACAATAAAAGAATTTTCATTTATCGACAAAAAAAACGAGATGATGCCGGGGTGGTCCAAATTTTGAATTTCAGACTTTATGGCTCGTCATAAGAAACAGCTCTCTTTACCTTTCTTGTGGTCTTTCATCAACAAATTATACATGTACGTTATCTGTGTGACTTACTTAATAAAATAGCATCGTTTTTGTGACGATAAAAGAATTTTCATTTATCGACAAAAAAAACGAGATACTGCCGGGGTGGTCCAAATTTTGAATTTCAGACCTCATTGCTCGTCCTAAAAAACAGCTCTCTTTACCATTCTTGTGGTCTTTCATCAACAAATTATACATGTACGTTATCTGTGTGACTTACTTAATAAAATAGCATCGTTTTTGTGACGATAAAAAAATTTCAATTTATCGACAAAAAAACGAGATGCTGCCGGGGTGGTCCAAATTTTGAATTTCAGACTCTATTGCTCGTCCTAAAAACCAGCTCTCTTTACCATTCTTGTGGTCCTTCATCAACAAATTATACATGTACGTTATCTGTGTGACTTACTTAATAAAAAAGCATCGTTTTTGTGACAGGAAAAAAATTTTCATTTATCGGCAAAAAAAACGAGATGCTGCCGGGGTGGTCCAAATTTTGAATTTCAGACCTCATTGCTCGTCCTAAAAAACAGCTCTCTTTACCCATCTTGTGGTCTTTCATCAACAAATTATACATGTACGTTATCTGTGTGACTTACTTAATAAAATAGCATCATTTTTGTGACAATAAAACGAGATGCTGCCGGGGTGGTCCAAATTTTGAATTTCAGACTTTATTGCTCGTCCTAAAAACCAGCTCTCTTTACCTTTCTTGTGGTCCTTCATCAACAAATTATACATGTACGTTATCTGTGTGACTTACTTTATAAAATAGCATCGTTTTTGTGACAATAAAAAAAATTTTCATTTATCGACAAAAAAAACGAGATGCTGCCGGGGTGGTCCAAATTTTGAATTTCAGACCTCATTGCTCGTCCTAAAAAACAGCTCTCTTTACCATTCTTGTGGTCTTTCATCAACAAATTATACATGTACGTTATCTGTGTGACTTACTTAATAAGATAGCATCATTTTTGTGACAATAAAAAAATTTTCATTAATCGACAAAAAAAACGAGATGCTGCCGGGGTGGTCCAAATTTTGAATTTCAGACCTCATTGCTCATCCTAAAAAACAGCTCTCTTCACCATTCTTGTGGTCTTTCATGAACAAATTATACATGTACGTTATCTGTGTGACTTACTTAATAAAATAGCATCATTTTTGTGACAATAAAAAAATTTTCATTTATCGACAAAAAAACGAGATGCTGCCGGGGTGGTCCAAATTTTGAATTTCAGACTTTATTGCTCGTCCTAAAAACCAGCTCTCTTTACCATTCTTGTGGTCCTTCATCAACAAATTATACATGTACGTTATCTGTGTGACTAACTTAATAAAAAAGCATCGTTTTTGTGACAATAAAAGAATTTTCATTTATCGACAAAAAAAACGAGATGATGCCGGGGTGGTCCAAATTTTGAATTTCAGACTTTATTGCTCGTCCCAAAAAACAGCTCTCTGTACCTACCTTGTGGCCCGTCATCAAAAAATTATACATGTACGATATCTGTGTGACTTACTTAATAAAATAGCATCGTTTTTGTGACGATAAAATATTTTCATTAATCGACAAAAAAAACGAGATGCTGCCGGGGTGGTCCAAATTTTGAATTTCAGACCTCATTGCTCGTCTTAAAAAACAGCTCTCTTTACCCATCTTGTGGTCTTTCATCAACAAATTATACATGTACGTTATCTGTGTGACTTACTTAATAAAATAGCATCGTTTTTGTGACAATAAAAAAATTTTCATTTATCGACAAAAAAAACGAAATGCTGCCGGGGTGGTCCAAATTTTGAATTCCAGACCTCATTGCTCGTCCTAAAAACCAGCTCTCTTTACCATTCTTGTGGTCTTTCATCAACAAATTATACATGTACGTTATCTGTGTGACTTACTTAATAAAATAGCATCATTTTTGTGACAATAAAACAATTTTCATTTATCGACAAAAAAAACGAGATGCTGCCGGGGTGGTATAAATTTTGAATTTCAGACTTTATTGCTCGTCCTAAAAACCAGCTCTCTTTACCATTCTTGTGGTCCTTCATCAACAAATTATACATGTACGTTATCTGTGTGACTAACTAAATAAAAAAGCATCGTTTTTGTGACAATAAAAAAATTTTAATTTATCGACAAAAAAAACGAGATGCTGCCGGGATGGTCCAAATTTTGAATTTCAGACTTTATGGCTCGTCATAAAAAACAGCTCTCTTCACCATTCTTGTGGTCTTTCATCAACAAATTATACATGTACGTTATCTGTGTGACTTACTTAATAAAATAGCATCATTTTTGTGACAATAAAAAAATTTTCATTTATCGACAAAAAAAAACGAGATGCTGCCGGGGTGGTCCAAATTTTGAATTTCAGACTTTATTGCTCGTCCTTAAAACCAGCTCTCTTTACCATTCTTGTGGTCCTTCATCAACAAATTATACATGTACGTTATCTGTGTGACTAACTAAATAAAAAAGCATCGTTTTTGTGACAATAAAAAAATTTTAATTTATCGACAAAAAAAAACGAGAATCTGCCGGGGTGGTCCAAATTTTGAATTTCAGACTTTATTGCTCGTCATAAGAAACAGCTCTATTTACCTTTCTTGTGGTCTTTCATCAACAAATTACGCATGTACGTTATCTGTGTGACTTACTTAATAAAATAGCATCATTTTTGTGACAATAAAAAAATTTTCATTTATCAACAAAAAAAACGAGATGCTGCCGGGGTGGTCCAAATTTTGAATTTCAGACTTTATTGCTCGTCCTAAAAACCAGCTCTCTTTACCATTCTTGTGGTCCTTCATCAACAAATTATACATGTACATTATCTGTGTGACTAACTAAATAAAAAAGCATCGTTTTTGTGACAATAAAAAAATTTTAATTTATCGACAAAAAAAACGAGATGCTGCCGGGGTGGTCCAAATTTTGAATTTCAGACCTTATGGCTCGTCATAAGAAACAGCTCTCTTTACCTTTCTTGTGGTCTTTCATCAACAAATTATACATGTACGTTATCTGTGTGACTTACTTAATAAAATAGCATCGTTTTTGTGACAATAAAAGAATTTTCATTTATCGACAAAAAAAACGAGATACTGCCGGGGTGGTCCAAATTTTGAATTTCAGACCTCATTGCTCGTCCTAAAAAACAGCTCTCTTTACCATTCTTGTGGTCTTTCATCAACAAATTATACATGTACGTTATCTGTGTGACTTACTTAATAAAAAAGCATCATTTTTGTGACAGTAAGAAAATTTTAATTTATCGACAAAAAAAACGAGATGCTGCCGGGGTGGTCCAAATTTTGAATTTCAGACCTCATTGCTCGTCCTAAAAAACAGCTCTCTTTACCATTCTTGTGGTCTTTCATCAACAAATTATACATGTACGTTATCTGTGTGACTTACTTAATAAAATAGCATCATTTTTGTGACAATAAAAAAATTTTCATTAATCGACAAAAAAAACGAGATGCTGCCGGGGTGGTCCAAATTTTGAATTTCAGACCTCATTGCTCATCCTAAAAAACAGCTCTCTTCACCATTCTTGTGGTCTTTCATGAACAAATTATACATGTACGTTATCTGTGTGACTTACTTAATAAAATAGCATCATTTTTGTGACAATAAAAAAATTTTCATTTATCGACAAAAAAAACGAGATGCTGCCGGGGTGGTCCAAATTTTGAATTTCAGACTTTATTGCTCGTCCTAAAAACCAGCTCTCTTTGCCACTCTTGTGGTCCTTCATCAACAAATTATACATGTACGTTATCTGTGTGACTACTTAATAAAAAAGCATCGTTTTTGTGACAGTAAAAAAATTTTCATTTATCGACAAAAAAAACGAGATGCTGCCGGGGTGGTCCAAATTTTGAATTTCAGACTTTATTGCTCGTCCCAAAAAACAGCTCTCTTTACCTACCTTGTGGTCCGTCATCAAAAAATTATACATGTACGTTATCTGTGTGAGTTACTTAATAAAAAAGCATCGTTTTTGTGACAGTAAAAAAATTTTCATTTATCGACAAAAAAAACGAGATGCTGCCGGGGTGGTCCAAATTTTGAATTTCAGACCTCATTGCTCATCCCAAAAAACAGCTCTCTTCACCATTCTTGTGGTCTTTCATGAACAAATTATACATGTACGTTATCTGTGTGACTTACTTAATAAAATAGCATCATTTTTGTGACAATAAAAAAATTTTCATTTATCGACAAAAAAAACGAGATGCTGCCGGGGTGGTCCAAATTTTGAATTTCAGACTTTATTGCTCGTCCTAAAAACCAGCTCTCTTTACCATTCTTGTGGTCCTTCATCAACAAATTATACATGTACGTTATCTGTGTGACTTACTTAATAAAATAGCATCATTTTTGTGACAATAAAAAAATTTTCATTTATCGACAAAAAAAACGAGATGCTGCCGGGGTGGTCCAAATTTTGAATTTCAGACTTTATTGCTCGTCCCAAAAAACAGCTCTCTTTACCTACCTTGTGGTCCGTCATCAAAAAATTATACATGTACGTTATCTGTGTGACTTACTTAATAAAAAAGCATCGTTTTTGTGACAGTAAAAAAATTTTCATTTATCGACAAAAAAAACGAGATGCTGCCGGGGTGGTCCAAATTTTGAATTTCAGACTTTATGGCTCGTCATAAGAAACAGCTCTCTTTACATTTCTTGTGGTCTTTCATCAGCAAATTATACATGTACGTTATCTGTGTGACTTACTTAATAAAATAGCATCATTTTTGTGACAATAAAAAAATTTTCATTTATCGACAAAAAAAACGAGATGCTGCCGGGGTGGTCCAAATTTTGAATTTCAGACTTTATTGCTCGTCCTAAAAACCAGCTCTCTTTACCATTCTTGTGGTCCTTCATCAACAGATTATACATGTACGTTATCTGTGTGACTTACTTAATAAAAAAGCATCGCTTTTGTGACAGTAAAAAAATTTTCATTTATCGACAAAAAACACGAGATGCTGCCGGGGTGGTCCAAATTTTGAATTTCAGACCTCATTGCTCGTCCTAAAAAACAGCTCTCTTTACCATTCTTGTGATCTTTCATCAACAAATTATACATGTACGTTATCTGTGTGACTTACTTAATAAAATAGCATCATTTTTGTGACAATAAAAAAATTTTCATTTATCGACAAAAAAACGAGATGCTGCCGGGGTGGTCCAAATTTTGAATTTCAGACCTCATTGCTCGTCCTAAAAGACAGCTCTCTTTACCATTCTTGTGGTCTTTCATCAACAAATTATACATGTACGTTATCTGTGTGACTTACTTAATAAAAAAGCATCGCTTTTGTGACAGTAAAAAAATTTTCATTTATCGACAAAAAAAACGAGATGCTGCCGGGGTGATCCAAATTTTGGATTTCAGACCTCATTGCTCGTCCTAAAAAACAGCTCTCTTTACCATTCTTGTGGTCTTTCAGCAACAAATTATACATGTACGTTATCTGTGTGACTTACTTAATAAAATAGCATCATTTTTGTGACAATAAAAAAATTTTCATTTATCGACAAAAAAACGAGATGCTGCCGGGGTGGTATAAATGTTGAATTTCAGACCTCATTGCTCGTCCTAAAAGACAGCTCTCTTTACCATTCTTGTGGTCTTTCATCAACAAATTATACATGTACGTTATCTGTGTGACTTACTTAATAAAAAAGCATCGCTTTTGTGACAGTAAAAAAATTTTCATTTATCGACAAAAAAAACGAGATGCTGCCGGGGTGATCCAAATTTTGGATTTCAGACCTCATTGCTCGTCCTAAAAAACAGCTCTCTTTACCATTCTTGTGGTCTTTCAGCAACAAATTATACATGTACGTTATCTGTGTGACTTACTTAATAAAATAGCATCATTTTTGTGACAATAAAAAAATTTTCATTTATCGACAAAAAAACGAGATGCTGCCGGGGTGGTATAAATGTTGAATTTCAGACTTTATTGCTCGTCCTAAAAACCAGCTCTCTTTACCATTCTCGTGGTCTTTCATCAACAAATTATACATGTACGTTATCTGTGTGACTTACTTAATAAAAAAGCATCATTTTTGTGACAATAAAAAAATTTTCATTAATCGACAAAAAAAACGAGATGCTGCCGGGGTGGTCCAAATTTTGAATTTCAGACCTCATTGCTCATCCTAAAAAACAGCTCTCTTCACCATTCTTGTGGTCTTTCATGAACAAATTATACATGTACGTTATCTGTGTGACTTACTTAATAAAATAGCATCATTTTTGTGACAATAAAAAAATTTTCATTTATCGACAAAAAAAACGAGATGCTGCCGGGGTGGTCCAAATTTTGAATTTCAGACTTTATTGCTCGTCCTAAAAACCAGCTCTCTTTACCATTCTTGTGGTCCTTCATCAACAAATTATACATGTACGTTATCTGTGTGACTTACTTAATAAAATAGCATCATTTTTGTGACAATAAAAAAATTTTCATTAATCGACAAAAAAAACGAGATGCTGCCGGGGTGGTCCAAATTTTGAATTTCAGACTTTATGGCTCGTCATAAGAAACAGCTCTCTTTACCTTTCTTGTGGTCTTTCATCAACAAATTATACATGTACGTTATCTGTGTGACTTACTTAATAAAATAGCATCGTTTTTGTGACAATAAAATAATTTTCATTTATCGACAAAAAAAACGAGATGCTGCCGGGGTGGTCCAAATTTTGAATTTCAGACCTCATTGCTCATCCTAAAAAACAGCTCTCTTCACCATTCTTGTGGTCTTTCATCAACAAATTATACATGTACGTTATCTGTGTGACTTACTTAATAAAATAGCATCATTTTTGTGACAATAAAAAAATTTTCATTTATCGACAAAAAAAACGAGATGCTGCCGGGGTGGTCCAAATTTTGAATTTCAGACCTCATTGCTCATCCTAAAAAACAGCTCTCTTCACCATTCTTGTGGTCTTTCATCAACAAATTATACATGTACGTTATCTGTGTGACTTACTTAATAAAATAGCATCGTTTTTGTGACAATAAAAAAATTTTCATTTATCGACAAAAAAAACGAGATGCTGCCGGGGTGGTCCAAATTTTGAATTTCAGACTTTATTGCTCGTCCTAAAAATCAGCTCTCTTTACCATTCTTGTGGTCCTTTATCAACAAATAATACATGTACGTTATCTGTGTGACTAATTTAATAAAAAAGCATCGTTTTTGTGACAATAAAAAAATTTTAATTTATCGACAAAAAAAAACGAGATGCTGCCGGGGTGGTCCAAATTTTGAATTTCAGACCTTATGGCTCGTCATAAGAAACAGCTCTCTTTACCTTTCTTGTGGTCTTTCATCAACAAATTATGCATGTACGTTATCTGTGTGTCTTACTTAATAAAATAGCATCGTTTTTGTGACAATAAAAGAATTTTCATTTATCGACAAAAAAAACGAGATACTGCCGGGGTGGTCCAAATTTTGAATTTCAGACCTCATTGCTCATCCTAAAAAACAGCTCTTGTGGTCTTTCATCAACAAATTATACATGTACGTTATCTGTGTGACTTACTTAATAAAATAGCATCGTTTTTGTGACAATAAAAAAATTTTAATTTATCGACAAAAAAAACGAGATGCTGCCGGGGTGGTCCAAATTTTGAATTTCAGACCTTATGGCTCGTCATAAGAAACAGCTCTCTTCACCATTCTTGTGGTCTTTCATCAACAAATTATACATGTACGTTATCTGTGTGACTTACTTAATAAAATAGCATCATTTTTGTGACAATAAAAAAATTTTCATTTATCGACAAAAAAAACGAAATGCTGCCGGGGTGGTCCAAATTTTGAATTTCAGACCTTATGGCTCGTCATAAGAAACAGCTCTCTTTACCTTTCTTGTGGTCTTTCATCAACAAATTATACATGTACGTTATCTGTGTGTCTTACTTAATAAAATAGCATCGTTTTTGTGACAATAAAAGAATTTTCATTTATCGACAAAAAAAACGAGATACTGCCGGGGTGGTCCAAATTTTGAATTTCAGACCTCATTGCTCATCCTAAAAAACAGCTCTTGTGGTCTTTCATCAACAAATTATACATGTACGTTATCTGTGTGACTTACTTAATAAAATAGCATCGTTTTTGTGACAATAAAAAAATTTTAATTTATCGACAAAAAAAACGAGATGCTGCCGGGGTGGTCCAAATTTTGAATTTCAGACCTTATGGCTCGTCATAAGAAACAGCTCTCTTCACCATTCTTGTGGTCTTTCATCAACAAATTATACATGTACGTTATCTGTGTGACTTACTTAATAAAATAGCATCATTTTTGTGACAATAAAAAAATTTTCATTTATCGACAAAAGAAACGAAATGCTGCCGGGGTGGTCCAAATTTTGAATTTCAGACTTTATTGCTCGTCCCAAAAAACAGCTCTCTGTACCTACCTTGTGGTCCGTCATCAAAAAATTATACATGTACGTTATCTGTGTGACTTACTTAATAAAAAAGCATCGTTTTTGTGACAGTAAAAAAATTTTCATTTATCGACAAAAAAAACGAGATGCTGCCGGGGTGGTCCAGATTTTGAATTTCAGACCTCATTGCTCATCCTAAAAAACAGCTCTCTTCACCACTCTTGTGGTCTTTCATCAAAAAATTATACATGTACGTTATCTATGTGACTTACTTAATAAAATAGCATCATTTTTGTGACAATAAAAAAATTTTCATTTATCGACAAAAAAAAACGAGATGCTGCCGGGCTGGTCCAAATTTTGAATTTCAGACCTCATTGCTCATCCTAAAAAACAGCTCTCTTCACCACTCTTGTGGTCTTTCATCAACAAATTATACATGTACGTTATCTGTGTGACTTACTTAATAAAATAGCATCATTTTTGTGACAATAAAAAAATTTTCATTTATCGACAAAAAAAACGAAATGCTGCCGGGGTGGTCCAAATTTTGAATTTCAGACTTTATTGCTCGTCCTAAAAACCAGCTCTCTTTACCATTCTTGTGGTCTTTCATCAACAAATTATACATGTACGTTATCTGTAAGACTTACTTAATAAAAAAGCATCGTTTTTGTGACAGTAAAAAAATTTTCATTTATCGACAAAAAAAACGAGATGCTGCCGGGGTGGTCCAAATTTTGAATTTCAGACTTTATGGCTCGTCATAAGAAACAGCTCTCTTTACCTTTCTTGTGGTCTTTCATCAACAAATTATACATGTACGTTATCTGTGTGACTTACTTAATAAAATAGCATCATTTTTGTGACAATAAAAAAATTTTCATTTATCGACAAAAAAAACGAGATGCTGCCGGGGTGGTCCAGATTTTGAATTTCAGACCTCATTGCTCATCCTAAAAAACAGCTCTCTTCACCATTCTTGTGGTCTTTCATGAACAAATTATACATGTACGTTATCTGTGTGACTAATTTAATAAAAAAGCATCGTTTTTGTGACAATAAAAAAATTTTAATTTATCGACAAAAAAAACGAGATGCTGCCGGCGTGGTCCAAATTTTGAATTTCAGACTTTATGGCTCGTCATAAGAAACAGCTCTCTTTACCTTTCGTGTGGTCTTTCATCAACAAATTATACATGTACGTTATCTGTGTGACTTACTTAATAAAATAGCATCGTTTTTGTGACAATAAAAAAATTTCAATTTATCGACAAAAAAACGAGATGCTGCCGGGGTGGTCCAAATTTTGAATTTCAGACTTTATTGCTCGTCCTAAAAACCAGCTCTCTTTACCATTCTTGTGGTCCTTCATCAACAAATTATACATGTACGTTATCTATGTGACTTACTTAATAAAATAGCATCGTTTTTGTGACAATAAAAGAATTTTCATTTATCGACAAAAAAAACGAGATACTGCCGGGGTGGTCCAAATTTTGAATTTCAGACCTCATTCCTCGTCCTCAAAAACAGCTCTCTTTACCATTCTTGTGGTCTTTCATCAACAAATTATACATGTACGTTATCTGTGTGACTTACTTAATAAAATAGCATCATTTTTGTGACTATAAAAAAATTTTCATTTATCGACAAAAAAAACGAGATGCTGCCGGGGTGGTCCAAATTTTGAATTTCAGACTTTATTGCTCGTCCCAAAAAACAGCTCTCTTTACCTACCTTGTGGTCCGTCATCAAAAAATTATACATGTACGTTATCTGTGTGACTTACTTAATAAAATAGCATCGTTTTTGTGACGATAAAAAAATTTCAATTTATCGACAAAAAAAACGAGATTTTTGAATTTCAGACTTTATTGCTCATCCCAAAAATCAGCTCTCTTTACCTTTCTTGTGGTTCTTCATCGACAAATTATACATTTACGTTATCTGTGTGACTTACTTAATAAAATAGCATCATTTTTGTGACAATAAAAAAATTTTCATTTATCGACAAAAAAAACGAGATGCTGCCGGGGTGGTCCAAATTTTGAATTTCAGACTTTATTGCTCGTCCTAAAAACCAGCTCTCTTTACCATTCTTGTGGTCCTTCGTCAACAAATTATACATGTACGTTATCTGTGTGACTTACTTAATAAAAAAGCATCATTTTTGTGACAGTAAGAAAATTTTAATTTATCGACAAAAAAAACGAGATGTTGCCGGGGTGGTCCAAATTTTGAATTTCAGACCTCATTGCTCGTCCTAAAAAACAGCTCTCTTTACAATTCTTGTGGTCTTTCATCAACAAATTATACATGTACGTTATCTGTGTGACTTACTTAATAAAATAGCATCATTTTTGTGACAATAAAAAAATTTTCATTTATCGACAAAAAAAACGAGATGCTGCCGGGGTGGTCCAAATTTTGAATTTCAGATTTTATGGCTCGTCATAAGAAACAGCTCTCTTTACCTTTCTTGTCGTCTTTCATCAACAAATTAAACATGTGCGTTATCTGTGTGACTTACTTAATAAAATAGCATCGTTTTCGTGACAATAAAAAAATTTCCATTTATCGACAAAAAAAACGAGATTTTTGAATTTCAGACTTTATTGCTCATCCCAAAAATCAGCTCTCTTTACCTTTCTTGTGGTTCTTCATCGACAAATTATACATTTACGTTATCTGTGTGACTTACTTAATAAAATAGCATCATTTTTGTGACAATAAAAAAATTTTCATTTATCGACAAAAAAAACGAGATGCTGCCGGGGTGGTCCAAATTTTGAATTTCAGACTTTATTGCTCGTCCTAAAAACCAGCTCTCTTTACCATTCTTGTGGTCCTTCGTCAACAAATTATACATGTACGTTATCTGTGTGACTTACTTAATAAAAAAGCATCATTTTTGTGACAGTAAGAAAATTTTAATTTATCGACAAAAAAAAACGAGATGTTGCCGGGGTGGTCCAAATTTTGAATTTCAGACCTCATTGCTCGTCCTAAAAAACAGCTCTCTTTACAATTCTTGTGGTCTTTCATCAACAAATTATACATGTACGTTATCTGTGTGACTTACTTAATAAAATAGCATCATTTTTGTGACAATAAAAAAATTTTCATTTATCGACAAAAAAAACGAGATGCTGCCGGGGTGGTCCAAATTTTGAATTTCAGACTTTATGGCTCATCATAAGAAACAGCTCTCTTTACCTTTCTTGTGGTCCGTCATCAACAAATTATACATGTACGTTATCTGTGTGACTTACTTAATAAAATAGCATCGTTTTTGTGACAGTAAAAAAATTTTCATTTATCGACAAAAAAACGAGATGCTGCCGGGGTGGTCCAAATTTTGAATTTCAGACTTTATGGCTCATCATAAGAAACAGCTCTCTTTACCTTTCTTGTGGTCCGTCATCAACAAATTATACATGTACGTTATCTGTGTGACTTACTTAATAAAATAGCATCGTTTTTGTGACAATAAAAAAATTTCAATTTATCGACAAAAAAACGAGATTCTGCCGGGGTAGTCCAAATTTTGAATTTCAGACTTTATTGCTCGTCCCAAAAAACAGCTCCCTTTACCTACCTTGTAGTCCGTCATCAACAAATTATACATGTACGTTATCTGTGTGACTTACTTAATAAAAGAGCATCGTTTTTGTGACAATAAAAAAATTTCAATTTATCGACAAAAAAAAGAGATGCTGCCGGGGTGGTCCAAATTTTGAATTTCAGACTTCATTGCTCGTCCTAAAAAACAGCTCGCTTTATAATTCTCTTGGTCCTTAATCAACAAATTATACATGTACGTTATCTTTGTGACTTACTTAATAAAATAGCATCGTTTTTGTGACAATAAAAGAATTTTCATTTATCGACAAAAAAAACGAGATGCTGCCGGGGTGGTCCAAATTTTGAATTTCAGACTTCATTGCTCGTCCTTAAAAACAGCTCTCTTTACCATTCTTGTGGTCTTTCATCAACAAATTATACATGCACGTTATCTGTGTGACTTACTTAATAAAATAGCATCATTTTTGTGACAAAAAAAAAATTTTCATTTATCGACAAAAAAAACGAGATGCTGCCAGGGTGGTATAAATTTTGAATTTCAGACTTTATTGCTCGTCCTAAAAACCAGCTCTCTTTACCATTCTCGTGGTCTTTCATCAACAAATTATACATGTACTTTATCTGTGTGACTTACTTAATAAAAAGGCATCGTTTTTGTGACAGTAAAAAAATTTCATTTATCGACAAAAAAACGAGATGCTGCCGGGGTGGTCCAAATTTTGAATTTCAGACCTCATTGCTCGTCCTAAAAAACAGCTCTCTTTACCATTCTTGTGGTCTTTCATCAACAAATTATACATGTACGTTATCTGTGTGACTTACTTAATAAAATAGCATCATTTTTGTGACAATAAAAAAATTATCATTTATCGACAAAAAAAAACGAGATGCTGCCGGGGTGGTATAAATTTTGAATTTCAGACTTTATTGCTCGTCCTAAAAACCAGCTCTCTTTACCATTCTCGTGGTCTTTCATCAACAAATTATACATGTACGTTATCTGTGTGACTTACTTAATAAAATAGCATCATTTTTGTGACAATAAAAGAATTTTCATTTATCGACAAAAAAAACGAGATGCTTCCGGGGTGGTCCAAATTTTGAATTTCAGACTTTATGGCTCGTCATAAGAAACAGCTCTCTTTACCATTCTTGTGGTCTTTCATCAACAAATTATACATGTACGTTATCTGTGTGACTAACTTAATAAAAAAGCATCGTTTTTGTGACAATAAAAAAATTTTAATTTATCGACAAAAAAAACGAGATGCTGCCGGGGTGGTCCAAATTTTGAATTTCAGACCTCATTTCTCGTCGTAAAAAACAGCTCTCTTTACCATTCTTGTGGTCTTTCATCAACAAATTATACATGTACGTTATCTGTGTGACTTACTTAATAAAATAGCATCATTTTTGTGACAATAAAAAAATTTTCATTTATCGACAAAAAAAACGAGATGCTGCCGGGGTGGTCCAAATTTTGAATTTCAGACCTCATTGCTCATACTAAAAAACAGCTCTCTTCACCATTCTTGTGGTCTTTCATCAACAAATTATACATGTACGTTATCTGTGTGACTAACTTAATAAAAAAGCATCGTTTTTGTGACAATAAAAATATTTTAATTTATCGACAAAAAAAACGAGATGCTGCCGGGGTGGTCCAAATTTTGAATTTCATACTTTATTGCTTGTCCTAAAAACCAGCTCTCCTTACCATTCTTGTGGTCCTTCATCAACAAATTATACATGTACGTTATCTGTGTGACTAACTTAATAAAAAGCATAGTTTTTGTGACAATAAAAAAATTTTAATTTATCGACAAAAAAAACGAGATGCTGCCGGGGTGGTCCAAATTTTGAATTTCAGACTTTATGGCTCGTCATAAGAAACAGCTCTCTTTACCTTCCTTGTGGTCTTTCATCAACAAATTATACATGTACGTTATCTGTGTGACTTACTTAATAAAATAGCATCATTTTTGTGACAATAAAAAAATTTTCATTTATCGACAAAAAAAACGAGATGCTGCCGGGGTGGTCCAAATTTTGAATTTCAGACCTCATTGCTCGTCCTAAAAAACAGCTTTCTTTACCTACCTTGTGGTCCGTCATCAAAAAATCATACATGTACGTTATCTGTGTGACTAACTTAATAAAAAAAGCATCGTTTTTGTGACAATAAAAAAAATTTTAATTTATCGACAAAAAAAACGAGATGCTGCCGGGGTGGTCCAAATTGTGAATTTCAGACCTCATTGCTCGTCCTAAAAAACAGCTTTCTTTACCATTCTTGTGGTCTTTCATCAACAAATTATACATGTACGTTATCTGTGTGACTTACTTAATAAAAAAGCATCGTTTTTGTGACAGTAAAAAAATTTTCATTTATCGACGAAAAAACGAGATGCTACCGGGGTGGTCCAAATTTTGAATTTCAGACCTCATTGCTCGTCCTAAAAAACAGCTCTCTTTACCATTCTTGTGGTCTTTCATCAACAAATTATACATGTACGTTATCTGTGTGACTTACTTAATAAAATAGCATCATTTTTGTGACAATAAAAAAATTTTCATTTATCGACAAAAAAAACGAGATGCTGCCGGGGTGGTCCAAATTTTGAATTTCAGACTTTATTGCTCGTCCTAAAAACCAGCTCTCTTTACCATTCTTGTGGTCCTTCATCAACAAATTATACATGTACGTTATCTGTGTGACTAACTTAATAAAAAAGCATCGTTTTTGTGACAATAAAAAAATTTTAATTTATCGACAAAAAAAACGAGATGCTGCCGGGGTGGTCCAAATTTTGAATTTCAGACTTTATGGCTCGTCATAAGAAACAGCTCTCTTTACCTTTCTTGTGGTCTTTCATCAAAAAATTATACATGTACGTTATCTGTGTGACTTACTTAATAAAATAGCATCATTTTTGTGACAATAAAAAAATTTTCATTTATCGACAAAAAAAAAACGAGATGCTGCCGGGGTGGTCCAAATTTTGAATTTCAGACCTCATTGCTCGTCCTCAAAAACAGCTCTCTTTACCATTCTTGTGGTCCTTCATCAACAAATTATACATGTACGTTATCTGTGTGACTTACTTAATAAAATAGCATCATTTTTGTGACAAAAAAAAATTTTCATTTATCGACAAAAAAAACGAGATGCTGCCGGGGTGGTCCAAATTTTGAATTTCAGACCTCATTGCTCGTCCTCAAAAACAGCTCTCTTTACCATTCTTGTGGTCTTTCATCAACAAATTATACATGTACGTTATCTGTGTGACTTACTTAATAAAATAGCATCATTTTTGTGACAATAGAAAAATGTTCATTTATCGACAAAAAAAACGAGATGCTGCCGGGGTGGTATAAATTTTGAATTTCAGACTTTATTGCTCATCTCAAAAAACAGCTCTCTTTACCTACCTTGTGGTCCGTCATCAAAAAATTATACATGTATTTTATCCGTGTGACTTACTTAATAAAATAGCATCGTTTTTGTGACAATAAAAAAATTTCAATTTATCGACAAAAAAACGAGATGCTGCCGGGGTGGTCCAAATTTTGAATTTCAGACTTTATTGCTCGTCCTCAAAAACAGCTCTCTTTACCATTCTTGTGGTATTTCATCAACAAATTATACATGTACGTTATCTGTGTGACTTACTTAATAAAATAGCATCATTTTTGTGACAATAAAAAAATTTTCATTTATCGACAAAAAAAACGAGATGCTGCCGGGGTGGTCCAAATTTTGAATTTCAGACCTCATTGCTCGTCCTAAAAACCAGCTCTCTTCACCATTCTTGTGGTCTTTCATCAACAAATTATACATGTACGTTATCTGTGTGACTTACTTAATAAAATAGCATCATTTTTGTGACAATAAAAAAATTTTCATTTATCGACAAAAAAAAACGAGATGCTGCCGGGGTGGTCCAAATTTTGAATTTCAGACCTCATTGCTCGTCCTCAAAAACAGCTCTCTTTACCATTCTTGTGGTCCTTCATCAACAAATTATACATGTACGTTATCTGTGTGACTTACTTAATAAAATAGCATCATTTTTGTGACAAAAAAAAATTTTCATTTATCGACAAAAAAAACGAGATGCTGCCGGGGTGGTCCAAATTTTGAATTTCAGACCTCATTGCTCGTCCTCAAAAACAGCTCTCTTTACCATTCTTGTGGTGGTCATCAACAAATTATACATGTACGTTATCTGTGTGACTTACTTAATAAAATAGCATCATTTTTGTGACAATAAAAAAATTTTCATTTATCGTCAGAAAAAACGAGATGCTGCCGGGGTGGTCCAAACTTTGAATTTCAGACTTTATTGCTCGTCCTAAAAACCAGCTCTCTTCACCATTCTTGTGGTCTTTCATCAACAAATTATACATGTACGTTATCTGTGTGACTTACTTAATAAAAAAGCATCGTTTTTGTGACAGTAAAAAAATTTTCATTTATCGACGAAAAAACGAGATGCTACCGGGGTGGTCCAAATTTTGAATTTTAGACCTTATTGCTCGTCCTAAAAAACAGCTCTCTTTACCATTCTTGTGGTCTTTCATCAACAAATTATACATGTACGTTATCTGTGTGACTTACTTAATAAAATAGCATCATTTTTGTGACAATAAAAAAATTTTCATTTATCGACAAAAAAAACGAGATGCTGCCGGGGTGGTCCAAATTTTGAATTTCAGACTTTATTGCTCGTCCTAAAAACCAGCTCTCTTTACCATTCTTGTGGTCCTTCATCAACAAATTATACATGTACGTTATCTGTGTGACTAACTTAATAAAAATGCATCGTTTTTGTGACAATAAAAAAATTTTAATTTATCGACAAAAAAAACGAGATGCTGCCGGGGTGGTCCAAATTTTGAATTTCAGACTTTATTGCTCGTCCTCAAAAACAGCTCTCTTTACCATTCTTGTGGTATTTCATCAACAAATTATACATGTACGTTATCTGTGTGACTTGCTTAATAAAATAGCATCATTTTTGTGACAATAAAAAAATTTTCATTTATCGACAAAAAAAACGAGATGCTACCGGGGTGGTCCAAATTTTGAATTTTAGACCTTATTGCTCGTCATAAGAAACAGCTCTCTTTAGCTTTCTTGTGGTCTTTCATCAACAAATTATACATGTACGTTATCTGTGTGACTTACTTAATAAAATATCATCGTTTTTGTGACAATAAAAGAATTTTCATTTATCGACAAAAAAAACGATATGCTGCCGGGGTGGTCCAAATTTTGAATTTCAGACTTTATTGCTCATCCTAAAAAACAGCTCTCTTTACCATTCTTGTTGTCTTTCATCAACAAATTATACATGTACGTTATCTGTGTGACTTACTTAATAAAATAGCATCATTTTTGTGACAATAAAAAAACTTTCATTTATCGACAAAAAAAACGAGATGCTGGCGGGGTGGTCCAAATTTTGAATTTCAGACTTTATTGCTCGTCCTAAAAACCAGCTCTCTTTACCATTCTTGTGGTCTTTCATCAACAAATTATACATGTACGTTATCTGTGTGACTTACTTAATAAAATAGCATCATTTTTGTGACAATAAAAGAATTTTCATTTATCGACAAAAAAAACGAGATGCTGCCGGGGTGGTCCAAATTTTGAATTTCAGACCTCATTGCTCGTCCTCAAAAACAGCTCTCTTTACCATTCTTGTGGTCTTTCATCAACAAATTATACATGTACGTTATCTGTGTGACTTACTTAATAAAAAAGCATCATTTTTGTGACAGTAATAAAATTTTAATTTATCGACAAAAAAAACGAGATGCTGCTGGGGTGGTCCAAATTTTGAATTTCAGACCTCATTGCTCGTCCTCAAAAACAGCTCTCTTTACCATTCTTGTGGTCTTTCATCAACAAATTATACATGTACGTTATCTGTGTGACTAACTTAATAAAATAGCATCATTTTTGTGACAATAAAAAAATTTTCATTTATCGACAAAAAAAACGAGATGCTGCCGGAGTGGTCCAAATTTTGAATTTCAGACCTCATTGCTCATCCTAAAAAATAGCTCTCTTTACCATTCTTGTGGTCCTTCATCAACAAATTATACATGTACGTTATCTGTGTGACTAACTTAATAAAAAAGCATCGTTTTTGTGACAATAAAAAAATTTTCATTTATCGACAAAAAAAACGAGATGCTGCCGGGATGGTCCAAATTTTGAATTTCAGACCTCATTGCTCATCCTAAAAAACAGCTCTCTTCACCATTCTTGTGGTCTTTCATCAACAAATTATACATGTACGTTATCTGTGTGACTTACTTAATAAAATAGCATCATTTTTGTGACAATAGAAAAATGTTCATTTATCGACAAAAAAAACGAGATGCTGCCGGGGTGGTATAAATTTTGAATTTCAGACTTTATTGCTCATCTCAAAAAACAGCTCTCTTTACCTACCTTGTGGTCCGTCATCAAAAAATTATACATGTACTTTATCCGTGTGACTTACTTAATAAAATAGCATCGTTTTTGTGACAATAAAAAAATTTCAATTTATCGACAAAAAAACGAGATGCTGCCGGGGTGGTCCAAATTTTGAATTTCAGACTTTATTGCTCGTCCTCAAAAACAGCTCTCTTTACCATTCTTGTGGTATTTCATCAACAAATTATACATGTACGTTATCTGTGTGACTTGCTTAATAAAATAGCATCATTTTTGTGACAATAAAAAAATTTTCATTTATCGACAAAAAAAACGAGATGCTGCCGGGGTGGTCCAAACTTTGAATTTCAGACCTCATTGCTCGTCCTAAAAACCAGCTCTCTTCACCATTCTTGTGGTCTTTCATCAACAAATTATACATGTACGTTATCTGTGTGACTTACTTAATAAAATAGCATCATTTTTGTGACAATAAAAAAATTTTCATTTATCGTCAGAAAAAACGAGATGCTGCCGGGGTGGTCCAAACTTTGAATTTCAGACCTCATTGCTCGTCCTCAAAAACAGCTCTCTTTACCATTCTTGTGGTCTTTCATCAACAAATTATTCATGTACGTTATCTGTGTGACTTACTTAATAAAATAGCATCATTTTTGTGACAATAAAAAAATTTTCATTTATCGACAAAAAAAACGAGATGCTGCCGGGGTGGTCCAAATTTTGAATTTCAGACCTCATTGCTCGTCCTCAAAAACAGCTCTCTTTACCATTCTTGTGGTCTTTCATCAACAAATTATACATGTACGTTATCTGTGTGACTTACTTAATAAAATAGCATCATTTTTGTGACAATAAAAAAATTTTCATTTATCGTCAGAAAAAACGAGATGCTGCCGGGGTGGTCCAAACTTTGAATTTCAGACTTTATTGCTCGTCCTAAAAACCAGCTCTCTTCACCATTCTTGTGGTCTTTCATCAACAAATTATACATGTACGTTATCTGTGTGACTTACTTAATAAAAAAGCATCGTTTTTGTGACAGTAAAAAAATTTTCATTTATCGACGAAAAAACGAGATGCTACCGGGGTGGTCCAAATTTTGAATTTTAGACCTTATTGCTCGTCCTAAAAAACAGCTCTCTTTACCATTCTTGTGGTCTTTCATCAACAAATTATACATGTACGTTATCTGTGTGACTTACTTAATAAAATAGCATCATTTTTGTGACAATAAAAAAATTTTCATTTATCGACAAAAAAAACGAGATGCTGCCGGGGTGGTCCAAATTTTGAATTTCAGACTTTATTGCTCGTCCTAAAAACCAGCTCTCTTTACCATTCTTGTGGTCCTTCATCAACAAATTATACATGTACGTTATCTGTGTGACTTACTTAATAAAATATCATCGTTTTTGTGACAATAAAAGAATTTTCATTTATCGACAAAAAAAACGATATGCTGCCGGGGTGGTCCAAATTTTGAATTTCAGACTTTATTGCTCATCCTAAAAAACAGCTCTCTTTACCATTCTTGTTGTCTTTCATCAACAAATTATACATGTACGTTATCTGTGTGACTTACTTAATAAAATAGCATCATTTTTTTGACAATAAAATAATTTTAATTTATCGACAAAAAAAACGAGATGCTGCCGGGGTGGTCCAAATTTTGAATTTCAGACTTTATTGCTCGTCCTAAAAACCAGCTCTCTTTACCATTCTTGTGGTCCTTCATCAACAAATTATACATGTACGTTATCTGTGTGACTAACTTAATAAAAAAGCATCGTTTTTGTGACAATAAAAAAATTTTAATTTATCGACAAAAAAAACGAGATGCTGCCGGGGTGGTCCAAATTTTGAATTTCAGACTTTATGGCTCGTCATAAGAAACAGCTCTCTTTAGCTTTCTCGTGGTCTTTCATCAACAAATTATACATGTACGTTATCTGTGTGACTTACTTAATAAAATATCATCGTTTTTGTGACAATAAAAGAATTTTCATTTATCGACAAAAAAAACGATATGCTGCCGGGGTGGTCCAAATTTTGAATTTCAGACTTTATTGCTCATCCTAAAAAACAGCTCTCTTTACCATTCTTGTTGTCTTTCATCAACAAATTATACATGTACGTTGTCTGTGTGACTTACTTAATAAAATAGCATCATTTTTGTGACAATAAAAAAACTTTCATTTATCGACAAAAAAAACGAGATGCTGCCGGGGTGGTCCAAATTTTGAATTTCAGACTTTATGGCTCGTCATAAGAAACAGCTCTCTTTACCTTTCTTGTGGTCTTTCATCAACAAATTATACATGTACGTTATCTGTGTGACTTACTTAATAAAATAGCATCATTTTTGTGACAATAAAAAAAATTTCATTTATCGACAAAAAAAACGAGATGCTGCCGGGGTGGTCCAAATTTTGAATTTCAGACTTTATTGCTCGTCCTAAAAACCAGCTCTCTTTACCATTCTTGTGGTCCTTCATCAGCAAATTATACATGTACGTTATCTGTGTGACTAACTTAATAAAAAAGCATCGTTTTTGTGACAATAAAAAAATTTTAGTTTATCGACAAAAAAAACGAGATGCTGCCGGGGTGGTCCAAATTTTGAATTTCAGACTTTATTGCTCATCCTAAATAACAGCTCTCTTTACCATTCTTGTTGTCTTTCATCAACAAATTATACATGTACGTTATCTGTGTGACTTACTTAATAAAATAGCATCATTTTTGTGACAATAAAAAAACTTTCATTTATCGACAAAAAAAACGAGATGCTGCCGGGGTGGTCCAAATTTTGAATTTCAGACTTTATGGCTCGTCATAAGAAACAGCTCTCTTTACCTTTCTTGTGGTTTTTCATCAACAAATTATACATGTACGTTATCTGTGTGACTTACTTAATAAAATAGCATCATTTTTGTGACAATAAAAAAACTTTCATTTATCGACAAAAAAAACGAGATGCTGCCGGGGTGGTCCAAATTTTGAATTTCAGACTTTATGGCTCGTCATAAGAACAGCTCTCTTTAGCTTTCTTGTGGTCTTTCATCAACAAATAATACATGTACGTTATCTGTGTGACTTACTTAATAAAATATCATCGTTTTTGTGACAATAAAAGAATTTTCATTTATCGACAAAAAAAAACGATATGCTGCCGGGGTGGTCCAAATTTTGAATTTCAGACTTTATTGCTCATCCTAAAAAACAGCTCTCTTTACCATTCTTGTGGTCCTTCATCAACAAATTATACATGTACGTTATCTGTGTGACTAACTTAATAAAAAAGCATCGTTTTTGTGACAATAAAAAAATTTTCATTTATCGACAAAAAAAACGAGATGCTGCCGGGGTGGTCCAAATTTTGAATTTCAGACTTTATGGCTCGTCATAAGAAACAGCTCTCTTTACCTTTCTTGTGGTCTTTCATCAACAAATTATACATGTACGTTATCTGTGTGACTTACTTAATAAAATAGCATCATTTTTGTGACAATAAAAAAAATTTCATTTATCGACAAAAAAAACGAGATGCTGCCGGGGTGGTCCAAATTTTGAATTTCAGACTTTATTGCTCGTCCTAAAAACCAGCTCTCTTTACCATTCTTGTGGTCTTTCATCAACAAATTATACATGTACGTTATCTGTGTGACTTACTTAATAAAATAGCAACGTTTTTGTGACAATAAAAAAATTTTAATTTATCGACAAAAATTTTCATTTATCGACAAAAAAAACGAGATGCTGCCGGGATGGTCCAAATTTTGAATTTCAGACCTCATTGCTCATCCTAAAAAACAGCTCTCTTCACCATTCTTGTGGTCTTTCATCAACAAATTATACATGTACGTTATCTGTGTGACTTACTTAATAAAATAGCATCATTTTTGTGACAATAGAAAAATGTTCATTTATCGACAAAAAAAACGAGATGCTGCCGGGGTGGTATAAATTTTGAATTTCAGACTTTATTGCTCATCTCAAAAAACAGCTCTCTTTACCTACCTTGTGGTCCGTCATCAAAAAATTATACATGTACTTTATCCGTGTGACTTACTTAATAAAATAGCATCGTTTTTGTGACAATAAAAAAATTTCAATTTATCGACAAAAAAACGAGATGCTGCCGGGGTGGTCCAAATTTTGAATTTCAGACTTTATTGCTCGTCCTCAAAAACAGCTCTCTTTACCATTCTTGTGGTATTTCATCAACAAATTATACATGTACGTTATCTGTGTGACTTGCTTAATAAAATAGCATCATTTTTGTGACAATAAAAAAATTTTCATTTATCGACAAAAAAAACGAGATGCTGCCGGGGTGGTCCAAAATTTGAATTTCAGACCTCATTGCTCGTCCTAAAAACCAGCTCTCTTCACCATTCTTGTGGTCTTTCATCAACAAATTATACATGTACGTTATCTGTGTGACTTACTTAATAAAATAGCATCATTTTTGTGACAATAAAAAAATTTTCATTTATCGTCAGAAAAAACGAGATGCTGCCGGGGTGGTCCAAACTTTGAATTTCAGACCTCATTGCTCGTCCTCAAAAACAGCTCTCTTTACCATTCTTGTGGTCTTTCATCAACAAATTATTCATGTACGTTATCTGTGTGACTTACTTAATAAAATAGCATCATTTTTGTGACAATAAAAAAATTTTCATTTATCGACAAAAAAAACGAGATGCTGCCGGGGTGGTCCAAATTTTGAATTTCAGACCTCATTGCTCGTCCTCAAAAACAGCTCTCTTTACCATTCTTGTGGTCTTTCATCAACAAATTATACATGTACGTTATCTGTGTGACTTACTTAATAAAATAGCATCATTTTTGTGACAATAAAAAAATTTTCATTTATCGTCAGAAAAAACGAGATGCTGCCGGGGTGGTCCAAACTTTGAATTTCAGACTTTATTGCTCGTCCTAAAAACCAGCTCTCTTCACCATTCTTGTGGTCTTTCATCAACAAATTATACATGTACGTTATCTGTGTGACTTACTTAATAAAAAAGCATCGTTTTTGTGACAGTAAAAAAATTTTCATTTATCGACGAAAAAACGAGATGCTACCGGGGTGGTCCAAATTTTGAATTTTAGACCTTATTGCTCGTCCTAAAAAACAGCTCTCTTTACCATTCTTGTGGTCTTTCATCAACAAATTATACATGTACGTTATCTGTGTGACTTACTTAATAAAATAGCATCATTTTTGTGACAATAAAAAAATTTTCATTTATCGACAAAAAAAACGAGATGCTGCCGGGGTGGTCCAAATTTTGAATTTCAGACTTTATTGCTCGTCCTAAAAACCAGCTCTCTTTACCATTCTTGTGGTCCTTCATCAACAAATTATACATGTACGTTATCTGTGTGACTTACTTAATAAAATATCATCGTTTTTGTGACAATAAAAGAATTTTCATTTATCGACAAAAAAAACGATATGCTGCCGGGGTGGTCCAAATTTTGAATTTCAGACTTTATTGCTCATCCTAAAAAACAGCTCTCTTTACCATTCTTGTTGTCTTTCATCAACAAATTATACATGTACGTTATCTGTGTGACTTACTTAATAAAATAGCATCATTTTTTTGACAATAAAAAAATTTTAATTTATCGACAAAAAAAACGAGATGCTGCCGGGGTGGTCCAAATTTTGAATTTCAGACTTTATTGCTCGTCCTAAAAACCAGCTCTCTTTACCATTCTTGTGGTCCTTCATCAACAAATTATACATGTACGTTATCTGTGTGACTAACTTAATAAAAAAGCATCGTTTTTGTGACAATAAAAAAATTTTAATTTATCGACAAAAAAAACGAGATGCTGCCGGGGTGGTCCAAATTTTGAATTTCAGACTTTATGGCTCGTCATAAGAAACAGCTCTCTTTAGCTTTCTCGTGGTCTTTCATCAACAAATTATACATGTACGTTATCTGTGTGACTTACTTAATAAAATATCATCGTTTTTGTGACAATAAAAGAATTTTCATTTATCGACAAAAAAAAGATATGCTGCCGGGGTGGTCCAAATTTTGAATTTCAGACTTTATTGCTCATCCTAAAAAACAGCTCTCTTTACCATTCTTGTTGTCTTTCATCAACAAATTATACATGTACGTTATCTGTGTGACTTACTTAATAAAATAGCATCATTTTTTTGACAATAAAAAAACTTTCATTTATCGACAAAAAAAACGAGATGCTGCCGGGGTGGTCCAAATTTTGAATTTCAGACTTTATTGCTCGTCCTAAAAACCAGCTCTCTTTACCATTCTTGTGGTCCTTCATCAACAAATTATACATGTACGTTATCTGTGTGACTAACTTAATAAAAAAGCATCGTTTTTGTGACAATAAAAAAATTTTAATTTATCGACAAAAAAAACGAGATGCTGCCGGGGTGGTCCAAATTTTGAATTTCAGACTTTATGGCTCGTCATAAGAAACAGCTCTCTTTAGCTTTCTCGTGGTCTTTCATCAACAAATTATACATGTACGTTATCTGTGTGACTTACTTAATAAAATATCATCGTTTTTGTGACAATAAAAGAATTTTCATTTATCGACAAAAAAAACGATATGCTGCCGGGGTGGTCCAAACTTTGAATTTCAGACTTTATTGCTCGTCCTAAAAACCAGCTCTCTTCACCATTCTTGTGGTCTTTCATCAACAAATTATACATGTACGTTATCTGTGTGACTTACTTAATAAAAAAGCATCGTTTTTGTGACAGTAAAAAAATTTTCATTTATCGACGAAAAAACGAGATGCTACCGGGGTGGTCCAAATTTTGAATTTTAGACCTTATTGCTCGTCCTAAAAAACAGCTCTCTTTACCATTCTTGTGGTCTTTCATCAACAAATTATACATGTACGTTATCTGTGTGACTTACTTAATAAAATAGCATCATTTTTGTGACAATAAAAAAATTTTCATTTATCGACAAAAAAAACGAGATGCTGCCGGGGTGGTCCAAATTTTGAATTTCAGACTTTATTGCTCGTCCTAAAAACCAGCTCTCTTTACCATTCTTGTGGTCCTTCATCAACAAATTATACATGTACGTTATCTGTGTGACTTACTTAATAAAATATCATCGTTTTTGTGACAATAAAAGAATTTTCATTTATCGACAAAAAAAAACGATATGCTGCCGGGGTGGTCCAAATTTTGAATTTCAGACTTTATTGCTCATCCTAAAAAACAGCTCTCTTTACCATTCTTGTTGTCTTTCATCAACAAATTATACATGTACGTTATCTGTGTGACTTACTTAATAAAATAGCATCATTTTTTTGACAATAAAAAAAACTTTCATTTATCGACAAAAAAAAACGAGATGCTGCCGGGGTGGTCCAAATTTTGAATTTCAGACTTTATTGCTCGTCCTAAAAACCAGCTCTCTTTACCATTCTTGTGGTCCTTCATCAACAAATTATACATGTACGTTATCTGTGTGACTAACTTAATAAAAAAGCATCGTTTTTGTGACAATAAAAAAATTTTAATTTATCGACAAAAAAAACGAGATGCTGCCGGGGTGGTCCAAATTTTGAATTTCAGACTTTATGGCTCGTCATAAGAAACAGCTCTCTTTAGCTTTCTCGTGGTCTTTCATCAACAAATTATACATGTACGTTATCTGTGTGACTTACTTAATAAAATATCATCGTTTTTGTGACAATAAAAGAATTTTCATTTATCGACAAAAAAAACGATATGCTGCCGGGGTGGTCCAAATTTTGAATTTCAGACCTCATTGCTCGTCCTAAAAAACAGCTTTCTTTACCATTCTTGTGGTCCTTCATCAGCAAATTATACATGTACGTTATCTGTGTGACTAACTTAATAAAAAAGCATCGTTTTTGTGACAATAAAAAAATTTTAGTTTATCGACAAAAAAAACGAGATGCTGCCGGGGTGGTCCAAATTTTGAATTTCAGACTTTATTGCTCATCCTAAATAACAGCTCTCTTTACCATTCTTGTTGTCTTTCATCAACAAATTATACATGTACGTTATCTGTGTGACTTACTTAATAAAATAGCATCATTTTTGTGACAATAAAAAAACTTTCATTTATCGACAAAAAAAAACGAGATGCTGCCGGGGTGGTCCAAATTTTGAATTTCAGACTTTATGGCTCGTCATAAGAAACAGCTCTCTTTACCTTTCTTGTGGTTTTTCATCAACAAATTATACATGTACGTTATCTGTGTGACTTACTTAATAAAATAGCATCATTTTTGTGACAATAAAAAAACTTTCATTTATCGACAAAAAAAACGAGATGCTGCCGGGGTGGTCCAAATTTTGAATTTCAGACTTTATGGCTCGTCATAAGAACAGCTCTCTTTAGCTTTCTTGTGGTCTTTCATCAACAAATAATACATGTACGTTATCTGTGTGACTTACTTAATAAAATATCATCGTTTTTGTGACAATAAAAGAATTTTCATTTATCGACAAAAAAAAACGATATGCTGCCGGGGTGGTCCAAATTTTGAATTTCAGACTTTATTGCTCGTCCTAAAAAACAGCTCTCTTTACCATTCTTGTGGTCCTTCATCAACAAATTATACATGTACGTTATCTGTGTGACTAACTTAATAAAAAAGCATCGTTTTTGTGACAATAAAAAAATTTTCATTTATCGACAAAAAAAACGAGATGCTGCCGGGGTGGTCCAAATTTTGAATTTCAGACTTTATGGCTCGTCATAAGAAACAGCTCTCTTTACCTTTCTTGTGGTCTTTCATCAACAAATTATACATGTACGTTATCTGTGTGACTTACTTAATAAAATAGCATCATTTTTGTGACAATAAAAAAAATTTCATTTATCGACAAAAAAAACGAGATGCTGCCGGGGTGGTCCAAATTTTGAATTTCAGACTTTATTGCTCGTCCTAAAAACCAGCTCTCTTTACCATTCTTGTGGTCTTTCATCAACAAATTATACATGTACGTTATCTGTGTGACTTACTTAATAAAATAGCAACGTTTTTGTGACAATAAAAAAATTTTAATTTATCGACAAAAAAAACGAGATGCTGCCGGGGTGGTCCAAATTTTGAATTTCAGACTTTATTGCTCGTCCTAAAAACCAGCTCTCTTTACCATTCTTGTGGTCCTTCATCAACAAATTATACATGTACGTTATCTGTGTGACTAACTCAATAAAAAAGCATCGTTTTTGTGACAATAAAAAAATTTTAATTTATCGACAAAAAAAACGAGATGCTGCCGGGGTGGTCCAAATTTTGAATTTCAGACTTTATGGCTCGTCATAAGAAACAGCTCTCTTTACCTTTCTTGCGGTCTTTCATCAACAAATTATACATGTACGTTATCTGTGTGACTAACTTAATAAAATAGCATCATTTTTGTGACAATAAAAAAAATTTCATTTATCGAAAAAAAAAAACGAAATGCTGCCGGGGTGGTCCAAATTTTGAATTTCAGACCTCATTGCTCGTCCTCAAAAACAGCTCTCTTTACCATTCTTGTGGTCTTTCATCAACAAATTATACATGTACGTTATCTGTGTGACTTACTTAATAAAATAGCATCGTTTTTGTGACAATAAAAAAATTTTAATTTATCGACAAAAAAAACGAGATGCTGCCGGGGTGGTCCAAATTTTGAACTTCAGACTTTATGGCTCGTCATAAGAAACAGCTCTCTTTACCTTTCTTGTGGTCTTTCATCAACAAATTATACATGTACGTTATCTGTGTGACTTACTTAATAAAATATCATCGTTTTTGTGACAATAAAAGAATTTTCATTTATCGACAAAAAAAACGATATGCTGCCGGGGTGGTCCAAATTTTGAATTTCAGACCTCATTGCTCGTCCTAAAAAACAGCTCTCTTTACCATTCTTGTGGTCTTTCATCAACAAATTATACATGTACGTTATCTGTGTGACTTACTTAATAAAATAGCATCATTTTTGTGACAATAAAAAAATTTTCATTTATCGACAAAAAAAACGAGATGCTGTCGGGGTGGTCCAAATTTTGAATTTCAGACTTCATTGCTCGTCCTAAAAACCAGCTCTCTTTACCATTCTTGTGGTCCTTCATCAACAAATTATACATGTACGTTATCTGTGAGACTAACTTAATAAAAAAGCATCGTTTATGTGACAATAAAAAAATTTTAATTTATCGACAAAAAAACGAGATGCTGCCGGGGTGGTCCAAATTTTAAATTTCAGACTTTATTGCTCGTCCTAGTAACCAGCTCTCTTTACCATTCTCGTGGTCTTTCATCAACAAATTATACATGTACGTTATCTGTGTGACTTACTTAATAAAAAAGCATCGTTTTTGTGACAGTAAAAAAATTTTCATTTATCGACGAAAAAACGAGATGCTACCGGGGTGGTCCAAATTTTGAATTTTAGACCTTATTGCTCGTCCTAAAAAACAGCTCTCTTCACCATTCTTGTGGTCTTTCATCAACAAATTATACATGTACGTTATCTGTGTGACTTACTTAATAAAAAAGCATCGTTTTTGTGACAGTAAAAAAATTTTCATTTATCGACAAAAAAACGAGATGCTGCCGGGGTGGTCCAAATTTTGAATTTTAGACCTTATTGCTCGTCCTAAAAAACAGCTCTCTTTACCATTCTTGTGGTCTTTCATCAACAAATTATACATGTACGTTATCTGTGTGACTTACTTAATAAAATAGCATCATTTTTGTGACAATAAAAAAATTTTCATTTATCGACAAAAAAAACGAGATGCTGCCGGGGTGGTCCAAATTTTGAATTTCAGACTTTATTGCTCGTCCTAAAAACCAGCTCTCTTTACCATTCTTGTGGTCCTTCATCAACAAATTATACATGTACGTTATCTGTGTGACTTACTTAATAAAATATCATCGTTTTTGTGACAATAAAAGAATTTTCATTTATCGACAAAAAAAACGATATGCTGCCGGGGTGGTCCAAATTTTGAATTTCAGACTTTATTGCTCATCCTAAAAAACAGCTCTCTTTACCATTCTTGTTGTCTTTCATCAACAAATTATACATGTACGTTATCTGTGTGACTTACTTAATAAAATAGCATCATTTTTTTGACAATAAAAAAACTTTCATTTATCGACAAAAAAAACGAGATGCTGCCGGGGTGGTCCAAATTTTGAATTTCAGACTTTATTGCTCGTCCTAAAAACCAGCTCTCTTTACCATTCTTGTGGTCCTTCATCAACAAATTATACATGTACGTTATCTGTGTGACTAACTTAATAAAAAAGCATCGTTTTTGTGACAATAAAAAAATTTTAATTTATCGACAAAAAAAACGAGATGCTGCCGGGGTGGTCCAAATTTTGAATTTCAGACTTTATGGCTCGTCATAAGAAACAGCTCTCTTTAGCTTTCTTGTGGTCTTTCATCAACAAATTATACATGTACGTTATCTGTGTGACTTACTTAATAAAATATCATCGTTTTTGTGACAATAAAAGAATTTTCATTTATCGACAAAAAAAACGATATGCTGCCGGGGTGGTCCAAATTTTGAATTTCAGACTTTATTGCTCATCCTAAAAAACAGCTCTCTTTACCATTCTTGTTGTCTTTCATCAACAAATTATACATGTACGTTGTCTGTGTGACTTACTTAATAAAATAGCATCATTTTTGTGACAATAAAAAAACTTTCATTTATCGACAAAAAAAACGAGATGCTGCCGGGGTGGTCCAAATTTTGAATTTCAGACTTTATGGCTCGTCATAAGAAACAGCTCTCTTTACCTTTCTTGTGGTCTTTCATCAACAAATTATACATGTACGTTATCTGTGTGACTTACTTAATAAAATAGCATCATTTTTGTGACAATAAAAAAAATTTCATTTATCGACAAAAAAAACGAGATGCTGCCGGGGTGGTCCAAATTTTGAATTTCAGACTTTATTGCTCGTCCTAAAAACCAGCTCTCTTTACCATTCTTGTGGTCCTTCATCAGCAAATTATACATGTACGTTATCTGTGTGACTAACTTAATAAAAAAGCATCGTTTTTGTGACAATAAAAAAATTTTAATTTATCGACAAAAAAAACGAGATGCTGCCGGGGTGGTCCAAATTTTGAATTTCAGACTTTATTGCTCATCCTAAATAACAGCTCTCTTTACCATTCTTGTTGTCTTTCATCAACAAATTATACATGTACGTTATCTGTGTGACTTACTTAATAAAATAGCATCATTTTTGTGACAATAAAAAAACTTTCATTTATCGACAAAAAAAACGAGATGCTGCCGGGGTGGTCCAAATTTTGAATTTCAGACTTTATGGCTCGTCATAAGAAACAGCTCTCTTTACCTTTCTTGTGGTTTTTCATCAACAAATTATACATGTACGTTATCTGTGTGACTTACTTAATAAAATAGCATCATTTTTGTGACAATAAAAAAACTTTCATTTATCGACAAAAAAAACGAGATGCTGCCGGGGTGGTCCAAATTTTGAATTTCAGACTTTATGGCTCGTCATAAGAACAGCTCTCTTTAGCTTTCTTGTGGTCTTTCATCAACAAATAATACATGTACGTTATCTGTGTGACTTACTTAATAAAATATCATCGTTTTTGTGACAATAAAAGAATTTTCATTTATCGACAAAAAAAAAACGATATGCTGCCGGGGTGGTCCAAATTTTGAATTTCAGACTTTATTGCTCATCCTAAAAAACAGCTCTCTTTACCATTCTTGTGGTCCTTCATCAACAAATTATACATGTACGTTATCTGTGTGACTAACTTAATAAAAAAGCATCGTTTTTGTGACAATAAAAAAATTTTCATTTATCGACAAAAAAAACGAGATGCTGCCGGGGTGGTCCAAATTTTGAATTTCAGACTTTATGGCTCGTCATAAGAAACAGCTCTCTTTACCTTTCTTGTGGTCTTTCATCAACAAATTATACATGTACGTTATCTGTGTGACTTACTTAATAAAATAGCATCATTTTTGTGACAATAAAAAAAATTTCATTTATCGACAAAAAAAACGAGATGCTGCCGGGGTGGTCCAAATTTTGAATTTCAGACTTTATTGCTCGTCCTAAAAACCAGCTCTCTTTACCATTCTTGTGGTCTTTCATCAACAAATTATACATGTACGTTATCTGTGTGACTTACTTAATAAAATAGCAACGTTTTTGTGACAATAAAAAAATTTTAATTTATCGACAAAAAAAACGAGATGCTGCCGGGGTGGTCCAAATTTTGAATTTCAGACTTTATTGCTCGTCCTAAAAACCAGCTCTCTTTACCATTCTTGTGGTCCTTCATCAACAAATTATACATGTACGTTATCTGTGTGACTAACTCAATAAAAAAGCATCGTTTTTGTGACAATAAAAAAATTTTAATTTATCGACAAAAAAAACGAGATGCTGCCGGGGTGGTCCAAATTTTGAATTTCAGACTTTATGGCTCGTCATAAGAAACAGCTCTCTTTACCTTTCTTGCGGTCTTTCATCAACAAATTATACATGTACGTTATCTGTGTGACTAACTTAATAAAATAGCATCATTTTTGTGACAATAAAAAAAATTTCATTTATCGAAAAAAAAAAACGAAATGCTGCCGGGGTGGTCCAAATTTTGAATTTCAGACTTTATTGCTCGTCCTAAAAACCAGCTCTCTTTACCATTCTTGTGGTCTTTCATCAACAAATTATACATGTACGTTATCTGTGTGACTTACTTAATAAAATAGCAACGTTTTTGTGACAATAAAAAAATTTTAATTTATCGACAAAAAAAACGAGATGCTGCCGGGGTGGTCCAAATTTTGAATTTCAGACTTTATTGCTCGTCCTAAAAACCAGCTCTCTTTACCATTCTTGTGGTCCTTCATCAACAAATTATACATGTACGTTATCTGTGTGACTAACTCAATAAAAAAGCATCGTTTTTGTGACAATAAAAAAATTTTAATTTATCGACAAAAAAAACGAGATGCTGCCGGGGTGGTCCAAATTTTGAACTTCAGACTTTATGGCTCGTCATAAGAAACAGCTCTCTTTACCTTTCTTGCGGTCTTTCATCAACAAATTATACATGTACGTTATCTGTGTGACTAACTTAATAAAATAGCATCATTTTTGTGACAATAAAAAAAATTTCATTTATCGAAAAAAAAAAACGAAATGCTGCCGGGGTGGTCCAAATTTTGAACTTCAGACTTTATGGCTCGTCATAAGAAACAGCTCTCTTTACCTTTCTTGTGGTCTTTCATCAACAAATTATACATGTACGTTATCTGTGTGACTTACTTAATAAAATATCATCGTTTTTGTGACAATAAAAGAATTTTCATTTATCGACAAAAAAAACGATATGCTGCCGGGGTGGTCCAAATTTTGAATTTCAGACCTCATTGCTCGTCCTAAAAAACAGCTCTCTTTACCATTCTTGTGGTCTTTCATCAACAAATTATACATGTACGTTATCTGTGTGACTTACTTAATAAAATAGCATCATTTTTGTGACAATAAAAAAATTTTCATTTATCGACAAAAAAAACGAGATGCTGTCGGGGTGGTCCAAATTTTGAATTTCAGACTTCATTGCTCGTCCTAAAAACCAGCTCTCTTTACCATTCTTGTGGTCCTTCATCAACAAATTATACATGTACGTTATCTGTGAGACTAACTTAATAAAAAAGCATCGTTTATGTGACAATAAAAAAATTTTAATTTATCGACAAAAAAACGAGATGCTGCCGGGGTAGTCCAAATTTTAAATTTCAGACTTTATTGCTCGTCCTAAAAACCAGCTCTCTTTACCATTCTCGTGGTCTTTCATCAACAAATTATACATGTACGTTATCTGTGTGACTTACTTAATAAAAAAGCATCGTTTTTGTGACAGTAAAAAAATTTTCATTTATCGACAAAAAAAACGAGATGCTGCCGGGGTGGTCCAAATTTTGAATTTCAGACCTCATTGCTCGCCCTCAAAAACAGCTCTCTTTACCATTCTTGTGGTCTTTTATCAACAAATTATACATGTACGTTATCTGTGTGACTTACTTAATAAAATAGCATCATTTTTGTGACAATAAGAAAATTTTAATTTATCGACAAAAAAAGCGAGATGCTGCCGGGGTGGTCCAAATTTTGAATTTCAGACCTCATTGCTCGTCCTAAAAAACAGCTCTCTTTACCATTCTTGTGGTCTTTCATCAACAAATTATACATGTACGTTATCTGTGTGACTTACTTAATAAAACAGCATCATTTTTGTGACAATAAAAAAATTTTCATTTATCGACAAAGAAAACTAGATGCTGGCGGGGTGGTCCAAATTTTGAATTTCAGACCTCATTGCTCATCCTAAAAAACAGCTCTCTTCACCATTCTTGTGGTCTTTCATCAACAAATTATACATGTACGTTATCTGTGTGACTTACTTAATAAAATAGCATCATTTTTGTGACGATAAAAAAATTTTCATTTATCGAACAAAAAAACAAGATGCTGTCGGGGTGGTCCAAATTTTGAATTTCAGACCTCATTGCTCGTCCTAAAAACCAGCTCTCTTTACCATTCTTGTGGTCCTTCATCAACAAATTATACATGTACGTTATCTGTGAGACTAACTTAATAAAAAAAGCATCGTTTTTGTGACAATAAAAAAATTTTAATTTATCGACAAAAAAACGAGATGCTGCCGGGGTGGTCCAAATTTTGAATTTCAGACTTTATTGCTCGTCCTAAAAACCAGCTCTCTTTACCATTCTCGTGGTCTTTCATCAACAAGTTATACATGTACGTTATCTGTGTGACTTACTTAATAAAAAATCATCATTTTTGTGACAGTAAAAAAATTTTCATTTATCGACAAAAAAAACGAGATGCTGCCGGGGTGGTCCAAATTTTGAATTTCAGACCTCATTGCTCGTCCTCAAAAACAGCTCTCTTTACCATTCTTGTGGTCTTTCATCAACAAATTATACATGAACGTTATCTGTGTGACTTACTTAATAAAATAGCATCATTTTTGTAACAATAAAAAAATTTTCATTTATCGAACAAAAAAACGAGATGCTGCCGGGGTGGTCCAAATTTTGAAATTCAGACTTTATTGCTCGTCCCAAAAAACAGCTCTCTTTACCTACCTTGTGGTCCGTCATCAAAAAATTATACATGTACGTTATCTGTGTGACTTACTTAATAAAATAGCATCATTTTTGTGACAATAAAAAAATTTTCATTTATCGACAAAAAAAACGAGATGCTGTCGGGGTGGTCCAAATTTTGAATTTCAGACTTCATTGCTCGTCCTAAAAACCAGCTCTCTTTACCATTCTTGTGGTCTTTCATCAACAAATTATACATGTACGTTATCTGTGTGACTTACTTAATAAAATAGCATCATTTTTGTGACAATAAAAAAATTTTCATTTATCGACAAAAAAAACGAGATGCTGTCGGGGTGGTCCAAATTTTGAATTTCAGACTTCATTGCTCGTCCTAAAAACCAGCTCTCTTTACCATTCTTGTGGTCTTTCATCAACAAATTATACATGAACGTTATCTGTGTGAATTACTTAATAAAATAGCATCATTTTTGTGACGATAAAAAAATTTCAATTCATCGACAAAAAAACGAGATGCT
>OV743719.1:35627648-35678415 GCA_928272305.1 Volucella inflata | reverse complement strand
CACAAATGATGCTATTTTATTAAGTAAGTCACACAGATAACGTACATGTATAATTTGTTGATGAAAGACCACAAGAATGGTAAAGAGAGCTGTTTTTTAGGACGAGCAATGTGGTCTGAAATTCAAAATTTGGACCACCCCGGCAGCATCACGTTTTTTTTGTCGATAAATGAAAATTTTTTTATCGTCACAAAAACGATGCTTTTTTATTAAGTAAGTCACACAGATAACGTACATGTATAATTTGTTGATGAAGGACCACAAGAATGGTAAAGAGAGCTGTTTTTTAGGACGAGCAATGAGGTCTGAAATTCAAAATTTGGACCACCCCGGCAGCATCTCGTTTTTTTGTCGATAAATTGAAATTTTTTACTGTCACAAAACGATGCTATTTTATTAAGTAAGTCACACAGATAACGTACATGTATAATTTTTTGATGACGGACTACAAGGTAGGTAAAGAGAGCTGTTTTTTGGGACGAGCAATAAAGTCTGAAATTCAAAATTTGGACCACCCCGGCAGCATCATTTTTGTGACGATAAAAAAAATTTTCATTTATCGACAAAAAAACGATGCTTTTTTATTAAGTAAGTCACACAGATAACGTACATGTATAATTTGTTGATGAAAGACCACAAGAATGGTAAAGAGAGCTGTTTTTGAGGATGAGCAATGAGGTCTGAAATTCAAAATTTGGACCACCACCCGGCAGCATCTCGTTTTTTTTGTCGATAAATGAAAATTTTTTTATTGTCACAAAAATGATGCTATTTTATTAAGTAAGTCACACAGATAACGTACATGTATAATTTGTTGATGAAAGACCACAAGAATGGTAAAGAGAGCTGTTTTTTAGACGAGCAATGAGGTCTGAAATTCAAAATTTGGACCACCCCGGCAGCATCTCGTTTTTTTGTCGATAAATGAACATTTTTTTACTGTCACAAAAACGATGCTTTTTTATTAAGTAAGTCACACAGATAACGTACATGTATAATTTGTTGATGAAAGACCACAAGAATGGTAAAGAGAGCTGTTTTTTAGGACGAGCAATGAGCTCTGAAATTCAAAATTTGGACCACCCCGGCAGTATCTCGTTTTTTTGTCGATAAATGAAAATTCTTTTATTGTCACAAAAACGATGCTATTTTATTAAGTAAGTCACACAGATAACGTACATGTATAATTTTGTTGATGAAAGACCACAAGAATGGTAAAGAGAGCTGTTTTTTAGGATGAGCAATGAGGTCTGAAATTCAAAATTTGGACCACCCCGGCAGCATCTCGTTTTTTTTGTCGATAAATTAAAATTTTTTTATTGTCACAAAAACGATGCTTTTTCATTTAGTTAGTCACACAGATAACGTACATGTATAATTTTTTGATGACGGACCACAAGGTAGGTAAAGAGAGCTGTTTTTTGGACGAGCAATAAAGTCTGAAATTCAAAATTTGGACCACCTCGTTTTTTTTGCCGATAAATGAAAATTTTTTTATTGTCACAAAAATGATGCTATATTATTAAGTAAGTCACACAGATAACGTACATGTATAATTTGTTGATGAAAGACCACAAGAATGGTAAAGAGAGCTGTTTTTGAGGACGAGCAATGAGGTCTGAAATTCAAAATTTGGACCACCCCGGCAGCATCTCGTTTTTTTTGTCGATAAATGAAAATTCTTTTATTGTCACAAAAACGATGCTATTTTATTAAGTAAGTCACACAGATAACGTACATGTATAATTTGTTGATGAAAGACCACAAGAAAGGTAAAGAGAGCTGTTTCTTATGACGAGCCATAAAGTCTGAAATTCAAAATTTGGACCAGCCCGACAGCATCTCGTTTTTTTTGTCGATAAATGAAAATTTTTTTATTGTCACAAAAACGATGCTATTTTATTAAGTAAGTCACACAGATAACGTACATGTATAATTTGTTGATGAAAGACCACAAGAATGGTAAAGAGAGCTGTTTTTGAGGACGAGCAATGAGGTCTGAAATTCAAAGTTTGGACCACCCCGGCAGCATCTCGTTTTTTTTGTCGATAAATGAAAATTCTTTTATTGTCACAAAAACGATGCTATTTTATTAAGTAAGTCACACAGATAACGTACATGTATAATTTGTTGATGAAAGACCACAAGAAAGGTAAAGAGAGCTGTTTCTTATGACGAGCCATAAAGTCTGAAATTCAAAATTTGGACCAGCCCGACAGCATCTCGTTTTTTTTTGTCGATAAATGAAAATTTTTTTATTGTCACAAAAACGATGCTATTTTATTAAGTAAGTCACACAGATAACGTACATGCATAATTTGTTGATGAAGGGCCACAAGAATGGTAAAGAGAGCTCGTTTTTAGGACGAGCAATAAAGTCTGAAATTCAAAATTTGGACCACCCCGGCAGCATCTCGTTTTTTTGTCGATAAATGAAAATTTTTTTATTGTCACAAAATTGATGCTTTTTTATTAAGTAAGTCACACAGATAACGTACATGTATAATTTGTTAATGAAAGACCACAAGAATGGTGAAGAGAGCTGTTTTTTAGGATGAGCAATGAGGTCTGAAATTCAAAATTTGGACCACCCCGGCAGCATCTCGTTTTTTTTGTCGATAAATGAAAATTTTTTTATTGTCACAAAAATTATGCTATTTTATTAAGTAAGTCACACAGATAACGTACATGTATAATTTGTTGATGAAAGACCACAAGAATGGTAAAGAGAGCTGTTTTTTAGGACGAGCAATGAGGTCTGAAATTCAAAATTTGGACCACCCCGGCAGCATCTCGTTTTTTTTGTCGATAAATTAAAATTTTCTTACTGTCTCAAAAATGATGCTTTTTTATTAAGTAACCCACACAGATAACGTACATGTATAATTTGTTGATGAAAGACCACGAGAATGGTAAAGAGAGCTGTTTTTTAGGACGAGCAATGAGGTCTGAAATTCAAAATTTGGACCACCCCGGCAGCATCTCGTTTTTTTTGTCGATAAATGAAAATTTTTTATTGTCACAAAAATGATGCTATTTTATTAAGTAAGTCACACAGATAACGTACATGTATAATTTTTTGATGACGGACTACAAGGTAGGTAAAGAGAGCTGTTTTTTGGGACGAGCAATAAAGTCTGAAATTCAAAATTTGGACCACCCCGGCAGCATCACGTTTTTTTTGTCGATAAATGAAAATTTTTTTATCGTCAAAAAAACGATGCTTTTTTATTAAGTAAGTCACACAGATAACGTACATGTATAATTTGTTGATGAAAGACCACAAGAATGGTGAAGAGAGCTGTTTTTTAGGATGAGCAATAAAGTCTGAAATTCAAAATGTGGACCACCCCGGCAGCATCTCGTTTTTTTTGTCGATAAATTAAAATTTTCTTACTGTCACAAAAATGATGCTATTTTATTAAGTAAGTCACACAGATAACGTACATGTATAATTTGTTGATGAAAGACCACAAGAATGGTAAAGAGAGCTGTTTTTTAGGACGAGCAATGAGCTCTGAAATTCAAAATTTGGACCACCCCGGCAGTATCTCGTTTTTTTTGTCGATAAATGAAAATTCTTTTATTGTCACAAAAACGATGCTATTTTATTAAGTAAGTCACACAGATAACGTACATGTATAATTTGTTGATGAAAGACCACAAGAATGGTAAAGAGAGCTGTTTTTTAGGATGAGCAATGAGGTCTGAAATTCAAAATTTGGACCACCCCGGCAGCATCTCGTTTTTTTTGTCGATAAATTAAAATTTTTTTATTGTCACAAAAATGATGCTATTTTATTAAGTAAGTCACACAGATAACGTACATGTATAATTTGTTGATGAAAGACCACAAGAATGGTAAAGAGAGCTGTTTTTTAGGACGAGCAATGAGGTCTGAAATTCAAAATTTGGACCACCCCGGCAGCATCTCGTTTTTTTGTCGATAAATGAACATTTTTTTACTGTCACAAAAACGATGCTTTTTTATTAAGTAAGTCACACAGATAACGTACATGTATAATTTGTTGATGAAAGACCACAAGAATGGTAAAGAGAGCTGTTTTTTAGGACGAGCAATGAGCTCTGAAATTCAAAATTTGGACCACCCCGGCAGTATCTCGTTTTTTTTGTCGATAAATGAAAATTCTTTTATTGTCACAAAAACGATGCTATTTTATTAAGTAAGTCACACAGATAACGTACATGTATAATTTGTTGATGAAAGACCACAAGAATGGTAAAGAGAGCTGTTTTTTAGGACGAGCAATGAGCTCTGAAATTCAAAATTTGGACCACCCCGGCAGTATCTCGTTTTTTTTGTCGATAAATGAAAATTTTTTTATTGTCACAAAAATTATGCTATTTTATTAAGTAAGTCACACAGATAACGTACATGTATAATTTGTTGATGAAAGACCACAAGAATGGTAAAGAGAGCTGTTTTTTAGGACGAGCAATGAGGTCTGAAATTCAAAATTTGGACCACCCCGGCAGCATCTCGTTTTTTTTGTCGATAAATTAAAATTTTCTTACTGTCTCAAAAATGATGCTTTTTTATTAAGTAACCCACACAGATAACGTACATGTATAATTTGTTGATGAAAGACCACGAGAATGGTAAAGAGAGCTGTTTTTTAGGACGAGCAATGAGGTCTGAAATTCAAAATTTGGACCACCCCGGCAGCATCTCGTTTTTTTTGTCGATAAATGAAAATTTTTTTATTGTCACAAAAATGATGCTATTTTATTAAGTAAGTCACACAGATAACGTACATGTATAATTTTTTGATGACGGACTACAAGGTAGGTAAAGAGAGCTGTTTTTTGGGACGAGCAATAAAGTCTGAAATTCAAAATTTGGACCACCCCGGCAGCATCACGTTTTTTTTGTCGATAAATGAAAATTTTTTTATCGTCACAAAAACGATGCTTTTTTATTAAGTAAGTCACACAGATAACGTACATGTATAATTTGTTGATGAAAGACCACAAGAATGGTGAAGAGAGCTGTTTTTTAGGATGAGCAATAAAGTCTGAAATTCAAAATGTGGACCACCCCGGCAGCATCTCGTTTTTTTTGTCGATAAATTAAAATTTTCTTACTGTCACAAAAATGATGCTATTTTATTAAGTAAGTCACACAGATAACGTACATGTATAATTTGTTGATGAAAGACCACAAGAATGGTAAAGAGAGCTGTTTTTTAGGACGAGCAATGAGCTCTGAAATTCAAAATTTGGACCACCCCGGCAGTATCTCGTTTTTTTTGTCGATAAATGAAAATTCTTTTATTGTCACAAAAACGATGCTATTTTATTAAGTAAGTCACACAGATAACGTACATGTATAATTTGTTGATGAAAGACCACAAGAATGGTAAAGAGAGCTGTTTTTTAGGATGAGCAATGAGGTCTGAAATTCAAAATTTGGACCACCCCGGCAGCATCTCGTTTTTTTTGTCGATAAATGAAAATTTTTTTATTGTCACAAAAATGATGCTATTTTATTAAGTAAGTCACACAGATAACGTACATGTATAATTTGTTGATGAAAGACCACAAGAATGGTAAAGAGAGCTGTTTTTTAGGACGAGCAATGAGGTCTGAAATTCAAAATTTGGACCACCCCGGCAGCATCTCGTTTTTTTGTCGATAAATGAACATTTTTTTACTGTCACAAAAACGATGCTTTTTTATTAAGTAAGTCACACAGATAACGTACATGTATAATTTGTTGATGAAAGACCACAAGAATGGTAAAGAGAGCTGTTTTTTAGGACGAGCAATGAGCTCTGAAATTCAAAATTTGGACCACCCCGGCAGTATCTCGTTTTTTTTGTCGATAAATGAAAATTCTTTTATTGTCACAAAAACGATGCTATTTTATTAAGTAAGTCACACAGATAACGTACATGTATAATTTGTTGATGAAAGACCACAAGAATGGTAAAGAGAGCTGTTTTTTAGGATGAGCAATGAGGTCTGAAATTCAAAATTTGGACCACCCCGGCAGCATCTCGTTTTTTTTGTCGATAAATTAAAATTTTTTTATTGTCACAAAAACGATGCTTTTTCATTTAGTTAGTCACACAGATAACGTACATGTATAATTTTTTGATGACGGACCACAAGGTAGGTAAAGAGAGCTGTTTTTTGGGACGAGCAATAAAGTCTGAAATTCAAAATTTGGACCACCTCGTTTTTTTTGCCGATAAATGAAAATTTTTTTATTGTCACAAAAATGATGCTATATTATTAAGTAAGTCACACAGATAACGTACATGTATAATTTGTTGATGAAAGACCACAAGAATGGTAAAGAGAGCTGTTTTTGAGGACGAGCAATGAGGTCTGAAATTCAAAATTTGGACCACCCCGGCAGCATCTCGTTTTTTTTGTCGATAAATGAAAATTCTTTTATTGTCACAAAAACGATGCTATTTTATTAAGTAAGTCACACAGATAACGTACATGTATAATTTGTTGATGAAAGACCACAAGAAAGGTAAAGAGAGCTGTTTCTTATGACGAGCCATAAAGTCTGAAATTCAAAATTTGGACCAGCCCGACAGCATCTCGTTTTTTTTGTCGATAAATGAAAATTTTTTTATTGTCACAAAAACGATGCTATTTTATTAAGTAAGTCACACAGATAACGTACATGTATAATTTGTTGATGAAAGACCACAAGAATGGTAAAGAGAGCTGTTTTTGAGGACGAGCAATGAGGTCTGAAATTCAAAGTTTGGACCACCCCGGCAGCATCTCGTTTTTTTTGTCGATAAATGAAAATTCTTTTATTGTCACAAAAACGATGCTATTTTATTAAGTAAGTCACACAGATAACGTACATGTATAATTTGTTGATGAAAGACCACAAGAAAGGTAAAGAGAGCTGTTTCTTATGACGAGCCATAAAGTCTGAAATTCAAAATTTGGACCAGCCCGACAGCATCTCGTTTTTTTTGTCGATAAATGAAAATTTTTTTATTGTCACAAAAACGATGCTATTTTATTAAGTAAGTCACACAGATAACGTACATGCATAATTTGTTGATGAAGGGCCACAAGAATGGTAAAGAGAGCTCGTTTTTAGGACGAGCAATAAAGTCTGAAATTCAAAATTTGGACCACCCCGGCAGCATCTCGTTTTTTTTGTCGATAAATGAAAATTTTTTTATTGTCACAAAATTGATGCTTTTTTATTAAGTAAGTCACACAGATAACGTACATGTATAATTTGTTAATGAAAGACCACAAGAATGGTGAAGAGAGCTGTTTTTTAGGATGAGCAATGAGGTCTGAAATTCAAAATTTGGACCACCCCGGCAGCATCTCGTTTTTTTTGTCGATAAATGAAAATTTTTTTATTGTCACAAAAATTATGCTATTTTATTAAGTAAGTCACACAGATAACGTACATGTATAATTTGTTGATGAAAGACCACAAGAATGGTAAAGAGAGCTGTTTTTTAGGACGAGCAATGAGGTCTGAAATTCAAAATTTGGACCACCCCGGCAGCATCTCGTTTTTTTTGCCGATAAATGAAAATTTTTTTATTGTCACAAAAATGATGCTATATTATTAAGTAAGTCACACAGATAACGTACATGTATAATTTGTTGATGAAAGACCACAAGAATGGTAAAGAGAGCTGTTTTTGAGGACGAGCAATGAGGTCTGAAATTCAAAATTTGGACCACCCCGGCAGCATCTCGTTTTTTTTGTCGATAAATGAAAATTCTTTTATTGTCACAAAAATGATGCTATTTTATTAAGTAAGTCACACAGATAACGTACATGTATAATTTTTTGATGACGGACTACAAGGTAGGTAAAGAGAGCTGTTTTTTGGGACGAGCAATAAAGTCTGAAATTCAAAATTTGGACCACCCCGGCAGCATCACGTTTTTTTTGTCGATAAATGAAAATTTTTTTATCGTCACAAAAACGATGCTTTTTTATTAAGTAAGTCACACAGATAACGTACATGTATAATTTGTTGATGAAAGACCACAAGAATGGTGAAGAGAGCTGTTTTTTAGGATGAGCAATGAGGTCTGAAATTCAAAATTTGGACCACCCCGGCAGCATCTGGTTTTTTTGTCGATAAATGAAAATTTTTTTATTGTCACACAAATGATGCTATTTTATTAAGTAAGTCACACAGATAACGTACATGTATAATTTGTTGATGAAAGACCACAAGAATGGTAAAGAGAGCTGTTTTTTAGGACGAGCAATGAGGTCTGAAATTCAAAATTTGGACCACCCTGGCAGCATCTCGTTTTTTTTGTCGATAAATTAAAATTTTTTTATTGTCACAAAAACGATGCTTTTTCATTTAGTTAGTCACACAGATAACGTACATGTATAATTTTTTGATGACGGACCACAAGGTAGGTAAAGAGAGCTGTTTTTTGGGACGAGCAATAAAGTCTGAAATTCAAAATTTGGACCACCTCGTTTTTTTTGCCGATAAATGAAAATTTTTTTATTGTCACAAAAATGATGCTATATTATTAAGTAAGTCACACAGATAACGTACATGTATAATTTGTTGATGAAAGACCACAAGAATGGTAAAGAGAGCTGTTTTTGAGGACGAGCAATGAGGTCTGAAATTCAAAATTTGGACCACCCCGGCAGCATCTCGTTTTTTTTGTCGATAAATGAAAATTCTTTTATTGTCACAAAAACGATGCTATTTTATTAAGTAAGTCACACAGATAACGTACATGTATAATTTGTTGATGAAAGACCACAAGAAAGGTAAAGAGAGCTGTTTCTTATGACGAGCCATAAAGTCTGAAATTCAAAATTTGGACCAGCCCGACAGCATCTCGTTTTTTTTGTCGATAAATGAAAATTTTTTTATTGTCACAAAAACGATGCTATTTTATTAAGTAAGTCACACAGATAACGTACATGTATAATTTGTTGATGAAAGACCACAAGAATGGTAAAGAGAGCTGTTTTTGAGGACGAGCAATGAGGTCTGAAATTCAAAGTTTGGACCACCCCGGCAGCATCTCGTTTTTTTTGTCGATAAATGAAAATTCTTTTATTGTCACAAAAACGATGCTATTTTATTAAGTAAGTCACACAGATAACGTACATGTATAATTTGTTGATGAAAGACCACAAGAAAGGTAAAGAGAGCTGTTTCTTATGACGAGCCATAAAGTCTGAAATTCAAAATTTGGACCAGCCCGACAGCATCTCGTTTTTTTTGTCGATAAATGAAAATTTTTTTATTGTCACAAAAACGATGCTATTTTATTAAGTAAGTCACACAGATAACGTACATGCATAATTTGTTGATGAAGGGCCACAAGAATGGTAAAGAGAGCTCGTTTTTAGGACGAGCAATAAAGTCTGAAATTCAAAATTTGGACCACCCCGGCAGCATCTCGTTTTTTTTGTCGATAAATGAAAATTTTTTTATTGTCACAAAATTGATGCTATTTTATTAAGTAAGTCACACAGATAACGTACATGTATAATTTGTTAATGAAAGACCACAAGAATGGTGAAGAGAGCTGTTTTTTAGGATGAGCAATGAGGTCTGAAATTCAAAATTTGGACCACCCCGGCAGCATCTCGTTTTTTTTGTCGATAAATGAAAATTTTTTTATTGTCACAAAAATTATGCTATTTTATTAAGTAAGTCACACAGATAACGTACATGTATAATTTGTTGATGAAAGACCACAAGAATGGTAAAGAGAGCTGTTTTTTAGGACGAGCAATGAGGTCTGAAATTCAAAATTTGGACCACCCCGGCAGCATCTCGTTTTTTTTGTCGATAAATTAAAATTTTCTTACTGTCTCAAAAATGATGCTTTTTTATTAAGTAACCCACACAGATAACGTACATGTATAATTTGTTGATGAAAGACCACGAGAATGGTAAAGAGAGCTGTTTTTTAGGACGAGCAATGAGGTCTGAAATTCAAAATTTGGACCACCCCGGCAGCATCTCGTTTTTTTTGCCGATAAATGAAAATTTTTTTATTGTCACAAAAATTATGCTATTTTATTAAGTAAGTCACACAGATAACGTACATGTATAATTTTTTGATGACGGACTACAAGGTAGGTAAAGAGAGCTGTTTTTTGGGACGAGCAATAAAGTCTGAAATTCAAAATTTGGACCACCCCGGCAGCATCACGTTTTTTTTGTCGATAAATGAAAATTTTTTTATCGTCACAAAAACGATGCTTTTTTATTAAGTAAGTCACACAGATAACGTACATGTATAATTTGTTGATGAAAGACCACAAGAATGGTGAAGAGAGCTGTTTTTTAGGATGAGCAATGAGGTCTGAAATTCAAAATTTGGACCACCCCGGCAGCATCTGGTTTTTTTGTCGATAAATGAAAATTTTTTTATTGTCACACAAATGATGCTATTTTATTAAGTAAGTCACACAGATAACGTACATGTATAATTTGTTGATGAAAGACCACAAGAATGGTAAAGAGAGCTGTTTTTTAGGACGAGCAATGAGGTCTGAAATTCAAAATTTGGACCACCCTGGCAGCATCTCGTTTTTTTTGTCGATAAATGAAATTTTTTTTATTGTCACACAAATGATGCTATTTTATTAAGTAAGTCACACAGATAACGTACATGTATAATTTGTTGATGAAAGACCACAAGAATGGTGAAGAGAGCTGTTTTTTAGGATGAGCAATGAGGTCTGAAATTCAAAATTTGGACCACCCCGGCAGCATCTGGTTTTTTTGCCGATAAATGAAAATTTTTTTATTGTCACAAAAATGATGCTATATTATTAAGTAAGTCACACAGATAACGTACATGTATAATTTGTTGATGAAAGACCACAAGAATGGTAAAGAGAGCTGTTTTTTAGGACGAGCAATGAGGTCTGAAATTCAAAATTTGGACCACCCTGGCAGCATCTCGTTTTTTTTGTCGATAAATGAAAATTCTTTTATTGTCACAAAAATGATGCTTTTTTATTAAGTAAGTCACGCAGATAACGTACATGTATAATTTTTTGATGATGGACCACAAGGTAGGTAAAGAGAGCTGGTTTTTAGGACGAGCAATAAAGTCTGAAATTCAAAATTTGGACCACCTCGTTTTTTTTGCCGATAAATGAAAATTTTTTTATTGTCACAAAAATGATGCTATATTATTAAGTAAGTCACACAGATAACGTACATGTATAATTTGTTGATGAAAGACCACAAGAATGGTAAAGAGAGCTGTTTTTGAGGACGAGCAATGAGGTCTGAAATTCAAAATTTGGACCACCCCGGCAGCATCTCGTTTTTTTTGTCGATAAATGAAAATTCTTTTATTGTCACAAAAACGATGCTATTTTATTAAGTAAGTCACACAGATAACGTACATGCATAATTTGTTGATGAAGGGCCACAAGAATGGTAAAGAGAGCTCGTTTTTAGGACGAGCAATAAAGTCTGAAATTCAAAATTTGGACCACCCCGGCAGCATCTGGTTTTTTTGTCGATAAATGAAAATTTTTTTATTGTCACACAAATGATGCTATTTTATTAAGTAAGTCACACAGATAACGTACATGTATAATTTGTTGATGAAAGACCACAAGAATGGTAAAGAGAGCTGTTTTTTAGGACGAGCAATGAGGTCTGAAATTCAAAATTTGGACCACCCCGGCAGCATCTCGTTTTTTTTGTCGATAAATGAAAATTCTTTTATTGTCACAAAAACGATGCTATTTTATTAAGTAAGTCACACAGATAACGTACATGTATAATTTGTTGATGAAAGACCACAAGAAAGGTAAAGAGAGCTGTTTCTTATGACGAGCCATAAAGTCTGAAATTCAAAATTTGGACCACCCCGGCAGCATCTCGTTTTTTTTGTCGATAAATTAAAATTTCTTTATTGTCACAAAAACGATGCTTTTTTATTAAGTTAGTCACACAGATAACGTACATGTATAATTTGTTGATGAAAGACCACAAGAATGGTGAAGAGAGCTGTTTTTTAGGATGAGCAATGAGGTCTGAAATTCAAAATTTATACCACCCCGGCAGCATCTCGTTTTTTTTGTCGAAAAATTAAAATTTTCTTACTGTCACAAAAATGATGCTTTTTTATTAAGTAAGTCACACAGATAACGTACATGTATAATTTGTTGATGAAAGACCACAAGAATGGTAAAGAGAGCTGTTTTTGAGGATGAGCAATGAGGTCTGAAATTCAAAATTTGGACCACCCCGGCAGCATCTCGTTTTTTTTGTCGATAAATGAAAATTTTTTTATTGTCACAAAAATGATGCTATTTTATTAAGTAAGTCACACAGATAACGTACATGTATAATTTGTTGATGAAAGACCACAAGAAAGGTAAAGAGAGCTGTTTCTTATGACGAGCCATAAAGTCTGAAATTCAAAATTTGGACCAGCCCGACAGCATCTCGTTTTTTTTGTCGATAAATGAAAATTTTTTTATTGTCACAAAAACGATGCTATTTTATTAAGTAAGTCACACAGATAACGTACATGTATAATTTGTTGATGAAAGACCACAAGAATGGTAAAGAGAGCTGTTTTTGAGGACGAGCAATGAGGTCTGAAATTCAAAGTTTGGACCACCCCGGCAGCATCTCGTTTTTTTTGTCGATAAATGAAAATTCTTTTATTGTCACAAAAACGATGCTATTTTATTAAGTAAGTCACACAGATAACGTACATGTATAATTTGTTGATGAAAGACCACAAGAAAGGTAAAGAGAGCTGTTTCTTATGACGAGCCATAAAGTCTGAAATTCAAAATTTGGACCAGCCCGACAGCATCTCGTTTTTTTTGTCGATAAATGAAAATTTTTTTATTGTCACAAAAACGATGCTATTTTATTAAGTAAGTCACACAGATAACGTACATGCATAATTTGTTGATGAAGGGCCACAAGAATGGTAAAGAGAGCTCGTTTTTAGGACGAGCAATAAAGTCTGAAATTCAAAATTTGGACCACCCCGGCAGCATCTCGTTTTTTTTGTCGATAAATGAAAATTTTTTTATTGTCACAAAATTGATGCTTTTTTATTAAGTAAGTCACACAGATAACGTACATGTATAATTTGTTAATGAAAGACCACAAGAATGGTGAAGAGAGCTGTTTTTTAGGATGAGCAAAGAGGTCTGAAATTCAAAATTTGGACCACCCCGGCAGCATCTCGTTTTTTTTGTCGATAAATGAAAATTCTTTTATTGTCACAAAAACGATGCTATTTTATTAAGTAAGTCACACAGATAACGTACATGTATAATTTGTTGATGAAGGGCCACAAGAATGGTAAAGAGAGCTCGTTTTTAGGACGAGCAATAAAGTCTGAAATTCAAAATTTGGACCACCCCGGCAGCATCTCGTTTTTTTTGTCGATAAATGAAAATTTTTTTATTGTCACAAAATTGATGCTTTTTTATTAAGTAAGTCACACAGATAACGTACATGCATAATTTGTTGATGAAGGGCCACAAGAATGGTAAAGAGAGCTCGTTTTTAGGACGAGCAATAAAGTCTGAAATTCAAAATTTGGACCACCCCGGCAGCATCTGGTTTTTTTGTCGATAAATGAAAATTTTTTTATTGTCACACAAATGATGCTATTTTATTAAGTAAGTCACACAGATAACGTACATGTATAATTTGTTGATGAAAGACCACAAGAATGGTAAAGAGAGCTGTTTTTTAGGACGAGCAATGAGGTCTGAAATTCAAAATTTGGACCACCCCGGCAGCATCTCGTTTTTTTTGTCGATAAATGAAAATTCTTTTATTGTCACAAAAACGATGCTATTTTATTAAGTAAGTCACACAGATAACGTACATGTATAATTTGTTGATGAAAGACCACAAGAAAGGTAAAGAGAGCTGTTTCTTATGACGAGCCATAAAGTCTGAAATTCAAAATTTGGACCACCCCGGCAGCATCTCGTTTTTTTTGTCGATAAATTAAAATTTCTTTATTGTCACAAAAACGATGCTTTTTTATTAAGTTAGTCACACAGATAACGTACATGTATAATTTGTTGATGAAAGACCACAAGAATGGTGAAGAGAGCTGTTTTTTAGGATGAGCAATGAGGTCTGAAATTCAAAATTTATACCACCCCGGCAGCATCTCGTTTTTTTTGTCGAAAAATTAAAATTTTCTTACTGTCACAAAAATGATGCTTTTTTATTAAGTAAGTCACACAGATAACGTACATGTATAATTTGTTGATGAAAGACCACAAGAATGGTAAAGAGAGCTGTTTTTGAGGATGAGCAATGAGGTCTGAAATTCAAAATTTGGACCACCCCGGCAGCATCTCGTTTTTTTTGTCGATAAATGAAAATTTTTTTATCGTCACAAAAACGATGCTTTTTTATTAAGTTAGTCACACAGATAACGTACATGTATAATTTGTTGATGAAAGACCACAAGAATGGTGAAGAGAGCTGTTTTTTAGGATGAGCAATGAGGTCTGAAATTCAAAATTTATACCACCCCGGCAGCATCTCGTTTTTTTTGTCGAAAAATTAAAATTTTCTTACTGTCACAAAAATGATGCTTTTTTATTAAGTAAGTCACACAGATAACGTACATGTATAATTTGTTGATGAAAGACCACGAGAATGGTAAAGAGAGCTGGTTTTTAGGACGAGCAATAAAGTCTGAAATTCAAAATTTATACCACCCCGGCAGCATCTCGTTTTTTTTGTCGATAAATGAAAATTTTTTTATTGTCACAAAAATGATGCTATTTTATTAAGTAAGTCACACAGATAACGTACATGTATAATTTGTTGATGAAAGACCACAAGAATGGTAAAGAGAGCTGTTTTTTAGGACGAGCAATGTGGTCTGAAATTCAAAATTTGGACCACCCCGGCAGCATCTCGTTTTTTTTGTCGATAAATGAAAATTTTTTTATCGTCACAAAAACGATGCTTTTTTATTAAGTAAGTCACACAGATAACGTACATGTATAATTTGTTGATGAAGGACCACAAGAATGGTAAAGAGAGCTGTTTTTTAGGACGAGCAATGAGGTCTGAAATTCAAAATTTGGACCACCCCGGCAGCATCTCGTTTTTTTGTCGATAAATTGAAATTTTTTTACTGTCACAAAAACGATGCTATTTTATTAAGTAAGTCACACAGATAACGTACATGTATAATTTTTTGATGACGGACTACAAGGTAGGTAAAGAGAGCTGTTTTTTGGGACGAGCAATAAAGTCTGAAATTCAAAATTTGGACCACCCCGGCAGCATCACGTTTTTTTTGTCGATAAATGAAAATTTTTTTATCGTCACAAAAACGATGCTTTTTTATTAAGTAAGTCACACAGATAACGTACATGTATAATTTGTTGATGAAAGACCACAAGAATGGTAAAGAGAGCTGTTTTTGAGGATGAGCAATGAGGTCTGAAATTCAAAATTTGGACCACCCCGGCAGCATCTCGTTTTTTTTGTCGATAAATGAAAATTTTTTTATTGTCACAAAAATGATGCTATTTTATTAAGTAAGTCACACAGATAACGTACATGTATAATTTGTTGATGAAAGACCACAAGAAAGGTAAAGAGAGCTGTTTCTTATGACGAGCCATAAAGTCTGAAATTCAAAATTTGGACCAGCCCGACAGCATCTCGTTTTTTTTGTCGATAAATGAAAATTTTTTTATTGTCACAAAAACGATGCTATTTTATTAAGTAAGTCACACAGATAACGTACATGTATAATTTGTTGATGAAAGACCACAAGAATGGTAAAGAGAGCTGTTTTTGAGGACGAGCAATGAGGTCTGAAATTCAAAGTTTGGACCACCCCGGCAGCATCTCGTTTTTTTTGTCGATAAATGAAAATTCTTTTATTGTCACAAAAACGATGCTATTTTATTAAGTAAGTCACACAGATAACGTACATGTATAATTTGTTGATGAAAGACCACAAGAAAGGTAAAGAGAGCTGTTTCTTATGACGAGCCATAAAGTCTGAAATTCAAAATTTGGACCAGCCCGACAGCATCTCGTTTTTTTTGTCGATAAATGAAAATTTTTTTATTGTCACAAAAACGATGCTATTTTATTAAGTAAGTCACACAGATAACGTACATGCATAATTTGTTGATGAAGGGCCACAAGAATGGTAAAGAGAGCTCGTTTTTAGGACGAGCAATAAAGTCTGAAATTCAAAATTTGGACCACCCCGGCAGCATCTCGTTTTTTTTGTCGATAAATGAAAATTTTTTTATTGTCACAAAATTGATGCTTTTTTATTAAGTAAGTCACACAGATAACGTACATGTATAATTTGTTAATGAAAGACCACAAGAATGGTGAAGAGAGCTGTTTTTTAGGATGAGCAATGAGGTCTGAAATTCAAAATTTGGACCACCCCGGCAGCATCTCGTTTTTTTTGTCGATAAATGAAAATTCTTTTATTGTCACAAAAACGATGCTATTTTATTAAGTAAGTCACACAGATAACGTACATGTATAATTTGTTGATGAAGGGCCACAAGAATGGTAAAGAGAGCTCGTTTTTAGGACGAGCAATAAAGTCTGAAATTCAAAATTTGGACCACCCCGGCAGCATCTCGTTTTTTTTTGTCGATAAATGAAAATTTTTTTATTGTCACAAAATTGATGCTTTTTTATTAAGTAAGTCACACAGATAACGTACATGTATAATTTGTTAATGAAAGACCACAAGAATGGTGAAGAGAGCTGTTTTTTAGGACGAGCAATGAGGTCTGAAATTCAAAATTTGGACCACCCCGGCAGCATCTCGTTTTTTTTGTCGATAAATGAAAATTCTTTTATTGTCACAAAAACGATGCTATTTTATTAAGTAAGTCACACAGATAACGTACATGTATAATTTGTTGATGAAAGACCACAAGAAAGGTAAAGAGAGCTGTTTCTTATGACGAGCCATAAAGTCTGAAATTCAAAATTTGGACCACCCCGGCAGCATCTCGTTTTTTTTGTCGATAAATTAAAATTTCTTTATTGTCACAAAAACGATGCTTTTTTATTAAGTTAGTCACACAGATAACGTACATGTATAATTTGTTGATGAAAGACCACAAGAATGGTGAAGAGAGCTGTTTTTTAGGATGAGCAATGAGGTCTGAAATTCAAAATTTGGACCACCCCGGCAGCATCTCGTTTTTTTTGTCGATAAATGAAAATTATTTTATTGTCACAAAAACAATGCTATTTTATTAAGTAAGTCACAAGATAACGTACATGTTTAATTTGTTGATGAAAGACCACAAGAAAGGTAAAGAGAGCTGTTTCTTATGACGAGCCATAAAGTCTGAAATTCAAAATTTGGACCACCCCGGCAGCATCTCGTTTTTTTTGTCGATAAATTAAAATTTCTTTATTGTCACAAAAACGATGCTTTTTTATTAAGTTAGTCACACAGATAACGTACATGTATAATTTGTTGATGAAAGACCACAAGAATGGTGAAGAGAGCTGTTTTTTAGGATGAGCAATGAGGTCTGAAATTCAAAATTTATACCACCCCGGCAGCATCTCGTTTTTTTTGTCGATAAATTAAAATTTCTTTATTGTCACAAAAACGATGCTTTTTTATTAAGTTAGTCACACAGATAACGTACATGTATAATTTGTTGATGAAAGACCACGAGAATGGTAAAGAGAGCTGGTTTTTAGGACGAGCAATAAAGTCTGAAATTCAAAATTTATACCACCCCGGCAGCATCTCGTTTTTTTTTGTCGATAAATGAAAATTTTTTTATTGTCACAAAAATGATGCTATTTTATTAAGTAAGTCACACAGATAACGTACATGTATAATTTGTTGATGAAAGACCACAAGAATGGTAAAGAGAGCTGTTTTTTAGGACGAGCAATGTGGTCTGAAATTCAAAATTTGGACCACCCCGGCAGCATCTCGTTTTTTTTGTCGATAAATGAAAATTTTTTTATCGTCACAAAAACGATGCTTTTTTATTAAGTAAGTCACACAGATAACGTACATGTATAATTTGTTGATGAAGGACCACAAGAATGGTAAAGAGAGCTGTTTTTTAGGACGAGCAATGAGGTCTGAAATTCAAAATTTGGACCACCCCGGCAGCATCTCGTTTTTTTTGTCGATAAATTGAAATTTTTTTACTGTCACAAAAACGATGCTATTTTATTAAGTAAGTCACACAGATAACGTACATGTATAATTTTTTTGACGGACTACAAGGTAGGTAAAGAGAGCTGTTTTTTGGGACGAGCAATAAAGTCTGAAATTCAAAATTTGGACCACCCCGGCAGCATCACGTTTTTTTTGTCGATAAATGAAAATTTTTTTATCGTCACAAAAACGATGCTTTTTTATTAAGTAAGTCACACAGATAACGTACATGTATAATTTGTTGATGAAAGACCACAAGAATGGTAAAGAGAGCTGTTTTTGAGGATGAGCAATGAGGTCTGAAATTCAAAATTTGGACCACCCCGGCAGCATCTCGTTTTTTTTGTCGATAAATGAAAATTTTTTTATTGTCACAAAAATGATGCTATTTTATTAAGTAAGTCACACAGATAACGTACATGTATAATTTGTTGATGAAAGACCACAAGAATGGTAAAGAGAGCTGTTTTTTAGGACGAGCAATGAGGTCTGAAATTCAAAATTTGGACCACCCCGGCAGCATCTCGTTTTTTTGTCGATAAATGAACATTTTTTTACTGTCACAAAAACGATGCTTTTTTATTAAGTAAGTCACACAGATAACGTACATGTATAATTTGTTGATGAAAGACCACAAGAATGGTAAAGAGAGCTGTTTTTTAGGACGAGCAATGAGCTCTGAAATTCAAAATTTGGACCACCCCGGCAGTATCTCGTTTTTTTTGTCGATAAATGAAAATTCTTTTATTGTCACAAAAACGATGCTATTTTATTAAGTAAGTCACACAGATAACGTACATGTATAATTTGTTGATGAAAGACCACAAGAATGGTAAAGAGAGCTGTTTTTTAGGATGAGCAATGAGGTCTGAAATTCAAAATTTGGACCACCCCGGCAGCATCTCGTTTTTTTTGTCGATAAATTAAAATTTTTTTATTGTCACAAAAACGATGCTTTTTCATTTAGTTAGTCACACAGATAACGTACATGTATAATTTTTTGATGACGGACCACAAGGTAGGTAAAGAGAGCTGTTTTTTGGGACGAGCAATAAAGTCTGAAATTCAAAATTTGGACCACCTCGTTTTTTTTGCCGATAAATGAAAATTTTTTTATTGTCACAAAAATGATGCTATATTATTAAGTAAGTCACACAGATAACGTACATGTATAATTTGTTGATGAAAGACCACAAGAATGGTAAAGAGAGCTGTTTTTGAGGACGAGCAATGAGGTATGAAATTCAAAATTTGGACCACCCCGGCAGCATCTCGTTTTTTTTGTCGATAAATGAAAATTCTTTTATTGTCACAAAAACGATGCTATTTTATTAAGTAAGTCACACAGATAACGTACATGTATAATTTGTTGATGAAAGACCACAAGAAAGGTAAAGAGAGCTGTTTCTTATGACGAGCCATAAAGTCTGAAATTCAAAATTTGGACCAGCCCGACAGCATCTCGTTTTTTTTGTCGATAAATGAAAATTTTTTTATTGTCACAAAAACGATGCTATTTTATTAAGTAAGTCACACAGATAACGTACATGTATAATTTGTTGATGAAAGACCACAAGAATGGTAAAGAGAGCTGTTTTTGAGGACGAGCAATGAGGTCTGAAATTCAAAGTTTGGACCACCCCGGCAGCATCTCGTTTTTTTTGTCGATAAATGAAAATTCTTTTATTGTCACAAAAACGATGCTATTTTATTAAGTAAGTCACACAGATAACGTACATGTATAATTTGTTGATGAAAGACCACAAGAAAGGTAAAGAGAGCTGTTTCTTATGACGAGCCATAAAGTCTGAAATTCAAAATTTGGACCAGCCCGACAGCATCTCGTTTTTTTTGTCGATAAATGAAAATTTTTTTATTGTCACAAAAACGATGCTATTTTATTAAGTAAGTCACACAGATAACGTACATGCATAATTTGTTGATGAAGGGCCACAAGAATGGTAAAGAGAGCTCGTTTTTAGGACGAGCAATAAAGTCTGAAATTCAAAATTTGGACCACCCCGGCAGCATCTCGTTTTTTTTGTCGATAAATGAAAATTTTTTTATTGTCACAAAATTGATGCTTTTTTATTAAGTAAGTCACACAGATAACGTACATGTATAATTTGTTAATGAAAGACCACAAGAATGGTGAAGAGAGCTGTTTTTTAGGATGAGCAATGAGGTCTGAAATTCAAAATTTGGACCACCCCGGCAGCATCTCGTTTTTTTTGTCGATAAATGAAAATTTTTTTATTGTCACAAAAATTATGCTATTTTATTAAGTAAGTCACACAGATAACGTACATGTATAATTTGTTGATGAAAGACCACAAGAATGGTAAAGAGAGCTGTTTTTTAGGACGAGCAATGAGGTCTGAAATTCAAAATTTGGACCACCCTGGCAGCATCTCGTTTTTTTTGTCGATAAATTAAAATTTTTTTATTGTCACAAAAACGATGCTTTTTCATTTAGTTAGTCACACAGATAACGTACATGTATAATTTTTTGATGACGGACCACAAGGTAGGTAAAGAGAGCTGTTTTTTGGGACGAGCAATAAAGTCTGAAATTCAAAATTTGGACCACCTCGTTTTTTTTGCCGATAAATGAAAATTTTTTTATTGTCACAAAAATGATGCTATATTATTAAGTAAGTCACACAGATAACGTACATGTATAATTTGTTGATGAAAGACCACAAGAATGGTAAAGAGAGCTGTTTTTGAGGACGAGCAATGAGGTCTGAAATTCAAAATTTGGACCACCCCGGCAGCATCTCGTTTTTTTTGTCGATAAATGAAAATTCTTTTATTGTCACAAAAATGATGCTATTTTATTGAGTAAGTCACACAGATAACGTACATGTATAATTTGTTGATGAAAGACCACAAGAATGGTAAAGAGAGCTGTTTTTTAGGACGAGCAATGAGGTCTGAAATTCAAAATTTGGACCAGCCCGACAGCATCACGTTTTTTTTGTCGATAAATGAAAATTTTTTTATCGTCACAAAAACGATGCTTTTTTATTAAGTAAGTCACACAGATAACGTACATGTATAATTTGTTGATGAAAGACCACAAGAATGGTAAAGAGAGCTGTTTTTTAGGACGAGCAATGAGGTCTGAAATTCAAAATTTGGACCACCCTGGCAGCATCTCGTTTTTTTTGTCGATAAATGAAAATTCTTTTATTGTCACAAAAATGATGCTTTTTTATTAAGTAAGTCACGCAGATAACGTACATGTATAATTTTTTGATGATGGACCACAAGGTAGGTAAAGAGAGCTGGTTTTTAGGACGAGCAATAAAGTCTGAAATTCAAAATTTGGACCACCTCGTTTTTTTTGCCGATAAATGAAAATTTTTTTATTGTCACAAAAATGATGCTATATTATTAAGTAAGTCACACAGATAACGTACATGTATAATTTGTTGATGAAAGACCACAAGAATGGTAAAGAGAGCTGTTTTTTAGGACGAGCAATGAGGTCTGAAATTCAAAATTTGGACCACCCTGGCAGCATCTCGTTTTTTTTGTCGATAAATGAAAATTCTTTTATTGTCACAAAAATGATGCTTTTTTATTAAGTAAGTCACGCAGATAACGTACATGTATAATTTTTTGATGATGGACCACAAGGTAGGTAAAGAGAGCTGGTTTTTAGGACGAGCAATAAAGTCTGAAATTCAAAATTTGGACCACCTCGTTTTTTTTGCCGATAAATGAAAATTTTTTTATTGTCACAAAAATGATGCTATATTATTAAGTAAGTCACACAGATAACGTACATGTATAATTTGTTGATGAAAGACCACAAGAATGGTAAAGAGAGCTGTTTTTGAGGACGAGCAATGAGGTCTGAAATTCAAAATTTGGACCACCCCGGCAGCATCTCGTTTTTTTTGTCGATAAATGAAAATTCTTTTATTGTCACAAAAATGATGCTATTTTATTAAGTAAGTCACACAGATAACGTACATGTATAATTTTTTGATGACGGACTACAAGGTAGGTAAAGAGAGCTGTTTTTTGGGACGAGCAATAAAGTCTGAAATTCAAAATTTGGACCACCCCGGCAGCATCACGTTTTTTTTGTCGATAAATGAAAATTTTTTTATCGTCACAAAAACGATGCTTTTTTATTAAGTAAGTCACACAGATAACGTACATGTATAATTTGTTGATGAAAGACCACAAGAATGGTGAAGAGAGCTGTTTTTTAGGATGAGCAATGAGGTCTGAAATTCAAAATTTGGACCACCCCGGCAGCATCTGGTTTTTTTGTCGATAAATGAAAATTTTTTTATTGTCACACAAATGATGCTATTTTATTAAGTAAGTCACACAGATAACGTACATGTATAATTTGTTGATGAAAGACCACAAGAATGGTAAAGAGAGCTGTTTTTTAGGACGAGCAATGAGGTCTGAAATTCAAAATTTGGACCACCCCGGCAGCATCTCGTTTTTTTTGTCGATAAATTAAAATTTTTTTATTGTCACAAAAACGATGCTTTTTCATTTAGTTAGTCACACAGATAACGTACATGTATAATTTTTTGATGACGGACCACAAGGTAGGTAAAGAGAGCTGTTTTTTGGGACGAGCAATAAAGTCTGAAATTCAAAATTTGGACCACCTCGTTTTTTTTGCCGATAAATGAAAATTTTTTTATTGTCACAAAAATGATGCTATATTATTAAGTAAGTCACACAGATAACGTACATGTATAATTTGTTGATGAAAGACCACAAGAATGGTAAAGAGAGCTGTTTTTGAGGACGAGCAATGAGGTCTGAAATTCAAAATTTGGACCACCCCGGCAGCATCTCGTTTTTTTTGTCGATAAATGAAAATTTTTTTATTGTCACAAAAACGATGCTATTTTATTAAGTAAGTCACACAGATAACGTACATGTATAATTTGTTGATGAAAGACCACAAGAAAGGTAAAGAGAGCTGTTTCTTATGACGAGCCATAAAGTCTGAAATTCAAAATTTGGACCAGCCCGGCAGCATCTCGTTTTTTTTGTCGATAAATGAAAATTTTTTTATTGTCACAAAAACGATGCTATTTTATTAAGTAAGTCACACAGATAACGTACATGTATAATTTGTTGATGAAAGACCACAAGAATGGTAAAGAGAGCTGTTTTTGAGGACGAGCAATGAGGTCTGAAATTCAAAGTTTGGACCACCCCGGCAGCATCTCGTTTTTTTTGTCGATAAATGAAAATTCTTTTATTGTCACAAAAACGATGCTATTTTATTAAGTAAGTCACACAGATAACGTACATGTATAATTTGTTGATGAAAGACCACAAGAAAGGTAAAGAGAGCTGTTTCTTATGACGAGCCATAAAGTCTGAAATTCAAAATTTGGACCAGCCCGACAGCATCTCGTTTTTTTTGTCGATAAATGAAAATTTTTTTATTGTCACAAAAACGATGCTATTTTATTAAGTAAGTCACACAGATAACGTACATGCATAATTTGTTGATGAAGGGCCACAAGAATGGTAAAGAGAGCTCGTTTTTAGGACGAGCAATAAAGTCTGAAATTCAAAATTTGGACCACCCCGGCAGCATCTCGTTTTTTTTGTCGATAAATGAAAATTTTTTTATTGTCACAAAATTGATGCTTTTTTATTAAGTAAGTCACACAGATAACGTACATGTATAATTTGTTAATGAAAGACCACAAGAATGGTGAAGAGAGCTGTTTTTTAGGATGAGCAATGAGGTCTGAAATTCAAAATTTGGACCACCCCGGCAGCATCTCGTTTTTTTTGTCGATAAATGAAAATTTTTTTATTGTCACAAAATTGATGCTTTTTTATTAAGTAAGTCACACAGATAACGTACATGTATAATTTGTTGATGAAAGACCACAAGAAAGGTAAAGAGAGCTGTTTCTTATGACGAGCCATAAAGTCTGAAATTCAAAATTTGGACCACCCCGGCAGCATCTCGTTTTTTTTGTCGATAAATGAAAATTTTTTTATTGTCACAAAATTGATGCTTTTTTATTAAGTAAGTCACACAGATAACGTACATGTATAATTTGTTAATGAAAGACCACAAGAATGGTGAAGAGAGCTGTTTTTTAGGATGAGCAATGAGGTCTGAAATTCAAAATTTGGACCACCCCGGCAGCATCTCGTTTTTTTTGTCGATAAATGAAAATTTTTTTATTGTCACAAAAATTATGCTATTTTATTAAGTAAGTCACACAGATAACGTACATGTATAATTTGTTGATGAAAGACCACAAGAATGGTAAAGCGAGCTGTTTTTTAGGACGATCAATGAGGTCTGAAATTCAAAATTTGGACCACCCCGGCAGCATCTCGTTTTTCTTGTCGATAAATGAAAATTTTTTTATTGTCACACAAATGATGCTATTTTATTAAGTAAGTCACACAGATAACGTACATGTATAATTTGTTGATGAAAGACCACAAGAATGGTGAAGAGAGCTGTTTTTTAGGATGAGCAATGAGGTCTGAAATTCAAAATTTGGACCACCCTGGCAGCATCTCTTTTTTTTTGTCGATAAATGAAAATTTTTTTACTGTCACAAAAACGATGCTTTTTTATTAAGTAAGTCACACAGATAACGTACATGTATAATTTGTTGATGAAGGATAACAAGAATGGTAAAGAGAGCTGGTTTTTAGGACGAGCAATAAAGTCTGAAATTCAAAATTTGGACCACCCCGGCAGCATCTCGTTTTTTTTGTCGATAAATGAAAATTTTTTTATTGTCACAAAATTGATGCTTTTTTATTAAGTAAGTCACACAGATAATGTACATGTATAATTTGTTAATGAAAGACCACAAGAATGGTGAAGAGAGCTGTTTTTTAGGATGAGCAATGAGGTCTGAAATTCAAAATTTGGACCACCCCGGCAGCATCTCGTTTTTTTTGTCGATAAATGAAAATTTTTTTATTGTCACAAAAATTATGCTATTTTATTAAGTAAGTCACACAGATAACGTACATGTATAATTTGTTGATGAAAGACCACAAGAATGGTAAAGAGAGCTGTTTTTTAGGACGAGCAATGAGGTCTGAAATTCAAAATTTGGACCACCCCGGCAGCATCTCGTTTTTTTTGTCGATAAATTAAAATTTTCTTACTGTCTCAAAAATGATGCTTTTTTATTAAGTAACCCACACAGATAACGTACATGTATAATTTGTTGATGAAAGACCACGAGAATGGTAAAGAGAGCTGTTTTTTAGGACGAGCAATGAGGTCTGAAATTCAAAATTTGGACCACCCCGGCAGCATCTCGTTTTTTTTGCCGATAAATGAAAATTTTTTTATTGTCACAAAAATGATGCTATTTTATTAAGTAAGTCACACAGATAACGTACATGTATAATTTTTTGATGACGGACTACAAGGTAGGTAAAGAGAGCTGTTTTTTGGGACGAGCAATAAAGTCTGAAATTCAAAATTTGGACCACCCCGGCAGCATCACGTTTTTTTTGTCGATAAATGAAAATTTTTTTATCGTCACAAAAACGATGCTTTTTTATTAAGTAAGTCACACAGATAACGTACATGTATAATTTGTTGATGAAAGACCACAAGAATGGTAAAGAGAGCTGTTTTTGAGGATGAGCAATGAGGTCTGAAATTCAAAATTTGGACCACCCCGGCAGCATCTCGTTTTTTTTGTCGATAAATGAAAATTCTTTTATTGTCACAAAAACGATGCTTTTTTATTAAGTTAGTCACACAGATAACGTACATGTATAATTTGTTGATGAAAGACCACAAGAATGGTAAAGAGAGCTGTTTTTGAGGATGAGCAATGAGGTCTGAAATTCAAAATTTGGACCACCCCGGCAGCATCTCGTTTTTTTTGTCGATAAATGAAAATTCTTTTATTGTCACAAAAACGATGCTTTTTTATTAAGTAAGTCACACAGATAACGTACATGTATAATTTGTTGATGAAAGATCACAAGTAAGGTAAAGAGAGCTGTTTCTTATGACGAGCTATAAAGTCTGAAATTCAAAATTTGGACCACCCCGGCAGCATCTGGTTTTTTTTGTCGATAAATTAAAATTTTTTTATTGTCACAAAAACGATGCTTTTTTATTAAGTTAGTCACACAGATAACGTACATGTATAATTTGTTGATGAAGGACCAAAAGAATGGTAAAGAGAGTTGGTTTTTAGGACGAGCAATAAAGTCTGAAATTCAAAATTTTTTTTGTCGAAAAATTAAAATGTTCTTACTGTCACAAAAATGATGCTTTTTTATTAAGTAAGTCACACAGATAACGTATAATTTGTTGATGAAAGACCACGAGAATGGTAAAGAGAGCTGGTTTTTAGGACGAGTAATAAAGTCTGAAATTCAAAATTTATACCACCCCGGCAGCATCTCGTTTTTTTTGTCGATAAATGAAAATTTTTTTATTGTCACAAAAATGATGCTATTTTATTAAGTAAGTCACACAGATAACGTACATGTATAATTTGTTGATGAAAGACCACAAGAATGGTAAAGAAAGCTGTTTTTTAGGACGAGCAATGAGGTCTGAAATTCAAAATTTGGACCACCCCGGCAGCATCTCATTGTTTTTGTTGATAAATGAAAATTCTTTTATTGTCACAAAAACGATGCTATTTTATTAAGTAAGTCACACAGATAACGTACATGTATAATTTGTTGATGAAAGACCACAAGGTAGGTAAAGAGAGCTGTTTTTTGGGACGAGCAATAAAGTCTGAAATTCAAAATTTGGACCACCCCGGCAGCATCTCGTTTTTTTTGTCGAAAAATTAAAATTTTCTTACTGTCACAAAAATGATGCTTTTTTATTAAGTAAGTCACACAGATTACGTACATGTATAATTTGTTGATGAAAGACCACGAGAATGGTAAAGAGAGCTGTTTTTTAGGACGAGCAATGAGGTCTGAAATTCAAAATTTGGACCACCCCGGCAGCATCTCGTTTTTTTTGTCGATAAATTAAAATTTTCTTACTGTCACAAAAATGATGCTTTTTTATAAAGTAAGTCACACAGATAACGTACATGTATAATTTGTTGATGAAAGACCACAAGAATGGTAAAGAGAGCTGGTTTTTAGGACGAGCAATAAAGTCTGAAATTCAAAATTTATACCACCCCGGCAGCATCTCGTTTTTTTTTGTCGATAAATGAAAATTTTTTTATTGTCACAAAAATGATGCTTTTTTATTAAGTAAGTCACACAGATAACGTACATGTATAATTTGTTGATGAAAGACTACAAGAATGGTAAAGAGAGCTGTTTTTTAGGACGAGCAATAAGGTCTGAAATTCAAAATTTGGACCACCCCGGCAGCATCTCGTTTTTTTTGTCGATAAATGAAAATTTTTTTATTGTCACAAAAATGATGCTATTTTATTAAGTAAGTCACACAGATAACGTACATGTATAATTTGTTGATGAAAGACCACAAGAATGGTAAAGAGAACTGTTTTTTAGGACGAGCAATAAGGTCTGAAATTCAAAATTTGGACCACCCCGGCAGCATCTCGTTTTTTTTGTCGATAAATTAAAATTTTCTTACTTTCACAAAAATGATGCTTTTTTATTAAGTAAGTCACACAGATAACGTACATGTATAATTTGTTAATGAAAGACCACGAGAATGGTTAAGAGAGCTGGTTTTTAGGACGAGCAATGAGGTCTGAAATTTAAAATTTGGACCACCCCGGCAGCATCTCGTTTTTTTGTCGATAAATGAAAATTTTTTTATTGTCACAAAAACGATGCTATTTTATTAAGTAAGTCACACAGATAACCTACATGTATAATTTGTTGATGAAAGACCACAAGTATGGTAAAGAGAGCTGGTTTTTAGGACGAGCAATAAAGTCTGAAATTCAAAATTTGGACCACCCCGGCAGCATCTCGTTTTTTTTGTCGATAAATGACATTTTTTTTATTGTCACAAAAATGATGCTTTTTTATTAAGTTAGTCACACAGATAACGTACATGTATAACTTGTTGATGAAGGACCACAAGAATGGTAAAGAGAGCTGGTTTTTAGGACGAGCAATAAAGTCTGAAATTCAAAATTTGGACCACCCCGGCAGCATCTCGTTTTTTTTGTCGATAAATGACATTTTTTTTATTGTCACAAAAATGATGCTATTTTATTAAGTAAGTCACACAGATAACGTACATGTATAATTTGTTGATGAAAGACCACAAGAATGGTAAAGAGAGCTGTTTTTTAGGACGAGCAATAAAGTCTGAAATTCAAAATTTGGACCACCGCGGCAGCATCTCGTTTTTTTGTCGATAAATTGAAATATTTTTATTGTCACAAAAACGATGCTTTTTTATTAAGTTAGTCACACAGATAACGTACATGTATAATTTGTTGATGAAGGACCACAAGAATGGTAAAGAGAGTTGGTTTTTAGGACGAGCAATAAAGTCTAAAATTCAAAATTTTTTTTGTCGAAAAATTAAAATTTTCTTACTGTCACAAAAATGAGAGCTGTTTTTTAGGACGAGCAATGAGGTCTGAAATTCAAAATTTGGACCACCCCGGCAGCATCTCGTTTTTTTGTCGATAAATTAAAATTTCTTTATTGTCACAAAAACGATGCTTTTTTATTAAGTTAGTCACACAGATAACGTACATGTATAATTTGTTGATGAAAGACCACAAGAATGGTGAAGAGAGCTGTTTTTTAGGATGAGCAATGAGGTCTGAAATTCAAAATTTGGACCACCCCGGCAGCATCTCGTTTTTTTTGTCGATAAATGAAAATTCTTTTATTGTCACAAAAACAATGCTATTTTATTAAGTAAGTCACAAGATAACGTACATGTTTAATTTGTTGATGAAAGACCACAAGAAAGGTAAAGAGAGCTGTTTCTTATGACGAGCCATAAAGTCTGAAATTCAAAATTTGGACCACCCCGGCAGCATCTCGTTTTTTTTGTCGATAAATTAAAATTTCTTTATTGTCACAAAAACGATGCTTTTTTATTAAGTTAGTCACACAGATAACGTACATGTATAATTTGTTGATGAAAGACCACGAGAATGGTAAAGAGAGCTGGTTTTTAGGACGAGCAATAAAGTCTGAAATTCAAAATTTATACCACCCCGGCAGCATCTCGTTTTTTTTTGTCGATAAATGAAAATTTTTTTATTGTCACAAAAATGATGCTATTTTATTAAGTAAGTCACACAGATAACGTACATGTATAATTTGTTGATGAAAGACCACGAGAATGGTAAAGAGAGCTGGTTTTTAGGACGAGCAATAAAGTCTGAAATTCAAAATTTATACCACCCCGGCAGCATCTCGTTTTTTTTGTCGATAAATGAAAATTTTTTTATTGTCACAAAAATGATGCTATTTTATTAAGTAAGTCACACAGATAACGTACATGTATAATTTGTTGATGAAAGACCACAAGAATGGTAAAGAGAGCTGTTTTTTAGGACGAGCAATGTGGTCTGAAATTCAAAATTTGGACCACCCCGGCAGCATCTCGTTTTTTTTGTCGAAAAATTAAAATTTTCTTACTGTCACAAAAATGATGCTTTTTTATTAAGTAAGTCACACAGATAACGTACATGTATAATTTGTTGATGAAAGACCACGAGAATGGTAAAGAGAGCTGGTTTTTAGGACGAGCAATAAAGTCTGAAATTCAAAATTTATACCACCCCGGCAGCATCTCGTTTTTTTTGTCGAAAAATTAAAATTTTCTTACTGTCACAAAAATGATGCTTTTTTATTAAGTAAGTCACACAGATAACGTACATGTATAATTTGTTGATGAAAGACCACGAGAATGGTAAAGAGAGCTGGTTTTTAGGACGAGCAATAAAGTCTGAAATTCAAAATTTATACCACCCCGGCAGCATCTCGTTTTTTTTGTCGATAAATGAAAATTTTTTTATTGTCACAAAAATGATGCTATTTTATTAAGTAAGTCACACAGATAACGTACATGTATAATTTGTTGATGAAAGACCACAAGAATGGTAAAGAGAGCTGTTTTTTAGGACGAGCAATGTGGTCTGAAATTCAAAATTTGGACCACCCCAGCAGCATCTCGTTTTTTTTGTCGATAAATGAAAATTTTTTTATCGTCACAAAAACGATGCTTTTTTATTAAGTAAGTCACACAGATAACGTACATGTATAATTTGTTGATGAAGGACCACAAGAATGGTAAAGAGAGCTGTTTTTTAGGACGAGCAATGAGGTCTGAAATTCAAAATTTGGACCACCCCGGCAGCATCTCGTTTTTTTGTCGATAAATTGAAATTTTTTTACTGTCACAAAAACGATGCTATTTTATTAAGTAAGTCACACAGATAACGTACATGTATAATTTTTTGATGACGGACTACAAGGTAGGTAAAGAGAGCTGTTTTTTGGGACGAGCAATAAAGTCTGAAATTCAAAATTTGGACCACCCCGGCAGCATCACGTTTTTTTTGTCGATAAATGAAAATTTTTTTATCGTCACAAAAACGATGCTTTTTTATTAAGTAAGTCACACAGATAACGTACATGTATAATTTGTTGATGAAAGACCACAAGAATGGTAAAGAGAGCTGTTTTTGAGGATGAGCAATGAGGTCTGAAATTCAAAATTTGGACCACCCCGGCAGCATCTCGTTTTTTTTTGTCGATAAATGAAAATTCTTTTATTGTCACAAAAACGATGCTATTTTATTAAGTAAGTCACACAGATAACGTACATGTATAATTTGTTGATGAAAGATCACAAGTAAGGTAAAGAGAGCTGTTTCTTATGACGAGCTATAAAGTCTGAAATTCAAAATTTGGACCACCCCGGCAGCATCTCGTTTTTTTTGTCGATAAATTAAAATTTTTTTCTTGTCACAAAAACGATGCTTTTTTATTAAGTTAGTCACACAGATAACGTACATGTATAATTTGTTGATGAAGGACCACAAGAATGGTAAAGAGAGTTGGTTTTTAGGACGAGCAATAAAGTCTGAAATTCAAAATTTTTTTTGTCGAAAAATTAAAATTTTCTTACTGTCACAAAAATGATGCTTTTTTATTAAGTAAGTCACACAGATAACGTACATGTATAATTTGTTGATGAAAGACTACAAGAATGGTAAAGAGAGCTGTTTTTTAGGACGAGCAATAAGGTCTGAAATTCAAAATTTGGACCACCCGGCAGCATCTCGTTTTTTTTGTCGATAAATGAAAATTTTTTTATTGTCACAAAAATGATGCTATTTTATTAAGTAAGTCACACAGATAACGTACATGTATAATTTGTTGATGAAAGACCACAAGAATGGTAAAGAAAGCTGTTTTTTAGGACGAGCAATGAGGTCTGAAATTCAAAATTTGGACCACCCCGGCAGCATCTCATTGTTTTTGTTGATAAATGAAAATTCTTTTATTGTCACAAAAACGATGCTATTTTATTAAGTAAGTCACACAGATAACGTACATGTATAATTTGTTGATGAAAGACCACAAGGTAGGTAAAGAAAGCTGTTTTTTGGGACGAGCAATAAGGTCTGAAATTCAAAATTTGGACCACCCCGGCAGCATCTCGTTTTTTTTGTCGATAAATGAAAATTTTTTTATTGTCACAAAAACGATGCTATTTTATTAAATAAGTCACACAGATAACGTACATGTACAATTTGTTGATGAAAGACCACAAGAATGGTAAAGAAAGCTGTTTTTTAGGACGAGCAATGAGGTCTGAAATTCAAAATTTGGACCACCCCGGCAGCATCTCATTGTTTTTGTTGATAAATGAAAATTCTTTTATTGTCACAAAAACGATGCTATTTTATTAAGTAAGTCACACAGATAACGTACATGTATAATTTGTTGATGAAAGACCACAAGGTAGGTAAAGAAAGCTGTTTTTTGGGACGAGCAATAAAGTCTGAAATTCAAAATTTGGACCACCCCGGCAGCATCTCGTTTTTTTTGTCGAAAAATTAAAATTTTCTTACTGTCACAAAAATGATGCTTTTTTATTAAGTAAGTCACACAGATTACGTACATGTATAATTTGTTGATGAAAGACCACGAGAATGGTAAAGAGAGCTGTTTTTTAGGACGAGCAATGAGGTCTGAAATTCAAAATTTGGACCACCCCGGCAGCATCTCGTTTTTTTTGTCGATAAATTAAAATTTTCTTACTGTCACAAAAATGATGCTTTTTTATTAAGTAAGTCACACAGATAACGTACATGTATAATTTGTTGATGAAAGACCACAAGAATGGTAAAGAGAGCTGGTTTTTAGGACGAGCAATAAAGTCTGAAATTCAAAATTTATACCACCCCGGCAGCATCTCGTTTTTTTTGTCGATAAATGAAAATTTTTTTATTGTCACAAAAATGATGCTTTTTTATTAAGTAAGTCACACAGATAACGTACATGTATAATTTGTTGATGAAAGACCACAAGAATGGTAAAGAGAGCTGTTTTTTAGGACGAGCAATAAGGTCTGAAATTCAAAATTTGGACCACCCTGGCAGCATCTCGTTTTTTTTGTCGATAAATGAAAATTTTTTTATTGTCACAAAAATGATGCTATTTTATTAAGTAAGTCACACAGATAACGTACATGTATAATTTGTTGATGAAAGACCACAAGAATGGTAAAGAGAGCTGTTTTTTAGGACGAGCAATAAGGTCTGAAATTCAAAATTTGGACCACCCCGGCAGCATCTCGTTTTTTTTGTCGATAAATTAAAATTTTCTTACTGTCACAAAAATGATGCTTTTTTATTAAGTAAGTCACACAGATAACGTACATGTATAATTTGTTGATGAAAGACCACAAGAATGGTAAAGAGAGCTGGTTTTTAGGACGAGCAATAAAGTCTGAAATTCAAAATTTGGACCACCCCGGCAGCATCTCGTTTTTTTTGTCGATAAATGAAAATTCTTTTATTGTCACAAAAACAATGCTATTTTATTAAGTAAGTCACAAGATAACGTACATGTTTAATTTGTTGATGAAAGACCACAAGAAAGGTAAAGAGAGCTGTTTCTTATGACGAGCCATAAAGTCTGAAATTCAAAATTTGGACCACCCCGGCAGCATCTCGTTTTTTTTGTCGATAAATTAAAATTTCTTTATTGTCACAAAAACGATGCTTTTTTATTAAGTTAGTCACACAGATAACGTACATGTATAATTTGTTGATGAAAGACCACAAGAATGGTGAAGAGAGCTGTTTTTTAGGATGAGCAATGAGGTCTGAAATTCAAAATTTGGACCACCCCGGCAGCATCTCGTTTTTTTTGTCGATAAATGCAAATTTTTTTATTGTCACAAAAATGATGCTATTTTATTAAGTAAGTCACACAGATAACGTACATGTATAATTTGTTGATGAAAGACCACAAGAATGGTGAAGAGAGCTGTTTCTTATGACGAGCCATAAGGTCTGAAATTCAAAATTTGGACCACCCCGGCAGCATCTCGTTTTTTTTGTCGATAAATTAAAATTTTTTTATTGTCACAAAAACGATGCTATTTTATTAAGTAAGTCACACAGATAACGTACATGTATAATTTGTTGATGAAAGACCACAAGAGCTGTTTTTTAGGATGAGCAATGAGGTCTGAAATTCAAAATTTGGACCACCCCGGCAGCATCTCGTTTTTTTTGTCGATAAATTAAAATTTTTTTATTGTCACAAAAACGATGCTTTTTTATTAAATTAGTCACACAGATAACGTACATGTATTATTTGTTGATAAAGGACCACAAGAATGGTAAAGAGAGCTGATTTTTAGGACGAGCAATAAAGTCTGAAATTCAAAATTTGGACCACCCCGGCAGCATCTCGTTTTTTTTGTCGATAAATGAAAATTTTTTTATTGTCACAAAAACGATGCTATTTTATTAAGTAAGTCACACAGATAACGTACATGTATAATTTGTTGATGAAAGACCACAAGAATGGTGAAGAGAGCTGTTTTTTAGGATGAGCAATGAGGTCTGAAATTCAAAATTTGGACCACCCCGGCAGCATCTCGTTTTTTTTGTCGATAAATGAAAATTTTTTTATTGTCACAAAAATGATGCTATTTTATTAAGTAAGTCACACAGATAACGTACATGTATAATTTGTTGATGAAGGACCACAAGAATGGTAAAGAGAGCTGGTTTTAAGGACGAGCAATAAAGTCTGAAATTCAAAATTTGGACCACCCCGGCAGCATCTCGTTTTTTTTGTCGATAAATGAAAATTTTTTTATTGTCACAAAAATGATGCTATTTTATTAAGTAAGTCACACAGATGACGTACATGTATAATTTGTTGATGAAAGACCACAAGAATGGTAAAGAGAGCTGTTTTTTAGGACGAGCAATGAGGTCTGAAATTCAAAATTTGGACCACCCCGGCAGCATCTCGTTTTTTTGTCGATAAATTGAAATTTTTTTACTGTCACAAAAACGATGCTATTTTATTAAGTAAGTCACACAGATAACGTACATGTATAATTTTTTGATGACGGACTACAAGGTAGGTAAAGAGAGCTGTTTTTTGGGACGAGCAATAAAGTCTGAAATTCAAAATTTGGACCACCCCGGCAGCATCACGTTTTTTTTGTCGATAAATGAAAATTTTTTTATCGTCACAAAAACGATGCTTTTTTATTAAGTAAGTCACACAGATAACGTACATGTATAATTTGTTGATGAAAGACCACAAGAATGGTAAAGAGAGCTGTTTTTGAGGATGAGCAATGAGGTCTGAAATTCAAAATTTGCACCACCCCGGCAGCATCTCGTTTTTTTTGTCGATAAATGAAAATTCTTTTATTGTCACAAAAACGATGCTATTTTATTAAGTAAGTCACACAGATAACGTACATGTATAATTTGTTGATGAAAGATCACAAGTAAGGTAAAGAGAGCTGTTTCTTATGACGAGCCATAAAGTCTGAAATTCAAAATTTGGACCACCCCGGCAGCATCTCGTTTTTTTGTCGATAAATGCAAATTTTTTTATTGTCACAAAAATGATGCTATTTTATTAAGTAAGTCACACAGATAACGTACATGTATAATTTGTTGATGAAAGACCACAAGAATGGTGAAGAGAGCTGTTTCTTATGACGAGCCATAAGGTCTGAAATTCAAAATTTGGACCACCCCGGCAGCATCTCGTTTTTTTTGTCGATAAATTAAAATTTTTTTATTGTCACAAAAACGATGCTATTTTATTAAGTAAGTCACACAGATAACGTACATGTATAATTTGTTGATGAAAGACCACAAGAGCTGTTTTTTAGGATGAGCAATGAGGTCTGAAATTCAAAATTTGGACCACCCCGGCAGTATCTCGTTTTTTTTGTCGATAAATGAAAATTCTTTTATTGTCACAAAAACGATGCTATTTTATTAAGTAAGACACACAGATAACGTACATGTATAATTTGTTGATGAAAGACCACAAGAAAGGTAAAGAGAGCTGTTTCTTATGACGAGCCATAAGGTCTGAAATTCAAAATTTGGACCACGCCGGCAGCATCTCGTTTTTTTTGTCGATAAATTAAAATTTTTTTATTGTCACAAAAACGATGCTTTTTTATTAAATTAGTCACACAGATAACGTACATGTATTATTTGTTGATAAAGGACCACAAGAATGGTAAAGAGAGCTGATTTTTAGGACGAGCAATAAAGTCTGAAATTCAAAATTTGGACCACCCCGGCAGCATCTCGTTTTTTTTGTCGATAAATGAAAATTTTTTTATTGTCACAAAAACGATGCTATTTTATTAAGTAAGTCACACAGATAACGTACATGTATAATTTGTTGATGAAAGACCACAAGAATGGTGAAGAGAGCTGTTTTTTAGGATGAGCAATGAGGTCTGAAATTCAAAATTTGGACCACCCCGGCAGCATCTCGTTTTTTTTGTCGATAAATGAAAATTTTTTTATTGTCACAAAAATGATGCTATTTTATTAAGTAAGTCACACAGATAACGAACATGTATAATTTGTTGATGAAGGACCACAAGAATGGTAAAGAGAGCTGGTTTTTAGGACGAGCAATAAAGTCTGAAATTCAAAATTTGGACCACCCCGGCAGCATCTCGTTTTTTTTGTCGATAAATGAAAATTTTTTTATTGTCACAAAAATGATGCTATTTTATTAAGTAAGTCACACAGATGACGTACATGTATAATTTGTTGATGAAAGACCACAAGAATGGTAAAGAGAGCTGTTTTTTAGGACGAGCAATGAGGTCTGAAATTCAAAATTTGGACCACCCCGGCAGCATCTCGTTTTTTTGTCGATAAATTAAAATTTTCTTACTGTCACAAAAATGATGCTTTTTTATTAAGTAAGTCACACAGATAACGTACATGTATAATTTGTTGATGAAAGACCACGAGAATGGTAAAGAGAGCTGGTTTTTAGGACGAGCAATAAAGTCTGAAATTCAAAATTTATACCACCCCGGCAGCATCTCGTTTTTTTGTCGATAAATGAAAATTTTTTTATTGTCACAAAAATGATGCTATTTTATTAAGTAAGTCACACAGATAACGTACATGTATAATTTGTTGATGAAAGACCACAAGAATGGTAAAGAGAGCTGTTTTTTAGGACGAGCAATGAGGTCTGAAATTCAAAATTTGGATCACCCCGGCAGCATCTCGTTTTTTTTGTCGATAAATGAAAATTTTTTTACTATCACAAAAGCGATGCTTTTTTATTAAGTAAGTCACACAGATAACGTACATGTATAATTTGTTGATGAAAGACCACAAGAATGGTAAAGAGAGCTGTCTTTTAGGACGAGCAATGAGGTCTGAAATTCAAAATTTGGACCACCCCGGCAGCATCTCGTTTTTTTGTCGATAAATGAAAATTTTTTTATTGTCACAAAAATGATGCTATTTTATTAAGTAAGTCACACAGATAACGTACATGTATAATTTGTTGATGAAAGATCACAAGAATGGTAAAGAGAGCTGTTTTTTAGGACGAGCAATGAGGTCTGAAATTCAAAATTTGGACCACCCCGGCAGCATCTCGTTTTTTTTGTCGATAAATGAAAATTTTTTTACTGTCACAAAAGCGATGCTTTTTTATTAAGTAAGTCACACAGATAACGTACATGTATAATCTGTTGATGAGGGACCACAAGAATGGTAAAGAGAGCTGGTTTTTAGGACGAGCAATAAAGTCTGAAATTCAAAATTTGGACCACCCCGGCAGCATCTCGTTTTTTTTGTCGATAAATGAAAATTTTTTTATTGTCACAAAAATGATGCTATTTTATTAAGTAAGTCACACAGATAACGTACATGTATAATTTGTTGATGAAAGACCACAAGAAAGGTAAAGAGAGCTGTTTCTTATGACGAGCCATAAAGTCTGAAATTCAAAATTTGGACCACCCCGGCAGCATCTCGTTTTTTTTGTCGATAAATGAAAATTTTTTTACTGTCACAAAAACGATGCTATTTTATTAAGTAACTCACACAGATAACGTACATGTATAATTTTTTGATGACGGACCACAAGGTAGGTAAAGAGAGCTGTTTTTTGGGACGAGCAATAAAGTCTGAAATTCAAAATTTGGACCACCCCGGCAGCATCTCGTTTTTTTTGTCGATAAATGAAAATTTTTTTATTGTCACAAAAATGATGCTATTTTATTAAGTAAGTCACACAGATAACGTACATGTATAATTTGTTGATGAAGGACCACAAGAATGGTAAAGAGAGCTGGTTTATAGGACGAGCAATAAAGTCTGAAATTCAAAATTTGGACCACCCCGGCAGCATCTCGTTTTTTTTGTCTATAAATGAAAATTTTTTTATTGTCACAAAAATGATGCTATTTTATTAAGTAAGACACACAGATAACGTACATGTATAATTTGTTCATGAAAGACCACAAGAATGGTGAAGAGAGCTGTTTTTTAGGATGAGCAATGAGGTCTGAAATTCAAAATTTGGACCACCCCGGCAGCATCTCGTTTTTTTTGTCGATAAATGAAAATTTTTTTACTGTCACAAAAACGATGCTTTTTTATTAAGTAACTCACACAGATAACGTACATGTATAATTTTTTGATGACGGACCACAAGGTAGGTAAAGAGAGCTGTTTTTTGGGACGAGCAATAAAGTCTGAAATTCAAAATTTGGACCACCCCGGCAGCATCTCGTTTTTTTTGTCGATTAATGAAAATTTTTTTATTGTCACAAAAATGATGCTATTTTATTAAGTAAGTCACACAGATAACGTACATGTATAATTTGTTGATGAAGGACCACAAGAATGGTAAAGAGAGCTGGTTTTTAGGACGAGCAATAAAGTCTGAAATTCAAAATTTGGACCACCCCGGCAGCATCTCTTTTTTTTGTCGATAAATTGAAATTTTTTTATCGTCACAAAAACGATGCTATTTTATTAAGTAAGTCACACAGATAACGTACATGTATAATTTTTTGATGACGGACCACAAGGTAGGTAAAGAGAGCTGTTTTTTGGGACGAGCAATAAAGTCTGAAATTCAAAATTTATACCACCCCGGCAGCATCTCGTTTTTTTTGTCGATAAATGAAAATTTTTTTATTGTCACAAAAATGATGCTATTTTATTAAGTAAGTCACACAGATAACGTACATGTATAATTTGTTGATGAAGGACCACAAGAATGGTAAAGAGAGCTGGTTTTTAGGACGAGCAATAAAGTCTGAAATTCAAAATTTGGACCACCCCGGCAGCATCTCTTTTTTTTGTCGATAAATGAAAATTTTTTTACTGTCACAAAAACGATGCTATTTTATTAAGTAAGTCACACAGATAACGTACATGTATAATTTGTTGATGAAGGACCACAAGAGGGGCAAAGAGAGCTGTTTTTTAGGACGAGCAATAAAGTCTGAAATTCAAAATTTGGACCACCCCGGCAGCATCTCGTTTTTTTTGTCGATAAATGAAAATTTTTTTATTGTCACAAAAATGATGCTATTTTATTAAGTAAGTCACACAGATAACGTACATGTATAATTTGTTCATGAAAGACCACAAGAATGGTGAAGAGAGCTGTTTTTTAGGATGAGCAATGAGGTCTGAAATTCAAAATTTGGACCACCCCGGCAGCATCTCGTTTTTTTTGTCGATTAATTAAAATTTTTTTATTGTCACAAAAATGATGCTATTTTATTAAGTAAGTCACACAGATAACGTACATGTATAATTTGTTGATGAAAGACCACAAGAATGGTAAAGAGAGCTGTTTTTGAGGACGAGCAATGAGGTCTGAAATTCAAAATTTGGACCACCCCGGCAGCATCTCGTTTTTTTTGTCGATAAATTAAAATTTTCTTACTGTCACAAAAATGATGCTTTTTTATTAAGTAAGTCACACAGATAACGTACATGTATAATTTGTTGATGAAAGACCACGAGAATGGTAAAGAGAGCTGGTTTTTAGGACGAGCAATAAAGTCTGAAATTCAAAATTTATACCACCCCGGCAGCATCTCGTTTTTTTTGTCGATAAATGAAAATTTTTTTATTGTCACAAAAATGATGCTATTTTATTAAGTAAGTCACACAGATAACGTACATGTATAATTTGTTGATGAAGGACCACAAGAATGGTAAAGAGAGCTGGTTTTTTAGGACGAGCAATAAAGTCTGAAATTCAAAATTTGGACCACCCCGGCAGCATCTCTTTTTTTTGTCGATAAATTGAAATTTTTTTATCGTCACAAAAACGATGCTATTTTATTAAGTAAGTCACACAGATAACGTACATGTATAATTTTTTGATGACGGACCACAAGGTAGGTAAAGAGAGCTGTTTTTTGGGACGAGCAATAAAGTCTGAAATTCAAAATTTGGACCACCCCGGCAGCATCTCGTTTTTTTTGTCGATAAATGAAAATTTTTTTATTGTCACAAAAATGATGCTATTTTATTAAGTAAGTCACACAGATAACGTACATGTATAATTTGTTGATGAAGGACCACAAGAATGGTAAAGAGAGCTGGTTTTTAGGACGAGCAATAAAGTCTGAAATTCAAAATTTGGACCACCCCGGCAGCATCTCTTTTTTTTGTCGATAAATGAAAATTTTTTTACTGTCACAAAAACGATGCTTTTTTATTAAGTAAGTCACACAGATAACGTACATGTATAATTTGTTGATGAAGGACCACAAGAGGGGCAAAGAGAGCTGTTTTTTAGGACGAGCAATAAAGTCTGAAATTCAAAATTTGGACCACCCCGGCAGCATCTCGTTTTTTTTGTCGATAAATAAAAATTTTTTATAGTCACAAAAATGATGCTATTTTATTAAGTAAGTCACACAGATAACGTACATGTATAATTTGTTCATGAAAGACCACAAGAATGGTGAAGAGAGCTGTTTTTTAGGATGAGCAATGAGGTCTGAAATTCAAAATTTGGACCACCCCGGCAGCATCTCGTTTTTTTTGTCGATTAATGAAAATTTTTTTATTGTCACAAAAATGATGCTATTTTATTAAGTAAGTCACACAGATAACGTACATGTATAATTTGTTGATGAAAGACCACAAGAATGGTAAAGAGAGCTGTTTTTTAGGACGAGCAATGAGGTCTGAAATTCAAAATTTGGACCACCCCGGCAGCATCTCGTTTTTTTTGTCGATAAATTAAAATTTTCTTACTGTCACAAAAATGATGCTTTTTTATTAAGTAAGTCACACAGATAACGTACATGTATAATTTGTTGATGAAAGACCACGAGAATGGTAAAGAGAGCTGGTTTTTAGGACGAGCAATAAAGTCTGAAATTCAAAATTTATACCACCCCGGCAGCATCTCGTTTTTTTGTCGATAAATGAAAATTTTTTTTCATTGTCACAAAAATGATGCTATTTTATTAAGTAAGTCACACAGATAACGTACATGTATAATTTGTTGATGAAGGACCACAAGAATGGTAAAGAGAGCTGGTTTTTAGGACGAGCAATAAAGTCTGAAATTCAAAATTTGGACCACCCCGGCAGCATCTCTTTTTTTTGTCGATAAATGAAAATTTTTTTACTGTCACAAAAACGATGCTTTTTTATTAAGTAAGTCACACAGATAACGTACATGTATAATTTGTTGATGAAGGACCACAAGAGTGGTAAAGAGAGCTGGTTTTTAGGACGAGCAATAAAGTCTGAAATTCAAAATTTGGACCACCCCGGCAGCATCTCGTTTTTTTTGTCGATAAATGAAAATTTTTTTATTGTCACAAAAATGATGCTATTTTATTAAGTAAGTCACACAGATAACGTACATGTATAATTTGTTCATGAAAGACCACAAGAATGGTGAAGAGAGCTGTTTTTTAGGATGAGCAATGAGGTCTGAAATTCAAAATTTGGACCACCCCGGCAGCATCTCGTTTTTTTTGTCGATTAATGAAAATTTTTTTATTGTCACAAAAATGATGCTATTTTATTAAGTAAGTCACACAGATAACGTACATGTATAATTTGTTGATGAAAGACCACAAGAATGGTAAAGAGAGCTGTTTTTTAGGACGAGCAATGAGGTCTGAAATTCAAAATTTGGACCACCCCGGCAGCATCTCGTTTTTTTTGTCGATAAATTAAAATTTTCTTACTGTCACAAAAATGATGCTTTTTTATTAAGTAAGTCACACAGATAACGTACATGTATAATTTGTTGATGAAAGACCACGAGAATGGTAAAGAGAGCTGGTTTTTAGGACGAGCAATAAAGTCTGAAATTCAAAATTTGGACCACCCCGGCAGCATCTCTTTTTTTTGTCGATAAATGAAAATTTTTTTACTGTCACAAAAACGATGCTTTTTTATTAAGTAAGTCACACAGATAACGTACATGTATAATTTGTTGATGAAGGACCACAAGAGGGGCAAAGAGAGCTGTTTTTTAGGACGAGCAATAAAGTCTGAAATTCAAAATTTGGACCACCCCGGCAGCATCTCGTTTTTTTTGTCGATAAATGAAAATTTTTTTATTGTCACAAAAATGATGCTATTTTATTAAGTAAGTCACACAGATAACGTACATGTATAATTTGTTCATGAAAGACCACAAGAATGGTGAAGAGAGCTGTTTTTTAGGATGAGCAATGAGGTCTGAAATTCAAAATTTGGACCACCCCGGCAGCATCTCGTTTTTTTTGTCGATAAATGAAAATTTTTTTATTGTCACAAAAATGATGCTATTTTATTAAGTAAGTCACACAGATAACGTACATGTATAATTTGTTGATGAAAGACCACAAGAATGGTAAAGAGAGCTGTTTTTTAGGACGAGCAATGAGGTCTGAAATTCAAAATTTGGACCACCCCGGCAGCATCTCGTTTTTTTTGTCGATAAATTAAAATTTTCTTACTGTCACAAAAATGATGCTTTTTTATTAAGTAAGTCACACAGATAACGTACATGTATAATTTGTTGATGAAAGACCACGAGAATGGTAAAGAGAGCTGGTTTTTAGGACGAGCAATAAAGTCTGAAATTCAAAATTTATACCACCCCGGCAGCATCTCGTTTTTTTTGTCGATAAATGAAAATTTTTTTATTGTCACAAAAATGATGCTATTTTATTAAGTAAGTCACACAGATAACGTACATGTATAATTTGTTGATGAAGGACCACAAGAATGGTAAAGAGAGCTGGTTTTTTAGGACGAGCAATAAAGTCTGAAATTCAAAATTTGGACCACCCCGGCAGCATCTCTTTTTTTTGTCGATAAATTGAAATTTTTTTATCGTCACAAAAACGATGCTATTTTATTAAGTAAGTCACACAGATAACGTACATGTATAATTTTTTGATGACGGACCACAAGGTAGGTAAAGAGAGCTGTTTTTTGGGACGAGCAATAAAGTCTGAAATTCAAAATTTGGACCACCCCGGCAGCATCTCGTTTTTTTTGTCGATAAATGAAAATTTTTTTATTGTCACAAAAATGATGCTATTTTATTAAGTAAGTCACACAGATAACGTACATGTATAATTTGTTGATGAAGGACCACAAGAATGGTAAAGAGAGCTGGTTTTTAGGACGAGCAATAAAGTCTGAAATTCAAAATTTGGACCACCCCGGCAGCATCTCTTTTTTTTGTCGATAAATGAAAATTTTTTTACTGTCACAAAAACGATGCTATTTTATTAAGTAAGTCACACAGATAACGTACATGTATAATTTGTTGATGAAGGACCACAAGAGGGGCAAAGAGAGCTGTTTTTTAGGACGAGCAATAAAGTCTGAAATTCAAAATTTGGACCACCCCGGCAGCATCTCGTTTTTTTTGTCGATAAATGAAAATTTTTTTACTGTCACAAAAATGATGCTATTTTATTAAGTAAGTCACACAGATAACGTACATGTATAATTTGTTGATGAAAGACCACAAGAATGGTGAAGAGAGCTGTTTTTTAGGATGAGCAATGAGGTCTGAAATTCAAAATTTGGACCACCCCGGCAGCATCTCGTTTTTTTTGTCGATTAATGAAAATTTTTTTATTGTCACAAAAATGATGCTATTTTATTAAGTAAGTCACACAGATAACGTACATGTATAATTTGTTGATGAAAGACCACAAGAATGGTAAAGAGAGCTGTTTTTTAGGACGAGCAATGAGGTCTGAAATTCAAAATTTGGACCACCCCGGCAGCATCTCGTTTTTTTTGTCGATAAATTAAAATTTTCTTACTGTCACAAAAATGATGCTTTTTTATTAAGTAAGTCACACAGATAACGTACATGTATAATTTGTTGATGAAAGACCACGAGAATGGTAAAGAGAGCTGGTTTTTAGGACGAGCAATAAAGTCTGAAATTCAAAATTTATACCACCCCGGCAGCATCTCGTTTTTTTGTCGATAAATGAAAATTTTTTTTCATTGTCACAAAAATGATGCTATTTTATTAAGTAAGTCACACAGATAACGTACATGTATAATTTGTTGATGAAGGACCACAAGAATGGTAAAGAGAGCTGGTTTTTAGGACGAGCAATAAAGTCTGAAATTCAAAATTTGGACCACCCCGGCAGCATCTCTTTTTTTTGTCGATAAATGAAAATTTTTTTACTGTCACAAAAACGATGCTTTTTTATTAAGTAAGTCACACAGATAACGTACATGTATAATTTGTTGATGAAGGACCACAAGAGTGGTAAAGAGAGCTGGTTTTTAGGACGAGCAATAAAGTCTGAAATTCAAAATTTGGACCACCCCGGCAGCATCTCGTTTTTTTTGTCGATAAATGAAAATTTTTTTATTGTCACAAAAATGATGCTATTTTATTAAGTAAGTCACACAGATAACGTACATGTATAATTTGTTCATGAAAGACCACAAGAATGGTGAAGAGAGCTGTTTTTTAGGATGAGCAATGAGGTCTGAAATTCAAAATTTGGACCACCCCGGCAGCATCTCGTTTTTTTTGTCGATTAATGAAAATTTTTTTATTGTCACAAAAATGATGCTATTTTATTAAGTAAGTCACACAGATAACGTACATGTATAATTTGTTGATGAAAGACCACAAGAATGGTAAAGAGAGCTGTTTTTTAGGACGAGCAATGAGGTCTGAAATTCAAAATTTGGACCACCCCGGCAGCATCTCGTTTTTTTTGTCGATAAATTAAAATTTTCTTACTGTCACAAAAATGATGCTTTTTTATTAAGTAAGTCACACAGATAACGTACATGTATAATTTGTTGATGAAAGACCACGAGAATGGTAAAGAGAGCTGGTTTTTAGGACGAGCAATGAGGTCTGAAATTCAAAATTTGGACCACCCCGGCAGCATCTCGTTTTTTTTGCCGATAAATGAAAATTTTTTTATTGTCACAAAAATGATGCTTTTTTATTAAGTAAGTCACACAGATAACGTACATGTATAATTTTTTGATGACGGACTACAAGGTAGGTAAAGAGAGCTGTTTTTTGGGACGAGCAATAAAGTCTGAAATTCAAAATTTGGACCACCCCGGCAGCATCACGTTTTTTTTGTCGATAAATGAAAATTTTTTTATCGTCACAAAAACGATGCTTTTTTATTAAGTAAGTCACACAGATAACGTACATGTATAATTTGTTGATGAAAGACCACAAGAATGGTAAAGAGAGCTGTTTTTTAGGACGAGCAATGAGGTCTGAAATTCAAAATTTGGACCACCCCGGCAGCATCTCGTTTTTTTTGTCGATAAATGAAAATTTTTTTATTGTCACAAAAATGATGCTATTTTATTAAGTAAGTCACACAGATAACGTACATGTATAATTTTTTGATGACGGACTACAAGGTAGGTAAAGAGAGCTGTTTTTTGGGACGAGCAATAAAGTCTGAAATTCAAAATTTATACCACCCCGGCAGCATCTCGTTTTTTTGTCGATAAATGAAAATTTTTTTTCATTGTCACAAAAATGATGCTATTTTATTAAGTAAGTCACACAGATAACGTACATGTATAATTTGTTGATGAAAGACCACGAGAATGGTAAAGAGAGCTGGTTTTTAGGACGAGCAATGAGGTCTGAAATTCAAAATTTGGACCACCCCGGCAGCATCTCGTTTTTTTTGTCGATAAATTAAAATTTTCTTACTGTCACAAAAATGATGCTTTTTTATTAAGTAAGTCACACAGATAACGTACATGTATAATTTGTTGATGAAAGACCACGAGAATGGTAAAGAGAGCTGGTTTTTAGGACGAGCAATGAGGTCTGAAATTCAAAATTTGGACCACCCCGGCAGCATCTCGTTTTTTTTTGCCGATAAATGAAAATTTTTTTATTGTCACAAAAATGATGCTATTTTATTAAGTAAGTCACACAGATAACGTACATGTATAATTTGTTGATGAAAGACCACGAGAATGGTAAAGAGAGCTGGTTTGACGGACTACAAGGTAGGTAAAGAGAGCTGTTTTTTGGGACGAGCAATAAAGTCTGAAATTCAAAATTTATACCACCCCGGCAGCATCTCGTTTTTTTGTCGATAAATGAAAATTTTTTTTCATTGTCACAAAAATGATGCTATTTTATTAAGTAAGTCACACAGATAACGTACATGTATAATTTGTTGATGAAAGACCACAAGAATGGTAAAGAGAGCTGTTTTTTAGGACGAGCAATGAGGTCTGAAATTCAAAATTTGGACCACCCCGGCAGCATCTCGTTTTTTTTGTCGATAAATGAAAATTTTTTTATTGTCACAAAAATGATGCTATTTTATTAAGTAAGTCACACAGATAACGTACATGTATAATTTGTTGATGAAGGACCACAAGAATGGTAAAGAGAGCTGGTTTTTAGGACGAGCAATAAAGTCTGAAATTCAAAATTTGGACCACCCCGGCAGCATCTCTTTTTTTTGTCGATAAATTGAAATTTTTTTATCGTCACAAAAACGATGCTATTTTATTAAGTAAGTCACACAGATAACGTACATGTATAATTTTTTGATGACGGACCACAAGGTAGGTAAAGAGAGCTGTTTTTTGGGACGAGCAATAAAGTCTGAAATTCAAAATTTGGACCACCCCGGCAGCATCTCGTTTTTTTTGTCGATAAATGAAATTTTTTTTATTGTCACAAAAATGATGCTATTTTATTAAGTAAGTCACACAGATAACGTACATGTATAATTTGTTGATGAAGGACCACAAGAATGGTAAAGAGAGCTGGTTTTTAGGACGAGCAATAAAGTCTGAAATTCAAAATTTGGACCACCCCGGCAGCATCTCTTTTTTTTGTCGATAAATGAAAATTTTTTTACTGTCACAAAAACGATGCTTTTTTATTAAGTAAGTCACACAGATAACGTACATGTATAATTTGTTGATGAAGGACCACAAGAGTGGCAAAGAGAGCTGGTTTTAAGAACGAGCAATAAAGTCTGAAATTCAAAATTTGGACCACCCCGGCAGCATCTCGTTTTTTTTGTCGATAAATGAAAATTTTTTTATTGTCACAAAAATGATGCTATTTTATTAAGTAAGTCACACAGATAACGTACATGTATAATTTGTTCATGAAAGACCACAAGAATGGTGAAGAGAGCTGTTTTTTAGGATGAGCAATGAGGTCTGAAATTCAAAATTTGGACCACCCCGGCAGCATCTCGTTTTTTTTGTCGATTAATGAAAATTTTTTTATTGTCACAAAAATGATGCTATTTTATTAAGTAAGTCACACAGATAACGTACATGTATAATTTGTTGATGAAAGACCACAAGAATGGTAAAGAGAGCTGTTTTTTAGGACGAGCAATGAGGTCTGAAATTCAAAATTTGGACCACCCCGGCAGCATCTCGTTTTTTTTGTCGATAAATTAAAATTTTCTTACTGTCACAAAAATGATGCTTTTTTATTAAGTAAGTCACACAGATAACGTACATGTATAATTTGTTGATGAAAGACCACGAGAATGGTAAAGAGAGCTGGTTTTTAGGACGAGCAATAAAGTCTGAAATTCAAAATTTATACCACCCCCGGCAGCATCTCGTTTTTTTGTCGATAAATGAAAATTTTTTTTCATTGTCACAAAAATGATGCTATTTTATTAAGTAAGTCACACAGATAACGTACATGTATAATTTGTTGATGAAAGACCACAAGAATGGTAAAGAGAGCTGTTTTTTAGGACGAGCAATGAGGTCTGAAATTCAAAATTTGGACCACCCCGGCAGCATCTCGTTTTTTTTGTCGATAAATGAAAATTTTTTTATTGTCACAAAAATGATGCTATTTTATTAAGTAAGTCACACAGATAACGTACATGTATAATTTGTTCATGAAAGACCACAAGAATGGTGAAGAGAGCTGTTTTTTAGGATGAGCAATGAGGTCTGAAATTCAAAATTTGGACCACCCCGGCAGCATCTCGTTTTTTTTGTCGATTAATGAAAATTTTTTTATTGTCACAAAAATGATGCTATTTTATTAAGTAAGTCACACAGATAACGTACATGTATAATTTGTTGATGAAAGACCACAAGAATGGTAAAGAGAGCTGTTTTTTAGGACGAGCAATGAGGTCTGAAATTCAAAATTTGGACCACCCCGGCAGCATCTCGTTTTTTTTGTCGATAAATTAAAATTTTCTTACTGTCACAAAAATGATGCTTTTTTATTAAGTAAGTCACACAGATAACGTACATGTATAATTTGTTGATGAAAGACCACGAGAATGGTAAAGAGAGCTGGTTTTTAGGACGAGCAATGAAGTCTGAAATTCAAAATTTATACCACCCCGGCAGCATCTCGTTTTTTTGTCGATAAATGAAAATTTTTTTTCATTGTCACAAAAATGATGCTATTTTATTAAGTAAGTCACACAGATAACGTACATGTATAATTTGTTGATGAAAGACCACAAGAATGGTAAAGAGAGCTGTTTTTTAGGACGAGCAATGAGGTCTGAAATTCAAAATTTGGACCACCCCGGCAGTATCTCGTTTTTTTTGTCGATAAATGAAAATTTTTTTATTGTCACAAAAATGATGCTATTTTATTAAGTAAGTCACACAGATAACGTACATGTATAATTTGTTCATGAAAGACCACAAGAATGGTGAAGAGAGCTGTTTTTTAGGATGAGCAATGAGGTCTGAAATTCAAAATTTGGACCACCCCGGCAGCATCTCGTTTTTTTTGTCGATTAATGAAAATTTTTTTATTGTCACAAAAATGATGCTATTTTATTAAGTAAGTCACACAGATAACGTACATGTATAATTTGTTGATGAAAGACCACAAGAATGGTAAAGAGAGCTGTTTTTTAGGACGAGCAATGAGGTCTGAAATTCAAAATTTGGACCACCCCGGCAGCATCTCGTTTTTTTTGTCGATAAATGAAAATTTTCTTACTGTCACAAAAATGATGCTTTTTTATTAAGTAAGTCACACAGATAACGTACATGTATAATTTGTTGATGAAAGACCACGAGAATGGTAAAGAGAGCTGGTTTTTAGGACGAGCAATAAAGTCTGAAATTCAAAATTTATACCACCCCGGCAGCATCTCGTTTTTTTTGTCGATAAATGAAAATTTTTTTTATTGTCACAAAAATGATGCTATTTTATTAAGTAAGTCACACAGATAACGTACATGTATAATTTGTTGATGAAAGACCACAAGAATGGTAAAGAGAGCTGTTTTTTAGGACGAGCAATGAGGTCTGAAATTCAAAATTTGGACCACCCCGGCAGCATCTCGTTTTTTTTGTCGATAAATGAAAATTTTTTTATTGTCACAAAAATGATGCTATTTTATTAAGTAAGTCACACAGATAACGTACATGTATAATTTGTTCATGAAAGACCACAAGAATGGTGAAGAGAGCTGTTTTTTAGGATGAGCAATGAGGTCTGAAATTCAAAATTTGGACCACCCCGGCAGCATCTCGTTTTTTTTGTCGATTAATGAAAATTTTTTTATTGTCACAAAAATGATGCTATTTTATTAAGTAAGTCACACAGATAACGTACATGTATAATTTGTTGATGAAAGACCACAAGAATGGTAAAGAGAGCTGTTTTTTAGGACGAGCAATGAGGTCTGAAATTCAAAATTTGGACCACCCCGGCAGCATCTCGTTTTTTTTGTCGATAAATTAAAATTTTCTTACTGTCACAAAAATGATGCTTTTTTATTAAGTAAGTCACACAGATAACGTACATGTATAATTTGTTGATGAAAGACCACGAGAATGGTAAAGAGAGCTGGTTTTTAGGACGAGCAATAAAGTCTGAAATTCAAAATTTATACCACCCCGGCAGCATCTCGTTTTTTTGTCGATAAATGAAAATTTTTTTTCATTGTCACAAAAATGATGCTATTTTATTAAGTAAGTCACACAGATAACGTACATGTATAATTTGTTGATGAAAGACCACAAGAATGGTAAAGAGAGCTGTTTTTTAGGACGAGCAATGAGGTCTGAAATTCAAAATTTGGACCACCCCGGCAGTATCTCGTTTTTTTTGTCGATAAATGAAAATTCTTTTATTGTCACAAAAACGATGCTATTTTATTAAGTAAGTCACACAGATAACGTACATGTATAATTTGTTGATGAAAGACCACAAGAAAGGTAAAGAGAGCTGTTTCTTATGACGAGCCATAAGGTCTGAAATTCAAAATTTGGACCACCCCGGCAGCATCTCGTTTTTTTTGTCGATAAATTAAAATTTTTTTATTGTCACAAAAACGATGCTTTATTATTAAGTTAGTCACACAGATAACGTACATGTATAATTTGTTGATGAAGGACCACAAGATTGGTAAAGAGAGCTGATTTTTAGGACGAGCAATAAGGTCTGAAATTCAAAATTTGGACCACCCCGGCAGCATCTCGTTTTTTTTGTCGATAAATGAAAATTTTTTTACTGTCACAAAAATGATGCTTTTTCATTAAGTAAGTCACACGAATAACGTACATGTATAATTTGTTGATGATAAGTCACACAGATAACGTACATGTATAATTTGTTGATGAAGGACCACAAGAATGGT
>OV743719.1:35515843-35627448 GCA_928272305.1 Volucella inflata | reverse complement strand
TATCGACAAAAAAAACGAGATGCTGCCGGGGTGGTCCAAATTTTGAATTTCAGACTTTATTGCTCGTCCTAAAAACCAGCTCTCTTTACCATTCTTGTGGTCCTCATCAACAAATTATACATGTACGTTATCTGTGTGACTAACTTAATAAAAACGCATCGTTTTTGTGACAATAAAAAAATTTTAATTTATCGACAATAAAAACGAGATGCTGCCGGGGTGGTCCAAATTTTGAATTTCAGACCTCATTGCTCGTCCTCAAAAACAGCTCTCTTTACCATTCTTGTGGTCTTTCATCAACAAATTATACATGTACGTTATCTGTGTGACTTACTTAAAAAAATAGCATCATTTTTGTGACAATAAAAAAATTTCATTTATCGACAAAAAAAACGAGATGCTGCCGGGGTGGTCCAAATTTTGAATTTCAGACTTTATTGCTCGTCCCAAAAAACAGCTCTCTTTACCTACCTTGTGGTCCGTCATCAAAAAATTATACATGTACGTTATCTGTGTGACATACTTAATAAAAAAGCATCATTTTTGTGACAGTAAGAAAATTTTAATTTATCGACAATAAAAACGAGATGCTGCCGGGGTGGTCCAAATTTTGAATTTCAGACCACAATGCTCGTCCTCAAAAACAGCTCTCTTTACCATTCTTGTGGTCTTTCATCAACAAATTATACATGTACGTTATCTGTGTGACTTACTTAATAAAATAGCATCATTTTTGTGACAATAAAAAAATTTTCATTTATCGACAAAAAAAACGAGATGCTGCCGGGGTGGTATAAATCTTGACTTTCAGACTTTATTGCTGGTCCTAAAAACCAGCTCTCTTTACCATTCTCGTGGTCTTTCATCAACAAATTATACATGTACGTTATCTGTGTGACTTACTTAAAAAAATAGCATCATTTTTGTGACGATAAAAAAAATTTCAATTTATCGACAAAAAAAAGAGATGCTGCCGGGGTGGTCCAAATTTTGAATTCCAGACCTCATTGCTCGTCCTCAAAAACAGCTCTCTTTACCATTCTTGTGGTCTTTCATCAACAAATTATACATGTACGTTATCTGTGTGACTTACTTAATAAAAAAGCATCATTTTTGTGACAGTAAGAAAATTTTAATTTATCGACAAAAAAACGAGATGCTGCCGGGGTGGTATAAATTTTGAATTTCAGACTTTATTGCTCGTCCTAAAAACCAGCTCTCTTTACCATTCTTGTGGTCCTTCATCAACAAATTATACATGTACGTTATCTGTGTGACTTACTTAATAAAATAGCATCATTTTTGTGACAATAAAAAAATTTTCATTTATCGACAAAAAAAACGAGATGCTGCCGGGGTGGTCCAAATTTTGAATTTCAGACTTTATGGCTCGTCATAAGAAACAGCTCTCTTTACCTTTCATGTGGTCTTTCATCAACAAATTATACATGTACGTTATCTGTGTGACTTACTTAATAAAATAGCATCGTCTTTGTGACAATAAAAGAATTTTCATTTATCGACAAAAAAACGAGATGCTGCCGGGGTGGTCCAAATTTTGAATTTCAGACTTTATTGCTCGTCCTAAAAACCAGCTCTCTTTACCATTCTTGTGGTCCTTCATCAACAAATTATACATGTACGTTATCTGTGTGACTTACTTAATAAAAAAGCATCATTTTTGTGACAGTAAGAAAATTTTAATTTATCGACAAAAAAAAGAGATGCTGCCGGGGTGGTCCAAATTTTGAATTTCTGACCTCATTGCTCGTCCTAAAAAACAGCTCTCTTTACCATTCTTGTGGTCTTTCATCAACAAATTATACATGTACATTATCTGTGTGACTTACTTAATAAAATAGCATCATTTTTGTGACAATAAAAATATTTTCATTTATCGACAAAAAAAACGAGATGCTGCCGGGGTGGTCCAAATTTTGAATTTCAGACTTTATTGCTCGTCCTAAAAACCAGCTCTCTTTACCATTCTCGTGGTCTTTCATCAACAAATTATACATGTACGGTATCTGTGTGACTTACTTAATTAAAAAGCATCGTTTTTGTGACAGTAAAAAAATTTTCATTTATCGACAAAAAACACGAGATGCTGCCGGGGTGGTCCAAATTTTGAATTTCTGACCTCATTGCTCGTCCCAAAAACCAGTTCTCTTTACCATTCTTGTGGTCCTTCATCAACAAATTATACATGTACGTTATCTGTGTGACTTACTTAATAAAAAAGCATCGTTTTTGTGACAGTAAGAAAATTTTAATTTATCGACAAAAAAAACGAGATGCTGCCGGGGTGGTCCAAATTTTGAATTTCAGACCTCATTGCTCGTCCTAAAAACCAGCTCTCTTTACCATTCTTGTGGTCCTTCATCAACAAATTATACATGTACGTTATCTGTGTGACTTACTTAATTAAAAAGCATCGTTTTTGTGACAGTAAAAAAATTTTAATTTATCGACAAAAAACGAGATGCTGCCGGGGTGGTCCAAATTTTGAATTTCAGACCTCATTGCTCGTCCTAAAAAACAGCTCTCTTTACCATTCTCGTGGTCTTTCATCAACAAATTATACATGTACGTTATCTGTGTGACTTACTTAATAAAATAGCATCGTTTTTGTGACGATAAAAAAATTTCAATTTATCGACAAAAAAACGAGATGCTGCCGGGGTGGTATAAATTTTGAATTTCAGACTTTATTGCTCGTCCTAAAAACCAGCTCTCTTTACCATTCTTGTGGTCCTTCATCAACAAATTATACATGTACGTTATCTGTGTGACTTACTTAATAAAAAAGCATCATTTTTGTGACAATAAAAAAATTTTCATTTATCGACAAAAAAACGAGATGCTGCCGGGGTGGTATAAATTTTGAATTTCAGTCTTTATTGCTCGTCCTAAAAACCAGCTCTCTGTACCATTCTCGTGGTCTTTCATCAACAAATTATACATGTACGTTATCTGTGTGACTTACTTAATAAAATAGCATCATTTTTGTGACAATAAGAAAATTTTAATTTATCGACAAAAAAACGAGATGCTGCCGGGGTGGTATAAATTTTGAATTTCAGTCTTTATTGCTCGTCCTAAAAACCAGCGCTCTGTACCATTCTCGTGGTCTTTCATCAACAAATTATACATGTACGTTATCTGTGTGACTTACTTAATAAAAAAGCATCATTTTTGTGACAATAAGAAAATTTTAATTTATCGACAAAAAAACGAGATGCTGCCGGGGTGGTCCAAATTTTGAATTTCAGACTTTATTGCTCGTCCTAAAAACCAGCTCTCTTTACCATTCTTGTGGTCCTTCATCAACAAATTATACATGTACGTTATCTGTGTGACTTACTTAATTAAAAAGCATCGTTTTTGTGACAGTAAAAAAATTTTCATTTATCGACAAAAAAAACGAGATGCTGCCGGGGTGGTCCAAATTTTGAATTTCAGACTTTATTGCTCGTCCTAAAAAACAGCTCTCTTTACCATTCTCGTGGTCTTTCATCAACAAATTATACATGTACGTTATCTGTGTGACTTACTTAATAAAATAGCATCGTTTTTGTGACGATAAAAAAATTTCAATTTATCGACAAAAACGAGATGCTGCCGGGGTGGTATAAATTTTGAATTTCAGACTTTATTGCTCGTCCTAAAACCCAGCTCTCTTTACCATTCTTGTGGTCCTTCATCAACAAATTATACATGTACGTTATCTGTGTGACTTACTTAATAAAATAGCAACATTTTTGTGACAATAAAAAAATTTTCATTTATCGACAAAAAAACGAGATGCTGCCGGGGTGGTATAAATTTTGAATTTCAGTCTTTATTGCTCGTCCTTAAAACCAGCTCTCTGTACCATTCTCGTGGTCTTTCATCAACAAATTATACATGTACGTTATCTGTGTGACTTACTTAATAAAAAAGCATCATTTTTGTGACAATAAGAAAATTTTAATTTATCGACAAAAAAACGAGATGCTGCCGGGGTGGTCCAAATTTTGAATTTCAGACTTTATTGCTCGTCCTAAAAACCAGCTCTCTTTACCATTCTCGTGGTCTTTCATCAACAAATTATACATGTACGTTATCTGTGTGACTTACTTAATAAAAAAGCATCGTTTTTGTGACAGTAAAAAAATTTTCATTTATCGACAAAAAAAACGAGATGCTGCCGGGGTGGTCCAAATTTTGAATTTCAGACTTTATTGCTCGTCCTAAAAACCAGCTCTCTTTACCATTCTCGTGGTCTTTCATCAACAAATTATACATTTACGTTATCTGTGTGACTTACTTAATAAAAAAGCATCATTTTTGTGACAATAAAAAAATTTTCATTTATCGACAAAAAAACGAGATGCTGCCGGGGTGGTATAAATGTTGAATTTCAGTCTTTATTGCTCGTCCTAAAAACCAGCTCTCTGTACCATTCTCGTGGTCTTTCATCAACAAATTATACATGTACGTTATCTGTGTGACTTACTTAATAAAAAAGCATCATTTTTGTGACAATAAAAAAATTTTCATTTATTGACAAAAAAAACGAGATGCTGCCGGGGTGGTATAAATTTTGAATTTCAGACTTTATTGCTCGTCCTAAAAACCAGCTCTCTTTACCATTCTTGTGGTCTTTCATCAACAAATTATACATGTACGTTATCTGTGTGACTTACTTAATAAAAAAGCATCATTTTTGTGACAGTAAGAAAATTTTAATTTATCGACAAAAAAACGAGATGCTGCCGGGGTGGTCCAAATTTTGAATTTCAGACGTCATTGCTCGTCCTAAAAAACAGCTCTCTTTTTCATTCTTGTGGTCTTTCATCAACAAATTATACATGTACGTTATCTGCGTGACTTACTTAATAAAATAGCATCATTTTTGTGACAATAAAAAAATTTTCATTTATCGACAAAAAAAACGAGATGCTGCCGGGGTGGTCCAAATTTTGAATTTCAGACTTTATTGGTCGTCCCAAAAAACAGCTCTCTTTACCTACCTTGTGGTCTTTCATCAACAAATTATACATGTACGTTATCTGTGTGACTTACTTAATAAAAAAGCATCATTTTTGTGACAGTAAGAAAATTTTAATTTATCGACAAAAAAACGAGATGCTGCCGGGATGGTCCAAATTTTGAATTTCAGACTTTATTGCTCGTCCTAAAAACCAGCTCTCTTTACCATTCTTGTGGTCTTTCATCAACAAATTATACATGTACGTTATCTGTGTGACTTACTTAATAAAATAGCATCATTTTTGTGACAATAAAAAAATTTTCATTTATCGACAGAAAAAACGAGATGCTGCCGGGGTGGTATAAATTTTGAATTTCAGACTTTATTGCTCGTCCTAAAAACCAGCTCTCTTTACCATTCTTGTGGTCCTTCATCAACAAATTATACATGTACGTTATCTGTGTGACTTACTTAATAAAATAGCATCATTTTTGTCACAATAAAAAAATTTTCATTTATCGACAAAAAAACGAGATGCTGCCGGGGTGGTATAAATTTTGAATTTCAGTCTTTATTGCTCGTCCTAAAAACAAGCTCTCTGTACCATTCTCGTGGTCTTTCATCACCAAATTATACATGTACGTTATCTGTGTGACTTACTTAATAAAAAAGCATCATTTTTGTGACAATAAGAAAATTTTAATTTATCGACAAAAAAACGAGATGCTGCCGGGGTGGTCCAAATTTTGAATTTCAGACCTCATTGCTCGTCCTAAAAAACAGCTGTCTTTACCATTCTTGTGGTCTTTCATCAACAAATTATACATGTACGTTATCTGTGTGACTTACTTAATAAAATAGCATCATTTTTGTGACAATAAAAAAATTTTCATTTATCGACAAAAAAACGAGATGCTGCCGGGGTGGTATAAATTTTGAATTTCAGACTTTATTGCTCGTCCTAAAAACCAGCTCTCTTTACCATTCTTGTGGTCTTTCATCAACAAATTATACATGTACGTTATCTGTGTGACTTACTTAATAAAAAAGCATCATTTTTGTGACAGTAAGAAAATTTTAATTTATCGACAAAAAAACGAGGTGCTGCCGGGGTGGTCCAAATTTTGAATTTCAGACGTCATTGCTCGTCCTAAAAAACAGCTCTCTTTACCATTCTTGTGGTCTTTCATCAACAAATTATACATGTACGTTATCTGCGTGACTTACTTAATAAAATAGCATCATTTTTGTGACAATAAAAAAATTTTCATTTATCGACAAAAAAAACGAGATGCTGCCGGGGTGGTCCAAATTTTGAATTTCAGACTTTATTGCTCGTCCCAAAAAAGAGCTCTCTTTACCTACCTTGTGGTCTTTCATCAACAAATTATACATGTACGTTATCTGTGTGACTTACTTAATAAAAAAGCATCATTTTTGTGACAGTAAGAAAATTTTAATTTATCGACAAAAAAACGAGATGCTGCCGGGGTGGTCCAAATTTTGAATTTCAGACTTTATTGCTCGTCCTAAAAACCAGCTCTCTTTACCATTCTTGTGGTCTTTCATCAACAAATTATACATGTACGTTATCTGTGTGACTTACTTAATAAAAAAGCATCATTTTTGTGACAATAAAAAAATTTCCATTTATCGACAGAAAAAACGAGATGCTGCCGGGGTGGTATAAATTTTGAATATCAGACTTTATTGCTCGTCCTAAAAACCAGCTCTCTTTACCATTCTTGTGGTCCTTCATCAACAAATTATACATGTACGTTATCTGTGTGACTTACTTAATAAAATAGCATCATTTTTGTGACAATAAAAAAATTTCCATTTATCGACAGAAAAAACGAGATGCTGCCGGGGTGGTATAAATTTTGAATTTCAGACTTTATTGCTCGTCCTAAAAACCAGCTCTCTTTACCATTCTTGTGGTCCTTCATCAACAAATTATACATGTACGTTATCTGTGTGACTTACTTAATAAAAAAGCATCATTTTTGTGACAATAAAAAAATTTTCATTTATCGACAAAAAAACGAGATGCTGCCGGGGTGGTATAAATTTTGAATTTCAGTCTTTATTGCTCGTCCTAAAAACCAGCTCTCTGTACCATTCTCGTGGTCTTTCATCAACAAATTATACATGTACGTTATCTGTGTGACTTACTTAATAAAATAGCATCATTTTTGTGACAATAAAAAAATTTCCATTTATCGACAGAAAAAACGAGATGCTGCCGGGGTGGTATAAATTTTGAATTTCAGACTTTATTGCTCGTCCTAAAAACCAGCTCTCTTTACCATTCTTGTGGTCCTTCATCAACAAATTATACATGTACGTTATCTGCGTGACTTACTTAATAAAATAGCATCATTTTTGTGACAATAAAAAAATTTCCATTTATCGACAGAAAAAACGAGATGCTGCCGGGGTGGTATAAATTTTGAATTTCAGACTTTATTGCTCGTCCTAAAAACCAGCTCTCTTTACCATTCTTGTGGTCCTTCATCAACAAATTATACATGTACGTTATCTGTGTGACTTACTTAATAAAAAAGCATCATTTTTGTGACAATAAAAAAATTTTCATTTATCGACAAAAAAACGAGATGCTGCCGGGGTGGTATAAATTTTGAATTTCAGTCTTTATTGCTCGTCCTAAAAACCAGCTCTCTGTACCATTCTCGTGGTCTTTCATCAACAAATTATACATGTACGTTATCTGTGTGACTTACTTAATAAAATAGCATCATTTTTGTGACAGTAAGAAAATTTTAATTTATCGACAAAAAAACGAGGTGCTGCCGGGGTGGTCCAAATTTTGAATTTCAGACGTCATTGCTCGTCCTAAAAAACAGCTCTCTTTACCATTCTTGTGGTCTTTCATCAACAAATTATACATGTACGATATCTGCGTGACTTACTTAATAAAATAGCATCATTTTTGTGACAATAAAAAAATTTTCATTTATCGACAAAAAAAACGAGATGCTGCCGGGGTGGTCCAAATTTTGAATTTCAGACTTTATTGCTCGTCCCAAAAAAGAGCTCTCTTTACCTACCTTGTGGTCTTTCATCAACAAATTATACATGTACGTTATCTGTGTGACTTACTTAATAAAATAGCATCATTTTTGTGACAATAAAAAAATTTTCATTTATCGACAGAAAAAACGAGATGCTGCCGGGGTGGTATAAATTTTGAATTTCAGACTTTATTGCTCGTCCTAAAAACCAGCTCTCTTTACCATTCTTGTGGTCCTTCATCAACAAATTATACATGTACGTTATCTGTGTGACTTACTTAATAAAATAGCATCATTTTTGTCACAATAAAAAAATTTTCATTTATCGACAAAAAAACGAGATGCTGCCGGGGTGGTATAAATTTTGAATTTCAGTCTTTATTGCTCGTCCTAAAAACCAGCTCTCTGTACCATTCTCGTGGTCTTTCATCACCAAATTATACATGTACGTTATCTGTGTGACTTACTTAATAAAAAAGCATCATTTTTGTGACAATAAGAAAATTTTAATTTATCGACAAAAAAACGAGATGCTGCCGGGGTGGTCCAAATTTTGAATTTCAGACCTCATTGCTCGTCCTAAAAAACAGCTCTCTTTACCATTCTTGTGGTCTTTCATCAACAAATTATACATGTACGTTATCTGTGTGACTTACTTAATAAAATAGCATCATTTTTGTGACAATAAAAAAATTTTCATTTATTGACAAAAAAACGAGATGCTGCCGGGGTGGTATAAATTTTGAATTTCAGACTTTATTGCTCGTCCTAAAAACCAGCTCTCTTTACCATTCTTGTGGTCTTTCATCAACAAATTATACATGTACGTTATCTGTGTGACTTACTTAATAAAAAAGCATCATTTTTGTGACAGTAAGAAAATTTTAATTTATCGACAAAAAAACGAGGTGCTGCCGGGGTGGTCCAAATTTTGAATTTCAGACGTCATTGCTCGTCCTAAAAAACAGCTCTCTTTACCATTCTTGTGGTCTTTCATCAACAAATTATACATGTACGTTATCTGCGTGACTTACTTAATAAAATAGCATCATTTTTGTGACAATAAAAAAATTTTCATTTATCGACAAAAAAAACGAGATGCTGCCGGGGTGGTCCAAATTTTGAATTTCAGACTTTATTGCTCGTCCCAAAAAAGAGCTCTCTTTACCTACCTTGTGGTCTTTCATCAACAAATTATACATGTACGTTATCTGTGTGACTTACTTAATAAAAAAGCATCATTTTTGTGACAGTAAGAAAATTTTAATTTATCGACAAAAAAACGAGATGCTGCCGGGGTGGTCCAAATTTTGAATTTCAGACTTTATTGCTCGTCCTAAAAACCAGCTCTCTTTACCATTCTTGTGGTCTTTCATCAACAAATTATACATGTACGTTATCTGTGTGACTTACTTAATAAAAAAGCATCATTTTTGTGACAATAAAAAAATTTCCATTTATCGACAGAAAAAACGAGATGCTGCCGGGGTGGTATAAATTTTGAATTTCAGACTTTATTGCTCGTCCTAAAAACCAGCTCTCTTTACCATTCTTGTGGTCCTTCATCAACAAATTATACATGTACGTTATCTGTGTGACTTACTTAATAAAATAGCATCATTTTTGTGACAATAAAAAAAATTTCCATTTATCGACAGAAAAAACGAGATGCTGCCGGGGTGGTATAAATTTTGAATTTCAGACTTTATTGCTCGTCCTAAAAACCAGCTCTCTTTACCATTCTTGTGGTCCTTCATCAACAAATTATACATGTACGTTATCTGTGTGACTTACTTAATAAAAAAGCATCATTTTTGTGACAATAAAAAAATTTTCATTTATCGACAAAAAAACGAGATGCTGCCGGGGTGGTATAAATTTTGAATTTCAGTCTTTATTGCTCGTCCTAAAAACCAGCTCTCTGTACCATTCTCGTGGTCTTTCATCAACAAATTATACATGTACGTTATCTGTGTGACTTACTTAATAAAATAGCATCATTTTTGTGACAATAAAAAAATTTCCATTTATCGACAGAAAAAACGAGATGCTGCCGGGGTGGTATAAATTTTGAATTTCAGACTTTATTGCTCGTCCTAAAAACCAGCTCTCTTTACCATTCTTGTGGTCCTTCATCAACAAATTATACATGTACGTTATCTGCGTGACTTACTTAATAAAATAGCATCATTTTTGTGACAATAAAAAAATTTTCATTTATCGACAAAAAAAACGAGATGCTGCCGGGGTGGTCCAAATTTTGAATTTCAGACTTTATTGGTCGTCCCAAAAAACAGCTCTCTTTACCTACCTTGTGGTCTTTCATCAACAAATTATACATGTACGTTATCTGTGTGACTTACTTAATAAAAAAGCATCATTTTTGTGACAGTAAGAAAATTTTAATTTATCGACAAAAAAACGAGATGCTGCCGGGATGGTCCAAATTTTGAATTTCAAACTTTATTGCTCGTCCTAAAAACCAGCTCTCTTTACCATTCTTGTGGTCTTTCATCAACAAATTATACATGTACGTTATCTGTGTGACTTACTTAATAAAATAGCATCATTTTTGTGACAATAAAAAAATTTTCATTTATCGACAGAAAAAACGAGATGCTGCCGGGGTGGTATAAATTTTGAATTTCAGACTTTATTGCTCGTCCTAAAAACCAGCTCTCTTTACCATTCTTGTGGTCCTTCATCAACAAATTATACATGTACGTTATCTGTGTGACTTACTTAATAAAATAGCATCATTTTTGTGACAATAAAAAAATTTTAATTTATCGACAAAAAAAACGAGATGCTGCCGGGGTGGTATAAATTTTGAATTTCAGACTTTATTGCTCGTCCTAAAAACCAGCTCTCTTTACCATTCTTGTGGTCCTTCATCAACAAATTATACATGTACGTTATCTGTGTGACTTACTTAATAAAATAGCATCATTTTTGTGACAATAAAAAAATTTTCATTTATCGACAAAAAAACGAGATGCTACCGGGGTGGTATAAATTTTGAATTTCAGTCTTTATTGCTCGTCCTAAAAACCAGCTCTCTGTACCATTCTCGTGGTCTTTCATCAACAAATTATACATGTACGTTATCTGTGTGACTTACTTAATAAAAAAGCATCATTTTTGTGACAATAAGAAAATTTTAATTTATCGACAAAAAAACGAGGTGCTGCCGGGGTGGTCCAAATTTTGAATTTCAGACCTCATTGCTCGTCCTAAAAAACAGCTCTCTTTACCATTCTTGTGGTCTTTCATCAACAAATTATACATGTACGTTATCTGTGTGACTTACTTAATAAAAAAGCATCGTTTTTATGACAATAAAAAAATTTTCATTTATCGACAAAAAAAACGAGATGCTGCCGGGGTGGTCCAAATTTTGAATTTCAGACCTCATTGCTCGTCCTAAGAAACAGCTCTCTTTACCATTCTTGTGGTCTTTCATCAACAAATAATACATGTACGTTATCTGTGTGACTTACTTAATAAAAAAGCATCATTTTTGTGACAGTAAGAAAATTTTAATTTATCGACACAAAAAACGAGATGCTGCCGGGGTGGTCCAAATTTTGAATTTCAGACCTCATTACTCGTCCTAAAAAACAGCTCTCTTTACCATTCTTGTGGTCTTTCATCAACAAATTATACATGTACGTTATCTGTGTGACTAACTTAATAAAATAGCATCATTTTTGTGACAATAAAAAAATTTTCATTTATCGACAAAAAAAACGAGATGCTGCCGGAGTGGTCCAAATTTTGAATTTCAGACCTCATTGCTCATAATAAAAAATAGCTCTCTTTACCATTCTTGTGGTCTTTCATCAACAAATTATACATGTACGTTATCTGTGTGACTTACTTAATAAAAAAGCATCGTTTTTATGACAATAAAAAAATTTTCATTTATCGACAAAAAAAACGAGATGCTGCCGGGGTGGTCCAAATTTTGAATTTCAGACCTCATTGCTCGTCCTAAGAAACAGCTCTCTTTACCATTCTTGTGGTCTTTCATCAACAAATTATACATGTACGTTATCTGTGTGACTTACTTAATAAAATAGCATCATTTTTGTGATAATAAAAAAATTTTCATTTATCGACAAAAAAAACGAGATGCTGCCGGGGTGGTCCAAATTTTGAATTTCAAACCTCATTGCTCGTCCTAAAAAACAGCTCTCTTTACCATTCTTGTGGTCTTTCATCAACAAATTATACATGTACGTTATCTGTGTGACTAACTTAATAAAATAGCATCATTTTTGTGACAATAAAAAAATTTTCATTTATCGACAAAAAAAACGAGATGCTGCCGGAGTGGTCCAAATTTTGAATTTCAGACCTCATTGCTCATAATAAAAAATAGCTCTCTTCACCATTCTTGTGGTCTTTCATCAACAAATTATACATGTTCGTTATCTGTGTGACTTACTTAATAAAATAGCATCATTTTTGTGACAATAAAAAAATTTTCATTTATCGACAAAAAAAACGAGATGCTGCCGGGGTGGTCCAAATTGTGAATTTCAGACCTCATTGCTCATCCTAAAAAACAGCTCTCTTTACCATTCTTGTGGTCTTTCATCAACAAATTATACATGTACGTTATCTGTGTGACTAACTTAATAAAATAGCATCATTTTTATGAGAATAAAAAAATTTTCATTTATCGACAAAAAAAACGAGATGCTGCCGGGGTGGTCCAAATTTTGAATTTCAGACCTCATTGCTCGTCCTCAAAAACAGCTCTCTTTACCATCCTTGTAGTCTTTCATCAACAAATTATACATGTACGTTATCTGTGTGACTTACTTAATAAAATAGCATCGTTTTTGTGACAGTAAAAAAATTTTCATTTACCGACAAAAAAAACGAGATGCTGCCGGGGTGGTCCAAATTTTGAATTTCAGACCTCATTGCTCGTCCTAAAAAACAGATCTCTTTACCATCCTTGTAGTCTTTCATCAACAAATTATACATGTACGTTATCTGTGTGACTTACTTAATAAAAAAGCATCATTTTTGTGACAGTAAGAAAATTTTCATTTATCGACAAAAAAAACGAGATGCTGCCGGGGTGGTCCAAATTTTGAATTTCAGACCTCATTGCTCATCCTAAAAAACAGCTCTCTTTACCATTCTTGTGGTCTTTCATCAACAAATTATACATGTACGTTATCTGTGTGACTTACTTAATAAAATAGCATCGTTTCTGTGACAATAAAAAAATTTTCATTTATCGACAAAAAAAACGAGATGCTGCCGGGGTGGTATAAATTTTGAATTTCAGACTTTATTGCTCGTCCTAAAAACCAGCTCTCTTTACCATTCTTGTGGTCTTTCATCAACAAATTATACATGTACGTTATCTGTGTGACTTACTTAATAAAAAAGCATCATTTTTGTGACAGTAAGAAAATTTTAATTTATCGACAAAAAAACGAGATGCTGCCGGGGTGGTCCAAATTTTGAATTTCAGACTTTATTGGTCGTCCCAAAAAACAGCTCTCTTTACCTACCTTGTGGTCTTTCATCAACAAATTATACATGTACGTTATCTGTGTGACTTACTTAATAAAAAAGCATCATTTTTGTGACAGTAAGAAAATTTTAATTTATCGACAAAAAAACGAGATGCTGCCGGGATGGTCCAAATTTTGAATTTCAGACTTTATTGCTCGTCCTAAAAACCAGCTCTCTTTACCATTCTTGTGGTCTTTCATCAACAAATTATACATGTACGTTATCTGTGTGACTTACTTAATAAAAAAGCATCATTTTTGTGACAATAAAAAAATTTCCATTTATCGACAGAAAAAACGAGATGCTGCCGGGGTGGTATAAATTTTGAATATCAGACTTTATTGCTCGTCCTAAAAACCAGCTCTCTTTACCATTCTTGTGGTCCTTCATCAACAAATTATACATGTACGTTATCTGTGTGACTTACTTAATAAAATAGCATCATTTTTGTGACAATAAAAAAATTTTCATTTATCGACAAAAAAACGAGATGCTGCCGGGGTGGTATAAATTTTGAATTTCAGTCTTTATTGCTCGTCCTAAAAACCAGCTCTCTGTACCATTCTCGTGGTCTTTCATCACCAAATTATACATGTACGTTATCTGTGTGACTTACTTAATAAAAAAGCATCATTTTTGTGACAATAAGAAAATTTTAATTTATCGACAAAAAAACGAGATGCTGCCGGGGTGGTCCAAATTTTGAATTTCAGACCTCATTGCTCGTCCTAAAAAACAGCTGTCTTTACCATTCTTGTGGTCTTTCATCAACAAATTATACATGTACGTTATCTGTGTGACTTACTTAATAAAATAGCATCATTTTTGTGACAATAAAAAAATTTTCATTTATTGACAAAAAAACGAGATGCTGCCGGGGTGGTATAAATTTTGAATTTCAGACTTTATTGCTCGTCCTAAAAACCAGCTCTCTTTACCATTCTTGTGGTCTTTCATCAACAAATTATACATGTACGTTATCTGTGTGACTTACTTAATAAAAAAGCATCATTTTTGTGACAGTAAGAAAATTTTAATTTATCGACAAAAAAACGAGGTACTGCCGGGGTGGTCCAAATTTTGAATTTCAGACGTCATTGCTCGTCCTAAAAAACAGCTCTCTTTACCATTCTTGTGGTCTTTCATCAACAAATTATACATGTACGTTATCTGCGTGACTTACTTAATAAAATAGCATCATTTTTGTGACAATAAAAAAATTTTCATTTATCGACAAAAAAAACGAGATGCTGCCGGGGTGGTCCAAATTTTGAATTTCAGACTTTATTGCTCGTCCCAAAAAAGAGCTCTCTTTACCTACCTTGTGGTCTTTCATCAACAAATTATACATGTACGTTATCTGTGTGACTTACTTAATAAAAAAGCATCATTTTTGTGACAGTAAGAAAATTTTAATTTATCGACAAAAAAACGAGATGCTGCCGGGGTGGTATAAATTTTGAATTTCAGTCTTTATTGCTCGTCCTAAAAACCAGCTCTCTGTACCATTCTCGTGGTCTTTCATCAACAAATTATACATGTACGTTATCTGTGTGACTTACTTAATAAAATAGCATCATTTTTGTGACAATAAGAAAATTTTAATTTATCGGCAAAAAAACGAGATGCTGCCGGGGTGGTCCAAATTTTGAATTTCAGACCTCATTGCTCGTCCTAAAAAACAGCTCTCTTTACCATTCTTGTGGTCTTTCATCAACAAATTATACATGTACGTTATCTGTGTGACTTACTTAATAAAAAAGCATCGTTTTTATGACAATAAAAAAATTTTCATTTATCGACAAAAAAAACGAGATGCTGCCGGGGTGGTCCAAATTTTGAATTTCAGACCTCATTGCTCGTCCTAAGAAACAGCTCTCTTTACCATTCTTGTGGTCTTTCATCAACAAATAATACATGTACGTTATCTGTGTGACTTACTTAATAAAAAAGCATCATTTTTGTGACAGTAAGAAAATTTTAATTTATCGACACAAAAAACGAGATGCTGCCGGGGTGGTCCAAATTTTGAATTTCAGACCTCATTACTCGTCCTAAAAAACAACTCTCTTTACCATTCTTGTGGTCTTTCATCAACAAATTATACATGTACGTTATCTGTGTGACTAACTTAATAAAATAGCATCATTTTTGTGACAATAAAAAAATTTTCATTTATCGACAAAAAAAACGAGATGCTGCCGGAGTGGTCCAAATTTTGAATTTCAGACCTCATTGCTCATAATAAAAAATAGCTCTCTTCACCATTCTTGTGGTCTTTCATCAACAAATTATACATGTACGTTATCTGTGTGACTTACTTAATAAAATAGCATCATTTTTGTGACAATAAAAAAATTTTCATTTATCGACAAAAAAAACGAGATGCTGCCGGGGTGGTCCAAATTTTGAATTTCAGACCTCATTGCTCATCCTAAAAAAACAGCTCTCTTCACCATTCTTGTGGTCTTTCATCAACAAATTATACATGTACGTTATCTGTGTGACTTACTTAATAAAATAGCATCATTTTTGTGACAATAAAAAAATTTTCATTTATCGACAAAAAAAACGAGATGCTGCCGGGGTGGTCCAAATTGTGAATTTCAGACCTCATTGCTCATCCTAAAAAACAGCTCTCTTTACCATTCTTGTGGTCTTTCATCAACAAATTATACATGTACGTTATCTGTGTGACTAACTTAATAAAATAGCATCATTTTTATGAGAATAAAAAAATTTTCATTTATCGACAAAAAAAACGAGATGCTGCCGGGGTTTTCCAAATTTTGAATTTCAGACCTCATTGCTCGTCCTCAAAAACAGCTCTCTTTACCATCCTTGTAGTCTTTCATCAACAAATTATACATGTACGTTATCTGTGTGACTTACTTAATAAAATAGCATCGTTTTTGTGACAGTAAAAAAATTTTCATTTACCGACAAAAAAAACGAGATGCTGCCGGGGCGGTCCAAATTTTGAATTTCAGACCTCATTGCTCGTCCTAAAAAACAGATCTCTTTACCATCCTTGTAGTCTTTCATCAACAAATTATACATGTACGTTATCTGTGTGACTTACTTAATAAAATAGCATCATTTTTATGAGAATAAAAAAATTTTCATTTATCGACAAAAAAAACGAGATGCTGCCGGAGTGGTCCAAATTTTGAATTTCAGACCTCATTGCTCATAATAAAAAATAGCTCTCTTCACCATTCTTGTGGTCTTTCATCAACAAATTATACATGTACGTTATCTGTGTGACTTACTTAATAAAATAGCATCATTTTTGTGACAATAAAAAAATTTTCATTTATCGACAAAAAAAACGAGATGCTGCCGGGGTGGTCCAAATTTTGAATTTCAGACCTCATTGCTCATCCTAAAAAACAGCTCTCTTCACCATTCTTGTGGTCTTTCATCAACAAATTATACATGTACGTTATCTGTGTGACTTACTTAATAAAATAGCATCATTTTTGTGACAATAAAAAAATTTTCATTTATCGACAAAAAAAACGAGATGCTGCCGGGGTGGTCCAAATTGTGAATTTCAGACCTCATTGCTCATCCTAAAAAACAGCTCTCTTTACCATTCTTGTGGTCTTTCATCAACAAATTATACATGTACGTTATCTGTGTGACTAACTTAATAAAATAGCATCATTTTTATGAGAATAAAAAAATTTTCATTTATCGACAAAAAAAACGAGATGCTGCCGGGGTGGTCCAAATTTTGAATTTCAGACCTCATTGCTCGTCCTCAAAAACAGCTCTCTTTACCATCCTTGTAGTCTTTCATCAACAAATTATACATGTACGTTATCTGTGTGACTTACTTAATAAAATAGCATCATTTTTGTGACAATAAAAAAATTTTCATTTATCGACAAAAAAAACGAGATGCTGCCGGGGTGGTCCAAATTTTGAATTTCAGACCTCATTGCTCATCCTAAAAAACAGCTCTCTTCACCATTCTTGTGGTCTTTCATCAACAAATTATACATGTACGTTATCTGTGTGACTTACTTAATAAAATAGCATCATTTTTGTGACAATAAAAAAATTTTCATTTATCGACAAAAAAAACGAGATGCTGCCGGGGTGGTCCAAATTGTGAATTTCAGACCTTATTGCTCATCCTAAAAAACAGCTCTCTTTACCATTCTTGTGGTCTTTCATCAACAAATTATACATGTACGTTATCTGTGTGACTAACTTAATAAAATAGCATCATTTTTATGAGAATAAAAAAATTTTCATTTATCGACAAAAAAAACGAGATGCTGCCGGGGTTTTCCAAATTTTGAATTTCAGACCTCATTGCTCGTCCTCAAAAACAGCTCTCTTTACCATCCTTGTAGTCTTTCATCAACAAATTATACATGTACGTTATCTGTGTGACTTACTTAATAAAATAGCATCGTTTTTGTGACAGTAAAAAAATTTTCATTTACCGACAAAAAAAACGAGATGCTGCCGGGGTGGTCCAAATTTTGAATTTCAGACCTCATTGCTCGTCCTAAAAAACAGATCTCTTTACCATCCTTGTAGTCTTTCATCAACAAATTATACATGTACGTTATCTGTGTGACTTACTTAATAAAAAAGCATCATTTTTGTGACAGTAAGAAAATTTTCATTTATCGACAAAAAAAACGAGATGCTGCCGGGGTGGTCCAAATTTTGAATTTCAGACCTCATTGCTCATCCTAAAAAACAGCTCTCTTTACCATTCTTGTGGTCTTTCATCAACAAATTATACATGTACGTTATCTGTGTGACTTACTTAATAAAATAGCATCGTTTCTTTGACAATAAAAAAATTTTCATTTATCGACAAAAAAAACGAGATGCTGCCGGGGTGGTCCAAATTTTGAATTTCAGACCTCATTGCTCATCCTAAAAAAACAGCTCTCTTTACCATTCTTGTGGTCTTTCATCAACAAATTATACATGTACGTTATCTGTGTGACTTACTTAATAAAATAGCATCATTTTTGTGACAATAAAAGAATTTTCATTTATCGACAAAAAAAACGAGATGCTGCCGGGGTGGTCCAAATTTTGAATTTCAGACCTCATTGCTCGTCCTCAAAAACAGCTGTTTTTACCATTCTTGTAGTCTTTCATCAACAAATTATACATGTACGTTATCTGTGTGACTTACTTAATAAAATAGCATCGTTTCTGTGACAATAAAAAAATTTTCATTTATCGACAAAAAAAACGAGATGCTGCCGGGGTGGTCCAAATTTTGAATTTCAGACTTTATTGCTCGTCCTAAAAATCAGCTCTATTTACCTTTCTTGTGGTCCTTCATCAGCAAATTATACATGTACGTTATCTGTGTGACTTACTTAATAAAATAGCATCGTTTTTGTGACAATAAAAAAATTTTCATTTATCGACAAAAAAAACGAGATGCTGCCGGGGTGATCCAAATTTTGAATTTCAGACCTCATTGCTCGTCCTAAAAAACAGCTCTCTTTACCATTCTTGTGGTCTTTCATCGACAAATTATACATGTACGTTATCTGTGTGACTTACTTAATAAAATAGCATCATTTTTGTGATAGTAAGAAAATTTTAATTTTAATTTAATCCGCCGGGGTGGTCCAAATTTTGAATTTCAGACTTTATTGCTCGTCCTAAAAAACAGCTCTCTTTACCATTCTTGTGGTCTTTCACCAACAAATTATACATGTACGTTATCTGTGTGACTTACTTAATAAAATAGCATCGTTTCTGTGACAATAAAAAAATTTTCATTTATCGACAAAAAAAACGAGATGCTGCCGGGGTGGTCCAAATTTTGAATTTCAGACTTTCCTAAAAATCAGCTCTATTTACATTTCTTGTGGTCCTCCATCAACAAATTATACATGTACGTTATCTGTGTGACTTACTTAATAAAATAGCATCGTTTTTGTGACAATAAAAAAATTTTCATTTATCGACAAAAAAAACGAGATGCTGCCGGGGTGATCCAAATTTTGAATTTCAGACCTCATTGCTCGTCCTAAAAAACAGCTCTCTTTACCATTCTTGTGGTCTTTCATCAACAAATTATACATGTACGTTATCTGTGTGACTTACCTAATAAAATAGCAATGTGACAATAAAAAAATTTTTATTTATCGACAAAAAAAAACGAGATGCTGCCGGGGTGGTCCAAATTTTGAATTTTAGACCTTATTGCTCGTCCTAAAAAACAGCTCTCTTTACCATTCTTGTGGTCTTTCATCGACAAATTATACATGTACGTTATCTGTGTGACTTACTTAATAAAATAGCATCATTTTTGTGACAGTAAGAAAATTTTAATTTTAATTTAATCCGCCGGGGTGGTCCAAATTTTGAATTTCAGACTTTATTGCTCGTCCTAAAAAACAGCTCTCTTTACCATTCTTGTGGTCTTTCACCAACAAATTATACATGTACGTTATCTGTGTGACTTACTTAATAAAATAGCGTCGTTTCTGTGACAATAAAAAAATTTTCATTTATCGACAAAAAAAACGAGATGCTGCCGGGGTGGTCCAAATTTTGAATTTCAGACTTTATTGCTGGTACTAAAAATCAGCTCTATTTACATTTCTTGTGGTCCTCCATCAACAAATTATACATGTACGTTATCTGTGTGACTTACTTAATAAAATAGCATCGTTTCTGTGACAATAAAAAAATTTTCATTTATCGACAAAAAAAACGAGATGCTGCCGGGGTGGTCCAAATTTTGAATTTCAGACTTTATTGCTCGTCCTAAAAATCAGCTCTATTTACCTTTCTTGTGGTCCTTCATCAGCAAATTATACATGTACGTTATCTGTGTGACTTACTTAATAAAATAGCGTCGTTTCTGTGACAATAAAAAAATTTTCATTAATCGACAAAAAAAACGAGATGCTGCCGGGGTGGTCCAAATTTTGAATTTCAGACTTTATTGCTGGTACTAAAAATCAGCTCTACTTACATTTCTTGTGGTCCTCCATCAACAAATTATACATGTACGTTATCTGTGTGACTTACTTAATAAAATAGCATCGTTTTTGTGACAATAAAACAATTTTCATTTATCGACAAAAAAAACGAGATGCTGCCGGGGTGATCCAAATTTTGAATTTCAGACCTCATTGCTCGTCCTAAAAAACAGCTCTCTTTACCATTCTTGTGGTCTTTCATCAACAAATTATACATGTACGTTATCTGTGTGACTTACTTAATAAAATAGCAATGTGAAAATAAAAAAATTTTTATTTATCGACAAAAAAAAACGAGATGCTGCCGGGGTGGTCCAAATTTTAAATTTCAGACCTCATTGCTCGTCCTAAAAAACAGCTCTCTTTACCATTCTTGTGGTCTTTCATGAACAAATTATACATGTACGTTATCTGTGTGACTTACTTAATAAAATAGCATCATTTTTGTGACAGTAAGAAAATTTTAATTTTAATTTACTCCGCCGGGGTCCAAATTTTGAATTTCAGACTTTATTGCTCATCTTAAAATCAGCTCTCTTTACCTTTCTTGTGGTCTTTCATCAACAAATTATACATGTACGTTATCTGTGTGACTTACTTAATAAAATAGCAATGTGACAATAAAAAAATTTTTATTTATCGACAAAAAAAAACGAGATGCTGCCGGGGTGGTCCAAATTTTGAATTTCAGACCTCATTGCTCGTCCTAAAAAACAGCTCTCTTTACCATTCTTGTGGTCTTTCATGAACAAATTATACATGTACGTTATTTGTGTGACTTACTTAATAAAATAGCATCATTTTTGTGACAGTAAGAAAATTTTAATTTTAATTTAATCCGCCGGGGTGGTCCAAATTTTGAATTTCAGACTTTATTGCTCGTCCTAAAAATCAGCTCTATTTACCTTTCTTGTGGTCCTTCATCAGCAAATTATACATGTACGTTATCTGTGTGACTTACTTAATAAAATAGCATCGTTTTTTTGACAATAAAAAAATTTTTATTTATCGACAAAAAAAACGAGATGCTGCCGGGGTGGTCCAAATTTTGAATTTCAGACTTTATTGCTCGTCCTAAAAAACAGCTCTCTTTACCATTCTTGTGGTCTTTCATCAACAAATTATACATGTACGTTATCTGTGTGACTTACTTAATAAAATAGCGTCGTTTCTGTGACAATAAAAAAATTTTCATTTATCGACAAAAAAAACGAGATGCTGCCGGGGTGGTCCAAATTTTGAATTTCAGACTTTATTGCTGGTACTAAAAATCAGCTCTATTTACATTTCTTGTGGTCCTCCATCAACAAATTATACATGTACGTTATCTGTGTGACTTACTTAATAAAATAGCATCGTTTTTGTGACAATAAAAAAATTTTCATTTATCGACAAAAAAAACGAGATGCTGCCGGGGTGATCCAAATTTTGAATTTCAGACCTCATTGCTCGTCCTAAAAAACAGCTCTCTTTACCATTCTTGTGGTCTTTCATCAACAAATTATACATGTACGTTATCTGTGTGACTTACTTAATAAAATAGCAATGTGACAATAAAAAAATTTTTATTTATCGACAAAAAAAAACGAGATGCTGCCGGGGTGGTCCAAATTTTAAATTTCAGACCTCATTGCTCGTCCTAAAAAACAGCTCTCTTTACCATTCTTGTGGTCTTTCATGAACAAATTATACATGTACGTTATCTGTGTGACTTACTTAATAAAATAGCATCATTTTTGTGACAGTAAGAAAATTTTAATTTTAATTTAATCCGCCGGGGTCCAAATTTTGAATTTCAGACTTTATTGCTCATCCTAAAAATCAGCTCTTTTTACCTTTCTTGTGGTCCTTCATCAACAAATTATACATGTACGTTATCTGTGTGACTTACTTAATAAAATAGCATCGTTTTTGTGACAATAAAAAAATTTTCATTTATTGACAAAAAAAACGAGATGCTGCCGGGGTGGTCCAAATTTTGAATCTCAGACTTTATTGCTCATCCTAAAAATCAGCTCTCTTTACCCTTCTTGTGGTCTTTCATCAACAAATTATACATGTACGTTATCTGTGTGACTTACTTAATAAAATAGCATAGTTTTTTGACAATAAAAAAATTTTTATTTATCGACAAAAAAAACGAGATGCTGCCGGGGTGGTCCAAATTTTGAATTTCAGACTTTATTGCTCGTCCTAAAAAACAGCTCTCTTTACCATTCTTGTGGTCTTTCATCAACAAATTATACATGTACGTTATCTGTGTGACTTACTTAATAAAATAGCATCATTTTTGTGACAGTAAGAAAATTTTAATTTTAATTTAATCCGCCGGGGTGGTCCAAATTTTGAATTTCAGACTTTATTGCTCGTCCTAAAAATCAGCTCTATTTACCTTTCTTGTGGTCCTTCATCAGCAAATTATACATGTACGTTATCTGTGTGACTTACTTAATAAAATAGCATCGTTTCTGTGACAATAAAAAAATTTTCATTTATCGACAAAAAAAACGAGATGCTGCCGGGGTGGTCCAAATTTTGAATTTCAGACTTTATTGCTGGTCCTAAAAATCAGCTCTATTTACATTTCTTGTGGTCCTCCATCAACAAATTATACATGTACGTTATCTGTGTGACTTACTTCATAAAATAGCATCGTTTTTGTGACAATAAAAAAATTTTCATTTATCGACAAAAAAAAAGAGATGCTGCCGGGGTGATCCAAATTTTGAATTTCAGACCTCATTGCTCGTCCTAAAAAACAGCTCTCTTTACCATTCTTGTGGTCTTTCATCAACAAATTATACATGTACGTTATCTGTGTGACTTACTTAATAAAATAGCAATGTGACAATAAAAAAATGTTTATTTATCGACAAAAAAAAACGAGATGCTGCCGGGGTGGGCCAAATTTTAAATTTCAGACCTCATTGCTCGTCCTAAAAAACAGCTCTCTTTACCATTCTTGTGGTCTTTCATGAACAAATTATACATGTACGTTATCTGTGTGACTTACTTACTAAAATAGCATCGTTTCTGTGACAATAAAAAAATTTTCATTTATCGACAAAAAAAACGAGATGCTGCCGGGGTGGTCCAAATTTTGAATTTCAGACTTTATTGCTCGTCCTAAAAATCAGCTCTATTTACATTTCTTGTGGTCCTCCATCAACAAATTATACATGTACGTTATCTGTGTGACTTACTTAATAAAATAGCATCGTTTTTGTGACAATAAAAAAATTTTCATTTATCGACAAAAATAACGAGATGCTGCCGGGGTGATCCAAATTTTGAATTTCAGACCTCATTGCTCGTCCTAAAAAACAGCTCTCTTTACCATTCTTGTGGTCTTTCATCAACAAATTATACATGTACGTTATCTGTGTGACTTACTTAATAAAATAGCAATGTGACAATAAAAAAATTTTTATTTATCGACAAAAAAAAACGAGATGCTGCCGGGGTGGTCCAAATTTTGAATTTCAGACCTCATTGCTCGTCCTAAAAAACAGCTCTCTTTACCATTCTTGTGGTCTTTCATGAACAAATTATACATGTACGTTATCTGTGTGACTTTCTTAATAAAATAGCATCATTTTTGTGACAGTAAGAAAATTTTAATTTTAATTTAATCCGCCGGGGTCCAAATTTTGAATTTCAGACTTTATTGCTCATCTTAAAATCAGCTCTCTTTACCTTTCTTGTGGTCTTTCATCAACAAATTATACATGTACGTTATCTGTGTGACTTACTTAATAAAATAGCAATGTGACAATAAAAAAATTTTTATTTATCGACAAAAAAAAACGAGATGCTGCCGGGGTGGTCCAAATTTTGAATTTCAGACCTCATTGCTCGCCCTAAAAAACAGCTCTCTTTACCATTCTTGTGGTCTTTCATGAACAAATTATACATGTACGTTATCTGTGTGACTTTCTTAATAAAATAGCATCATTTTTGTGACAGTAAGAAAATTTTAATTTTAATTTAATCCGCCGGGGTCCAAATTTTGAATTTCAGACTTTATTGCTCATCCTAAAAATCAGCTCTATTTACCTTTCTTGTGGTCCTTCATCAACAAATTATACATGTACGTTATCTGTGTGACTTACTTAATAAAATAGCATCGTTTTTGTGACAATAAAAAAATTTTCATTTATCGACAAAAAAAACGAGATGCTGCCGGGGTGGTCCAAATTTTGAATCTCAGACTTTATTGCTCATCCTAAAAATCAGCTCTCTTTACCTTTCTTGTGGTCTTTCATCAACAAATTATACATGTACGTTATCTGTGTGACTTACTTAATAAAATAGCATCGTTTTTTTGACAATAAAAAAATTTTTATTTATCGACAAAAAAAACGAGATGCTGCCGGGGTGGTCCAAATTTTGAATTTCAGACTTTATTGCTCGTCCTAAAAAACAGCTCTCTTTACCGTTCTTGTGGTCTTTCATCAACAAATTATACATGTACGTTATCTGTGTGACTTACTTAATAAAATAGCATCGTTTCTGTGACAATAAAAAAATTTTTATTTATCGACAAAAAAAAACGAGATGCTGCCGGGGTGGTCCAAATTTTGAATTTCAGACTTTATTGCTCGTCCTTAAAAACAGCTCTCTTTACCATTCTTGTGGTCTTTCATCAACAAATTATACATGTACGTTATCTGTGTGACTTACTTAATAAAATAGCATCATTTTTGTGACAGTAAGAAAATTTTAATTTTAATTTAATCCGCCGGGGTGGTCCAAATTTTGAATTTCAGACTTTATTGCTCGTCCTAAAAAACAGCTCTCTTTACCATTCTTGTGGTCTTTCACCAACAAATTATACATGTACGTTATCTGTGTGACTTACTTAATAAAATGGCATCGTTTCTGTGACAATAAAAAAATTTTCATTTATCGACAAAAAAAACAAGATGCTGCCGGGGTGGTCCAAATTTTGAATTTCAGACTTTTTTGCTCGTCCTAAAAATCAGCTCTATTTACCTTTCTTGTGGTCCTTCATCAGCAAATTATACATGTACGTTATCTGTGTGACTTACTTAATAAAATAGCATCGTTTTTGTGACAGTAAGAAAATTTTAATTTTAATTTAATCCGCCGGGGTCCAAATTTTGAATTTCAGACTTTATTGCTCATCCTAAAAATCAGCTCTCTTTACCTTTCTTGTGGTCTTTCATCAACAAATTATACATGTACGTTATCTGTGTGACTTACTTAATAAAATAGCATCGTTTTTGTGACAGTAAAAAAATTTTAATTTATCGACAAAAAAAACGAGATGCTGCCGGGGTGGTCCAAATTTTGAATTTCAGACCTCATTGCTCGTCCTAAAAAACAGCTCTCTTTACCATTCTTGTGGTCTTTCATCAACAAATTATACATGTACGTTATCTGTGTGACTTACTTAATAAAATAGCAATGTGACAATAAAAAAATTTTTATTTATCGACAAAAAAAAACGAGATGCTGCCGTTGTGGTCCAAATATTGAATTTCAGACCTCATTGCTCGTCCTAAAAAACAGCTCTCTTTACCATTCTTGTGGTCTTTCATGAACAAATTATACATGTACGTTATCTGTGTGACTTACTTAATAAAATAGCATCATTTTTGTGACAGTAAGAAAATTTTAATTTTAATTTAATCCGCCGGGGTCCAAATTTTGAATTTCAGACTTTATTGCTCATCCTAAAAATCAGCTCTATTTACCTTTCTTGTGGTCCTTCATCAACAAATTATACATGTACGTTATCTGTGTGACTTACTTAATAAAATAGCATCGTTTTTGTGACAATAAAAAAATTTTCATTTATCGACAAAAAAAACGAGATGCTGCCGGGGTGGTCCAAATTTTGAATCTCAGACTTTATTGCTCGTCCTAAAAAACAGCTCTCTTTACCATTCTTGTGGTCTTTCATCAACAAATTATACATGTACGTTATCTGTGTGACTTACTTAATAAAATAGCAATGTGACAATAAAAAAATTTTTATTTATCGACAAAAAAAAACGAGATGCTGCCGGGGTAATCCAAATTTTGAATTTCAGACCTCATTGCTCGTCCTAAAAAACAGCTCTCTTTACCATTCTTGTGGTCTTTCATGAACAAATTATACATGTACGTTATCTGTGTGACTTACTTAATAAAATAACATCATTTTTGTGACAGTAAGAAAATTTTAATTTTAATTTAATCCGCCGGGGTCCAAATTTTGAATTTCAGACTTTATTGCTCATCCTAAAAATCAGCTCTATTTACCTTTCTTGTGGTCCTTCATCAACAAATTATACATGTACGTTATCTGTGTGACTTACTAAATAAAATAGCATCGTTTTTGTGATAGTAAAAAAATTTTCATTTATCGACAAAAAAAACGAGATGCTGCCGGGGTGGTCCAAATTTTGAATTTCAGACTTTATTGCTCGTCCTAAAAAAAAACTCTCTTTACCTTTCTTGTGGTCTTTCATCAACAAATTATACATGTACGTTATCTGTGTGACTTACTTAATAAAATAGCATCATTTTTGTGACAGTAGGGAAATTTTAATTTTAATTTAATCCGCCGGGGTGGTCCAAATTTTGAATTTCAGACTTTATTGCTCATCCTAAAAATCAGTTCTCTTTACCTTTCTTGTGGTCTTTCATCAACAAATTATACATGTACGTTATCTGTGTGACTTACTTAATAAAATAGCATCATTTTTGTGACAGTAAGAAAATTTTAATTTTAATTTAATCCGCCGGGGTCCAAATTTTGAATTTCAGACTTTATTGCTCATCCTAAAAATCAGCTCTATTTACCTTTCTTGTGGTCCTTCATCAACAAATTATACATGTACGTTATCTGTGTGACTTACTTAATAAAATAGCATCGTTTTTGTGACAATAAAAAAATTTTCATTTATCGACAAAAAAAACGAGATGCTGCCGGGGTGGTCCAAATTTTGAATTTCAGACTTTATTGCTCATCCTAAAAATCAGCTCTCTTAACCTTTCTTGTGGTCTTCATCAACAAATTATACATGTACGTTATCTGTGTGACTTACTTAATAAAATAGCATCGTTTTTGTGACAGTAAAAAAATTTTCATTTATCGACAAAAAAAACGAGATGCTGCCGGGGTGGTCCAAATTTTGAATCTCAGACTTTATTGCTCATCCTAAAAATCAGCTCTCTTTACCTTTCTTGTGGTCTTTCATCAACAAATTATACATGTACGTTATCTGTGTGACTTACTTAATAAAATAGCATCGTTTTTGTGACAATAAAAAAATTTTCATTTATCGACAAAAAAAACGAGATGCTGCCGGGGTGGTCCAAATTTTGAATTTCAGACTTTATTGCTCGTCCTAAAAAACAGCTCTCTTTACCATTCTTGTGGTCTTTCATCAACAAATTATACATGTACGTTATCTGTGTGACTTACTTAATAAAATAGCATCGTTTCTGTGACAATAAAAAAAATTTTATTTATGGACAAAAAAAACGAGATGCTGCCGGGGTGGTCCAAATTTTGAATTTCAGACCTCATTGCTCGTCCTAAAAAACAGCTCTCTTTACCATTCTTGTGGTCTTTCATTAACAAATTATACATGTACGTTATCTGTGTGACTTACTTAATAAAATAGCATCATTTTTGTGACAGTAAGAAAATTTTAATTTTAATTTAATCCGCCGGGGTGGTCCAAATTTTGAATTTCAGACTTTATTGCTCATCCTAAAAATCAGTTCTCTTTACCTTTCTTGTGGTCTTTCATCAACAAATTATACATGTACGTTATCTGTGTGACTTACTTAATAAAATAGCATCGTTTCTGTGACAATAAAAAAATTTTCATTTATCGACAAAAAAAACGAGATGCTGCCGGGGGTGGTCCAAATTTTGAATTTCAGACTTTATTGCTCATCCTAAAAATCAGCTCTCTTTACCTTTCTTGTGGTCTTTCATCAAACAATTATACATGTACGTTATCTGTGTGACTTACTTAATAAAATAGCATCGTTTTTGTGACAGTAAAAAAATTTTCATTTATCGACAAAAAAAACGAGATGCTGCCGGGGTGGTCCAAATTTTGAATTTCAGACCTCATTGCTCGTCCTAAAAAACAGCTCTCTTTACTATTCTTGTGGTCTTTCATCAACAAATTATACATGTACGTTATCTGTGTGACTTACTTAATAAAATAGCAATGTGACAATAAAAAAATTTTCATTTACCGACAAAAAAAAACGAGATGCTGCCGGGGTGGTCCAAATTTTGAATTTCAGACTTTATTGCTCATCCTAAAAATCAGCTCTATTTACCTTTCTTGTGGTCCTTCATGAACAAATTATACATGTACGTTATCTGTGTGACTTACTTAATAAAATAGCATCGTTTCTGTGACAATAAAAAAATTTTTATTTATCGCCAAAAAAAAATGAGATGCTGCCGGGGTGGTCCAAATTTTGAATTTCAGACCTCATTGCTCGTCCTAAAAAACAGCTCTCTTTACCATTCTTGTGGTCTTTCATTTACAAATTATACATGTACGTTATCTGTGTGACTTACTTAATAAAATAGCATCATTTTTGTGACAGTAGGGAAATTTTAATTTTAATTTAATCCGCCGGGGTGGTCCAAATTTTGAATTTCAGACTTTATTGCTCGTCATAAGAAACAGCTCTCTTTACCATTCTTGTGGTCTTTCACCAACAAATTATACATGTACGTTATCTGTGTGACTTACTTAATAAAATAGCATCGTTTCTGTGACAATAAAAAAATTTTCATTTATCGACAAAAAAAACGAGATGCTGCCGGGGTGGTCCAAATTTTGAATCTCAGACTTTATTGCTCATCCTAAAAATCAGCTCTCTTTACCTTTCTTGTGGTCTTTCATCAACAAATTATACATGTACGTTATCTGTGTGACTTACTTAATAAAATAGCATCGTTTTTGTGACAGTAAAAAAATTTTCATTTATCGACAAAAAAAACGAGATGCTGCCGGGGTGGTCCAAATTTTGAATTTCAGACCTCATTGCTCGTCCTAAAAAACAGCTCTCTTTACTATTCTTGTGGTCTTTCATCAACAAATTATACATGTACGTTATCTGTGTGACTTACTTAATAAAATAGCAATGTGACAATAAAAAAATTTTCATTTACCGACAAAAAAAAACGAGATGCTGCCGGGGTGGTCCAAATTTTGAATTTCAGACTTTATTGCTCATCCTAAAAATCAGCTCTATTTACCTTTCTTGTGGTCCTTCATGAACAAATTATACATGTACGTTATCTGTGTGACTTACTTAATAAAATAGCATCGTTTTTGTGACAATAAAAAAATTTTCATTTATCGACAAAAAAAACGAGATGCTGCCGGGGTGGTCCAAATTTTGAATTTCAGACCTCATTGCTCGTCCTAAAAAAAAACTCTCTTTACCTTTCTTGTGGTCTTTCATCAACAAATTATACATGTACGTTATCTGTGTGACTTACTTAATAAAATAGCATCATTTTTGTGACAGTAGGGAAAGTTTAATTTTAATTTAATCCGCCGGGGTGGTCCAAATTTTGAATTTCAGACTTTATTGCTCATCCTAAAAATCAGTTCTCTTTACCTTTCTTGTGGTCTTTCATCAACAAATTATACATGTACGTTATCTGTGTGACTTACTTAATAAAATAGCATCGTTTTTGTGACAATAAAAAAATTTTCATTTATCGACAAAAAAAACGAGATGCTGCCGGGGTGGTCCAAATTTTGAATTTCAGACCTTATTGCTCATCCTAAAAATCAGCTCTCTTAACCTTTCTTGTGGTCTTTCATCAACAAATTATACATGTACGTTATCTGTGTGACTTACTTAATAAAATAGCATCGTTTTTGTGACAGTAAAAAAATTTTCATTTATCGACAAAAAAACGAGATGCTGCCGGGGTGGTCCAAATTTTGAATTTCAGACTTTATTGCTCGTCCTAAAAAACAGCTATCTTTACCATTCTTGTGGTCTCTCATCAACAAATTATACATGTACGTTATCTGTGTGACTTACTTAATAAAATAGCATCGTTTCTGTGACAATAAAAAAATTTTTATTTATCGACAAAAAAAAACGAGATGCTGCCAGTGGTCCAAATTTTGAATTTCAGACCTCATTGCTCGTCCTAAAAAACAGCTCTCTTTACCATTCTTGTGGTCTTTCATTAACAAATTATACATGTACGTTATCTGTGTGACTTACTTAATAAAATAGCATCATTTTTGTGACAGTAAGAAAATTTTAATTTTAATTTAATCCGCCGGTGTGGTCCAAATTTTGAATTTCAGACCTCATTGCTCGTCCTAAAAAAACAGCTATCTTTACCATTCTTGTGGTCTCTCATCAACAAATTATACATGTACGTTATCTGTGTGACTTACTTAATAAAATAGCTTCGTTTCTGTGACAATAAAAAAATTTTCATTTATCGACAAAAAAAACGAGATGCTGCCGGGGTGGTCCAAATTTTGAATTTCAGACTTTATTGCTCATCCTAAAAATCAGCTCTTTTTACCTTTCTTGTGGTCTTTCATCAACAAATTATACATGTACGTTATCTGTGTGACTTACTTAATAAAATAGCATCGTTTTTGTGACAGTAAAAAAATTTTCATTTATCGACAAAAAAAACGAGATGCTGCCGGGGTGGTCCAAATTTTGAATTTCAGACCTCATTGCTCGTCCTAAAAAACAGCTCTCTTTACCATTCTTGTGGTCTTTCATCAACAAATTATACATGTACGTTATCTGTGTGACTTACTTAATAAAATAGCAATGTGACAATAAAAAAATTTTCATTTACCGACAAAAAAAAACGAGATTCCGCCGGGGTGGTCCAAATTTTGAATTTCAGACTTTATTGCTCATCCTAAAAATCAGCTCTATTTACCTTTCTTGTGGTCCTTCATGAACAAATTATACATGTACGTTATCTGTGTGACTTACTTAATAAAATAGCATCGTTTTTGTGACAATAAAAAAATTTTCATTTATCGACAAAAAAAACGAGATGCTGCCGGTGGTCCAAATTTTGAGTCTCAGACTTTATTGCTCATCCTAAAAATCAGCTCTCTTTACCTTTCTTGTGGTCTTTCATCAACAAATTATACATGTACGTTATCTGTGTGACTTACTTAATAAAATAGCATCGTTTTTTTGACAATAAAAAAATTTTTATTTATCGACAAAAAAAACGAGATGCTGCCGGGGTGGTCCAAATTTTGAATTTCAGACTTTATTGCTCGTCCTAAAAACCAGCTCTCTTTACCATTCTTGTGGTCTTTCATCAACAAATTATACATGTACGTTATCTGTGTGACTTACTTAATAAAATAGCATAGTTTCTGTGACAATAAAAAAAATTTTATTTATCGACAAAAAAAACGAGATGCTGCCGGGGTGGTCCAAATTTTGAATTTCAGACCTCATTGCTCGTCCTAAAAAACAGCTCTCTTTACCATTCTTGTGGTCTTTCATCAACAAATTATACATGTACGTTATCTGTGTGACTTACTTAATAAAATAGCATCATTCTTGTGACAGTAAGAAAATTTTAATTTTAATTTAAGCCGCCGGGGTGGTCCAAATTTTGAATTTCAGACTTTATTGCTCCTCCTAAAAAACAGCTCTCTTTACCATTCTTGTGGTCTTTCACCAACAAATTATACATGTACGTTATCTGTGTGACTTACTTAATAAAATAGCATCGTTTCTGTGACAATAAAAAAATTTTCATTTATCGACAAAAAAAACGAGATGCTGCCGGGGTGGTCCAAATTTTGAATTTCAGACTTTATTGCTCGTCCTAAAAATCAGCTCTATTTACCTTTCTTGTGGTCCTTCAGCAACAAATTATACTTGTACGTTATCTGTGTGACTTACTTAATAAAATAGCATCGTTTTTGTGACAATAAAAAAATTTTCATTTATCGACAAAAAAAACGAGATGCTGCCGGGGTGGTCCAAATTTTGAATTTCAGACTTTATTGCTCGTCCTAAAAAACAGCTCTATTTACCTTTCTTGTGGTCCTTCATCAACAAATTATACATGTACGTTATCTGTGTGACTTACTTAATAAAATAGCATCGTTTTTTGTGACAATAAAAAAATTTTAATTTATCGACAAAAAAACGAGATGCTGCCGGGGTGGTCCAAATTTTGAATTTCAGACTTTATTGCTCGTCCTTAGAAACAGCTCTCTTTACCATTCTTGTGGTCTTTCATCAATAAATTATACATGTAGGTTATCTGTGTGACTTACTTAATAAAATAGCATCATTTTTGTGACAGTAAGAAAATTTTAATTTTTATTTAATCCGCCGGGGTGGTCCAAATTTTGAATTTCAGACTTTATTGCTCGTCCTAAAAAACAGCTCTCTTTACCATTCTTGTGGTCTTTCATCAACAAATTATACATGTACGTTATCTGTGTGACTTACTAATAAAATAGCATCGTTTCTGTGACATTAAAAAAATTTTCATTTATCGACAAAAAAAAACGAGATGCTGCCGGGGTGGTCCAAATTTTGAATTTCAGACTTTATTGCTCGTCCCAAAAATCAGCTCTATTTACCTTTCTTGTGGTCTTTCATCAACAAATTATACATGTACGTTATCTGTGTGACTTACTTAATAAAATAGCATCATTTTTGTGACAGTAGGAAAATTTTAATTTTAATTTAATCCGCCGGGGTGGTCCAAATTTTGAATTTCAGACTTTATTGCTCGTCCTAAAAAACAGCTCTCTTTACCATTCTTGTGGTCCTTCAGCAACAAATTATACTTGTACGTTATCTGTGTGACTTACTTAATAAAATAGCATCGTTTTTGTGACAATAAAAAAATTTTCATTTATCGACAAAAAAACGAGATGCTGCCGGGGTGGTCCAAATTTGAATTTCAGACTTTATTGCTCGTCCTAAAAAACAGCTCTATTTACCTTTCTTGTGGTCCTTCATCAACAAATTATACATGTACGTTATCTGTGTGACTTACTTAATAAAATAGCATCGTTTTTGTGACAATAAAAAAATTTTAATTTATCGACAAAAAAAACGAGATGCTGCCGGGGTGGTCCAAATTTTGAATTTCAGACTTTATTGCTCGTCCTTAGAAACAGCTCTCTTTACCATTCTTGTGGTCTTTCATCAATAAATTATACATGTAGGTTATCTGTGTGACTTACTTAATAAAATAGCATCATTTTTGTGACAGTAAGAAAATTTTAATTTTTATTTAATCCGCCGGGGTGGTCCAAATTTTGAATTTCAGACTTTATTGCTCGTCCTAAAAAACAGCTCTCTTTACCATTCTTGTGGTCTTTCATCAACAAATTATACATGTACGTTATCTGTGTGACTTACTTTATAAAATAGCATCGTTTTTGTGACAGTAAAAAAATTTTCATTTATCGACAAAAAAAACGAGATGCTGCCGGGGTGGTCCAAATTTTGAATTTCAGACTTTATTGCTCGTCCTAAAAACCAGCTCTCTTTACCTTTCTTGTGGTCTTTCATCAACAAATTATACATGTACGTTATCTGTGTGACTTACTTAATAAAATAGCATCATTTTTGTGACAGTAGGAAAATTTTAATTTTAATTTAATCCGCCGGGGTGGTCCAAATTTTGAATTTCAGACTTTATTGCTCGTCCTAAAAAACAGCTCTCTTTACCATTCTTGTGGTCTTTCATCAACAAAATATACATGTACGTTATCTCTGTGACTTACTTAATAAAATAGCATCGTTTTTGTGACAATAAAAAAATTTTCATTTATCGACAAAAAAAACGAGATGCTGCCGGGGTGGTCCAAATTTTGAATTTCAGACCTCATTGCTCGTCCTAAAAAACAGCTCTCTTTACCATTCTTGTGGTCTTTCATCAACAAATTATACATGTACGTTATCTGTGTGACTTACTTAATAAAATAGCATCGTTTTTGTGACAATAAAAAAATTTTAATTTATCGACAAAAAAAACGAGATGCTGCCGGGGTGGTCCAAATTTTGAATTTCAGACTTTATTGCTCGTCCTTAGAAACAGCTCTCTTTACCATTCTTGTGGTCTTTCATCAATAAATTATACATGTGCGTTATCTGTGTGACTTACTTAATAAAATATCATCATTTTTGTGACAGTAGGAAAATTTTAATTTTAATTTAATCCGCCGGGGTGGTCCAAATTTTGAATTTCAGACTTTATTGCTCGTCCTAAAAAACAGCTCTCTTTACCATTCTTGTGGTCTTTCATCAACAAAATATACATGTACGTTATCTCTGTGACTTACTTAATAAAATAGCATCGTTTTTGTGACAATAAAAAAAATTTCATTTATCGACAAAAAAAACGAGATGCTGCCGGGGTGGTCCAAATTTTGAATTTCAGACTTTATTGCTCGTCCTAAAAATCAGCTCTATTTACCTTTCTTGTGGTCCTTCATCAACAAATTATACTTGTACGTTATCTGTGTGACTTACTTAATAAAATAGCATCGTTTTTGTGACAATAAAAAAATTTTAATTTATCGACAAAAAAAACGAGATGCTGCCGGGGTGGTCCAAATTTTGAATTTCAGACTTTATTGCTCGTCCTTAGAAACAGCTCTCTTTACCATTCTTGTGGTCTTTCATCAATAAATTATACATGTGCGTTATCTGTGTGACTTACTTAATAAAATAGCATCATTTTTGTTACAGTAAGAAAATTTTAATTTTAATTTAATCCGCCGGGGTGGTCCAAATTTTGAATTTCAGACTTTATTGCTCGTCCTAAAAATCAGCTCTATTTACCTTTCTTGTGGTCCTTCATTAACAAATTATACATGTTCGTTATCTGTGTGACTTACTTAATAAAATAGCATCGTTTTTGTGACAGTAAAAAAATTTTCATTTATCGACAAAAAAAAACGAGATGCTGCCGGGGTGGTCCAAATTTTGAATTTCAGACTTTATTGCTCGTCCTAAAAACCAGCTCTCTTTACCTTTCTTGTGGTCTTTCATCAACAAATTATATATGTACGTTATCTGTGTGACTTACTTAATAAAATAGCATCATTTTTGTGACAGTAGGAAAATTTTAATTTTAATTTAATCCGCCGGGGTGGTCAAAATTTTGAATTTCAGACTTTATTGCTCGTCCTAAAAAACAGCTCTCTTTACCATTCTTGTGGTCTTTCATCAACAAAATATTGCTTTATTGCTCGTCCTAAAAACCAGCTCTCTTTACCTTTCTTGTGGTCTTTCATCAACAAATTATATATGTACGTTATCTGTGTGACTTACTTAATAAAATAGCATCATTTTTGTGACAGTAGGAAAATTTTAATTTTAATTTAATCCGCCGGGGTGGTCCAAATTTTGAATTTCAGACTTTATTGCTCGTCCTAAAAATCAGCTCTATTTACCTTTCTTGTGGTCCTTCATTAACAAATTATACATGTACGTTATCTCTGTGACTTACTTAATAAAATAGCATCGTTTTTGTGACAATAAAAAAATTTTCATTTATCGACAAAAAAAACGAGATGCTGCCGGGGTGGTCCAAATTTTGAATTTCAGACTTTATTGCTCGTCCTAAAAAACAGCTCTCTTTACCATTCTTGTGGTCTTTCATCAAAAAATTATACATGTACGTTATCTGTGTGACTTACTTAATAAAATAGCATCATTTTTGTGACAGTAGGAACATTTTAATTTTAATTTAATAAGCCGGGGTGGTCCAAATTTTGAATTTCAGACTTTATTGCTCGTCCTAAAAAACAGCTCTCTTTACCATTCTTGTGGTCTTTCATCAACAAAATATACATGTACGTTATCTCTGTGACTTACTTAATAAAATAGCATCGTTTTTGTGACAATAAAAAAATTTTCATTTATCGACAAAAAAAAACGAGATGCTGCCGGGGTGGTCCAAATTTTGAATTTCAGACTTTATTGCTCATCTTAAAAATCAGCTCCCTTTACCTTTCTTGTGGTCTTTCATCAACAAATTATACATGTACGTTATCTGTGTGACTTACTTAATAAAATAGCATCGTTTTTGTGACAATAAAAAAATTTTCAATTATCGACAAAAAAAACGAGATGCTGCCGGGGTGGTCCAAATTTTGAATTTCAGACTTTATTGCTCATCCTAAAAATCAGTTCTCTTTACCTTTCTTGTGGTCTTTCATCAACAAATTATACATGTACGTTATCTGTGTGACTTACTTAATAAAATAGCATCGTTTTTGTGACAATTAAAAAAATTTTCATTTATCGACAAAAAAAACGAGATGCTGCCGGGGTGGTCCAAATTTTGAATTTCAGACCTCATTGCTCGTCCTAAAAAACAGCTCTCTTTACCATTCTTGTGGTCTTTCATCAACAAATTATACATGTACGTTATCTGTGTGACTTACTTAATAAAATAGCATCGTTTTTGTGACAATAAAAAAATTTTAATTTATCGACAAAAAAAAACGAGATGCTGCCGGGGTGGTCCAAATTTTGAATTTCAGACTTTATTGCTCATCCTAAAAATCAGTTCTCTTTACCTTTCTTGTGGTCTTTCATTAACAAATTATACATGTACGTTATCTGTGTGACTTACTTAATAAAATAGCATCGTTTTTGTGACAATAAAAAAATTTTCATTTATCGACAAAAAAAACGAGATGCTGCCGGGGTGGTCCAAATTTTGAATTTCAGACTTTATTGCTCGTCCTAAAAACCAGCTCTCTTTACCTTTCTTGTGGTCTTTCATCAACAAATTATACATGTACGTTATCTGTGTGACTTACTTAATAAAATAGCATCGTTTTTGTGACAATAAAAAAATTTTTATTTATCGACAAAAAAAACGAGATGCTGCCGGGGTGGTCCAAATTTTGAATTTCAGACTTTATTGCTCGTCCTAAAAAACAGCTCTCTTTACCATTCTTGTGGTCTTTCATCAATAAATTATACATGTACGTTATCTGTGTGACTTACTTAATAAAATAGCATCATTTTTGTGACAGTAAGAAAATTTTAATTTTAATTTAATCCGCCGGGGTGGTCCAAATTTTGAATTTCAGACTTTATTGCTCGTCCTAAAAAACAGCTCTCTTTACCATTCTTGTGGTCTTTCATCAACAAATTATACATGTACGTTATCTGTGTGACTTACTTAATAAAATAGCATCGTTTTTGTGACAGTAAAAAAATTTTCATTTATCGACAAAAAAAACGAGATGCTGCCGGGGTGGTCCAAATTTTGAATTTCAGACTTTATTGCTCGTCCTAAAAACCAGCTCTCTTTACCTTTCTTGTGGTCTTTCATCAACAAATTATACATGTACGTTATCTGTGTGACTTACTTAATAAAATAGCATCATTTTTGTGACAGTAGGAAAATTTTAATTTTAATTTAATCCGCCGGGGTGGTCCAAATTTTGAATTTCAGACTTTATTGCTTGTCCTAAAAAACAGCTCTCTTTACCATTCTTGTGGTCTTTCGTCAACAAAATATACATGTACGTTATCTATTTTATTAGCATCGTTTTTGTGACAATAAACAAATTTTCATTTATCGACAAAAAAAACGAGATGCTGCCGGGGTGGTCCAAATTTTGAATTTCAGACTTTATTGCTCATCTCAAAAATCAGCTCTCTTTAACTTTCTTGTGGTCTTTCATCAACAAATTATACATGTACGTTATCTGTGTGACTTACTTAGTAAAATAGCATCGTTTTTGTGACAATAAAAAAATTTTCATTTATCGACAAAAAAAACGAGATGCTGCCGGGGTGGTCCAAATTTTGAATTTCAGACTTTATTGCTCATCCTAAAAATCAGTTCTCTTTACCTTTCTTGTGGTCTTTCATCAACAAATTATACATGTACGTTATCTGTGTGACTTACTTAATAAAATAGCATCGTTTTTGTGACAATAAAAAAATTTTTATTTATCGACAAAAAAAACGAGATGCTGCCGGGGTGGTCCAAATTTTGAATTTCAGACTTTATTGCTCGTCCTAAAAATCAGCTCTCTTTACCTTTCTTGTGGTCCTTCATTAACAAATTATACATGTACGTTATCTGTGTGACAATAAAAAAATTTTTATTTATCGACAAAAAAAACGAGATGCTGCCGGCGTGGTCCAAATTTTGAATTTCAGACTTTATGGCTCGTCATAAGAAACAGCTCTCTTTACCATTCTTGTGGTCTTTCATCAACAAATTATACATATACGTTATCTGTGTGACTTAATTAATAAAATAGCATCGTTTTTGTGACAATAAAAAAATTTTCATTTATCGACAAAAAAAACGGGATGCTGCCGGGGTGGTCCAAATTTTGAATTTCAGACTTTATTGCTCGTCCCAAAAAACAGCTCTCTTTACCTACTTTGTGGTCCTTCATCAACAAATTATACATGTACGTTATCTGTGTGACTTACTTAATAAAATAGCATCGTTTTTGTGACAGTAAAAAAATTTTAATTTATCGACAAAAAAACGAGATGCTGCCGGGGTGGTCCAAATTTTGAATTTCGGACTTTATTGCTCGTCCTAAAAAAACAGCTCTCTTTACCTTTCTTGTGGTTCTTCATCAACAAATTATACATGTGCGTTATCTGTTTGACTTACTTAATAAAATAGCATCGTTTTTGTGACAATAAGAACATTTTCATTTATCGACAAAAAAAACGAGATGCTGCCGGGGTGGTCCAAATTTTGAATTTCAGACTTTATTCCTCGTCCTGAAAAACAGCCCTCTTTACCTTTCTTGTGGTCCTTCATCAACAAATTATACATGTACCAATTATACATAAATAGCATCATTTTTGTGACAATAAAAAAATTTTCTTTTATCGACAAAAAAAACGAGATGCTGCAGGGGTGGTCCAAATTTTGAATTTCAGACTTTATGGTTCGTCATAAGAAACAGCTCTCTTTACCATTCTTGTGGTCTTTCATCAACAAATTATACATGTACGTTATCTGTGTGACTTACTTAATAAAATAGCATCGTTTTTGTGACAGTAAAAAAATTTTCATTTATCGACAAAAAAAACGAGATGCTGCCGGGGTGGTCCAAATTTTGAATTTCAGACCTCATTGCTCGTCCTAAAAAACAGCTCTCTTTACCATTCTTGTGGTCTTTCATCAACAAATTATACATGTACGTTATCTGTGTGACTTACTTAATAAAATAGCATCATTTTTGTGACAGTAAGAAAATTTTAATTTTAATTTAATCCGCCGGGGTGGTCCAAATTTTGAATTTCAGACTTTATTGCTCGTCCTAAAAAACAGCTCTCTTTACCATTCTTGTGGTCTTTCATCAACAAAATATACATGTACGTTATCTCTGTGACTTACTTAATAAAATAGCATCGTTTTTGTGACAATAAAAAAATTTTCATTTATCGACAAAAAAAACGAGATGCTGCCGGGGTGGTCCAAATTTTGAATTTCAGACTTTATTGCTCGTCCTAAAAAACAGCTCTATTTACCTTTCTTGTGGTCCTTCATCAACAAATTATACTTGTACGTTATCTGTGTGACTTACTTAATAAAATAGCATCGTTTTTGTGACAATAAAAAATTTTAATTTATCGACAAAAAAAACGAGATGCTGCCGGGGTGGTCCAAATTTTGAATTTCAGACTTTATTGCTCGTCCTTAGAAACAGCTCTCTTTACCATTCTTGTGGTCTTTCATCAATAAATTATACATGTGCGTTATCTGTGTGACTTACTTAATAAAATAGCATCATTTTTGTGACAGTAAGAAAATTTTAATTTTAATTTAATCCGCCGGGGTGGTCCAAATTTTGAATTTCAGACTTTATTGCTCGTCCTAAAAAACAGCTCTCTTTACCATTCTTGTGGTCTTTCATCAACAAAATATACATGTACGTTATCTGTGTGACTTACTTAATAAAATAGCATCGTTTCTGTGACAATAAAAAAATTTTCATTTATCGACAAAAAAAACGAGATGCTGCCGGGGTGGTCCAAATTTTGAATTTCAGACTTTATTGCTCGTCCTAAAAATCAGCTCTATTTACCTTTCTTGTGGTCCTTCATCAACAAATTATACTTGTACGTTATCTGTGTGACTTACTTAATAAAATAGCATCGTTTTTGTGACAATAAAAAAATTTTCATTTATCGACAAAAAAAACGAGATGCTGCCGGGGTGGTCCAAATTTTGAATTTCAGACTTTATTGCTCGTCCTAAAAAACAGCTCTATTTACCTTTCTTGTGGTCCTTCATCAACAAATTATACTTGTACGTTATCTGTGTGACTTACTTAATAAAATAGCATCGTTTTTGTGACAATAAAAAAATTTTAATTTATCGACAAAAAAAACGAGATGCTGCCGGGGTGGTCCAAATTTTGAATTTCAGACTTTATTGCTCGTCCTTAGAAACAGCTCTCTTTACCATTCTTGTGGTCTTTCATCAATAAATTATACATGTGCGTTATCTGTGTGACTTACTTAATAAAATAGCATCATTTTTGTGACAGTAAGAAAATTTTAATTTTAATTTAATCCGCCGGGGTGGTCCAAATTTTGAATTTCAGACTTTATTGCTCGTCCTAAAAAACAGCTCTCTTTACCATTCTTGTGGTCTTTCATCAACAAAATATACATGTACGTTATCTGTGTGACTTACTTAATAAAATAGCATCGTTTTTGTGACAATAAGAACATTTTCATTTATCGACAAAAAAAACGAGATGCTGCCGGGGTGGTCCAAATTTTGAATTTCAGACTTTATTCCTCGTCCTGAAAAACAGCCCTCTTTACCTTTCTTGTGGTCCTTCATCAACAAATTATACATGTACCAATTATACATAAATAGCATCATTTTTGTGACAATAAAAAAATTTTCTTTTATCGACAAAAAAAACGAGATGCTGCAGGGGTGGTCCAAATTTTGAATTTCAGACTTTATGGTTCGTCATAAGAAACAGCTCTCTTTACCTTTCTTGTCGTCTTTCATCAACAAATTAAACATGTGCGTTATCTGTGTGACTTACTTAATAAAATAGCATCGTTTTTGTGACAATAAGAACATTTTCATTTATCGACAAAAAAAACGAGATGCTGCCGGGGTGGTCCAAATTTTGAATTTCAGACTTTATGGCTCGTCATAAGAAACAGCTCTCTTTACCATTCTTGTGGTCTTTCATCAACAAATTATACATGTACGTTATCTGTGTGACTTACTTAATAAAATAGCATCGTTTTTGTGACAGTAAAAAAATTTTCATTTATCGACAAGAAAAACGAGATGCTGCCGGGGTGGTCCAAATTTTGAATTTCAGACTTTATTGCTCGTCCTTAGAAACAGCTCTATTTACCTTTCTTGTGGTCCTTCATCAACAAATTATACATGTACGTTATCTGTGTGACTTACTTAATAAAATAGCATCGTTTCTGTGACAATAAATAAATTTTCATTTATCGACAAAAAAAACGAGATGCTGCAGGGGTGGTCCAAATTTTGAATTTCAGACTTTATGGTTCGTCATAAGAAACAGCTCTCTTTACCTTTCTTGTCGTCTTTCATCAACAAATTAAACATGTGCGTTATCTGTGTGACTTACTTAATAAAATAGCATCGTTTTTGTGACAATAAGAACATTTTCATTTATCGACAAAAAAAACGAGATGCTGCAGGGGTGGTCCAAATTTTGAATTTCAGACTTTATGGTTCGTCATAAGAAACAGCTCTCTTTACCTTTCTTGTCGTCTTTCATCAACAAATTAAACATGTGCGTTATCTGTGTGACTTACTTAATAAAATAGCATCGTTTTTGTGACAATAAGAACATTTTCATTTATCGACAAAAAAAACGAGATGCTGCCGGGGTGGTCCAAATTTTGAATTTCAGACTTTATTGCTCGTCCTAAAAATCAGCTCTATTTACCTTTCTTGTGGTCCTTCATCAACAAATTATACTTGTACGTTATCTGTGTGACTTACTTAATAAAATAGCATCGTTTTTGTGACAATAAAAAAATTTTCATTTATCGACAAAAAAAACGAGATGCTGCCGGGGTGGTCCAAATTTTGAATTTCAGACTTTATTGCTCGTCCTAAAAAACAGCTCTATTTACCTTTCTTGCGGTCCTTCATCAACAAATTATACATGTACGTTATCTGTGTGACTTACTTAATAAAATAGCATCGTTTTTGTGACAATAAAAAAATTTTAATTTATCGACAAAAAAAACGAGATGCTGCCGGGGTGGTCCAAATTTTGAATTTCAGACTTTATTGCTCGTCCTTAGAAACAGCTCTCTTTACCATTCTTGTGGTCTTTCATCAATAAATTATACATGTGCGTTATCTGTGTGACTTACTTAATAAAATAGCATCATTTTTGTGACAGTAAGAAAATTTTAATTTTAATTTAATCCGCCGGGGTGGTCCAAATTTTGAATTTCAGACTTTATTGCTCGTCCTAAAAATCAGCTCTATTTACCTTTCTTGTGGTCCTTCATCAACAAATTATACATGTACGTTATCTGTGTGACTTACTTAATAAAATAGCATCGTTTTTGTGACAGTAAAAAAATTTTCATTTATCGACAAAAAAAACGAGATGCTGCCGGGGTGTTCCAAATTTTGAATTTCAGACTTTATTGCTCGTCCTAAAAACCAGCTCTCTTTACCTTTCTTGTGGTCTTTCATCAACAAATTATATATGTACGTTATCTGTGTGACTTACTTAATAAAATAGCATCATTTTTGTGACAGTAGGAAAATTTTAATTTTAATTTAATCCGCCGGGGTGGTCCAAATTTTGAATTTCAGACTTTATTGCTCGTCCTAAAAAACAGCTCTCTTTACCATTCTTGTGGTCTTTCATCAACAAAATATACATGTACGTTATCTCTGTGACTTACTTAATAAAATAGCATCGTTTTTGTGACAATAAAAAAATTTTCATTTATCGACAAAAAAAACGAGATGCTGCAGGGGTGGTCCAAATTTTGAATTTCAGACTTTATGGTTCGTCATAAGAAACAGCTCTCTTTACCTTTCTTGTCGTCTTTCATCAACAAATTAAACATGTGCGTTATCTGTGTGACTTACTTAATAAAATAGCATCGTTTTTGTGACAATAAGAACATTTTCATTTATCGACAAAAAAAACGAGATGCTGCCGGGGTGGTCCAAATTTTGAATTTCAGACTTTATTGCTCGTCCTAAAAATCAGCTCTATTTACCTTTCTTGTGGTCCTTCATCAACAAATTATACTTGTACGTTATCTGTGTGACTTACTTAATAAAATAGCATCGTTTTTGTGACAATAAAAAAATTTTCATTTATCGACAAAAAAAACGAGATGCTGCCGGGGTGGTCCAAATTTTGAATTTCAGACTTTATTGCTCGTCCTAAAAAACAGCTCTATTTACCTTTCTTGCGGTCCTTCATCAACAAATTATACATGTACGTTATCTGTGTGACTTACTTAATAAAATAGCATCGTTTTTGTGACAATAAAAAAATTTTAATTTATCGACAAAAAAAACGAGATGCTGCCGGGGTGGTCCAAATTTTGAATTTCAGACTTTATTGCTCGTCCTTAGAAACAGCTCTCTTTACCATTCTTGTGGTCTTTCATCAATAAATTATACATGTGCGTTATCTGTGTGACTTACTTAATAAAATAGCATCATTTTTGTGACAGTAAGAAAATTTTAATTTTAATTTAATCCGCCGGGGTGGTCCAAATTTTGAATTTCAGACTTTATTGCTCGTCCTAAAAATCAGCTCTATTTACCTTTCTTGTGGTCCTTCATCAACAAATTATACATGTACGTTATCTGTGTGACTTACTTAATAAAATAGCATCGTTTTTGTGACAGTAAAAAAATTTTCATTTATCGACAAAAAAAACGAGGTGCTGCCGGGGTGGTCCAAATTTTGAATTTCAGACTTTATTGCTCGTCCTAAAAACCAGCTCTCTTTACCTTTCTTGTGGTCTTTCATCAACAAATTATATATGTACGTTATCTGTGTGACTTACTTAATAAAATAGCATCATTTTTGTGACAGTAGGAAAATTTTAATTTTAATTTAATCCGCCGGGGTGGTCCAAATTTTGAATTTCAGACTTTATTGCTCGTCCTAAAAAACAGCTCTCTTTACCATTCTTGTGGTCTTTCATCAACAAAATATACATGTACGTTATCTCTGTGACTTACTTAATAAAATAGCATCGTTTTTGTGACAATAAAAAAATTTTCATTTATCGACAAAAAAAACGAGATGCTGCCGGGGTGGTCCAAATTTTGAATTTCAGACTTTATTGCTCGTCCTAAAAAACAGCTCTCTTTACCATTCTTGTGGTCTTTCATCAAAAAATTATACATGTACGTTATCTGTGTGACTTACTTAATAAAATAACATCATTTTTGTGACAGTAGGAAAATTTTAATTTTAATTTAATAAGCCGGGGTGGTCCAAATTTTGAATTTCAGACTTTATTGCTCGTCCTAAAAAACAGCTCTCTTTACCATTCTTGTGGTCTTTCATCAACAAAATATACATGTACGTTATCTCTGTGACTTACTTAATAAAATAGCATCGTTTTTGTGACAATAAAAAAATTTTCATTTATCGACAAAAAAAACGAGATGCTGCCGGGGTGGTCCAAATTTTGAATTTCAGACTTTATTGCTCATCCTAAAAATCAGCTCCCTTTACCTTTCTTGTGGTCTTTCATCAACAAATTATACATGTACGTTATCTGTGTGACTTACTTAATAAAATAGCATCGTTTTTGTGACAATAAAAAAATTTTCATTTATCGACAAAAAAAACGAGATGCTGCCGGGGTGGTCCAAATTTTGAATTTCAGACATTATTGCTCATCCTAAAAATCAGTTCTCTTTACCTTTCTTGTGGTCTTTCATCAACAAATTATACATGTACGTTATCTGTGTGACTTACTTAATAAAATAGCATCGTTTTTGTGACAATTAAAAAAATTTTCATTTATCGACAAAAAAACGAGATGCTGCCGGGGTGGTCCAAATTTTGAATTTCAGACTTTATTGCTCGTCCTAAAAACCAGCTCTCTTTACCTTTCTTGTGGTCTTTCATCAACAAATTATACATGTACGTTATCTGTGTGACTTACTTAATAAAATAGCATCGTTTTTGTGACAATAAAAAAATTTTCATTTATCGACAAAAAAAACGAGATGCTGCCGGGGTGGTCCAAATTTTGAATTTCAGACTTTATTGCTCGTCCTAAAAACCAGCTCTCTTTACCTTTCTTGTGGTCTTTCATCAACAAATTATACATGTACGTTATCTGTGTGACTTACTTAATAAAATAGCATCGTTTTTGTGACAATAAAAAAATTTTTATTTATCGACAAAAAAAACGAGATGCTGCCGGGGTGGTCCAAATTTTGAATTTCAGACTTTATTGCTCGTCCTAAAAAACAGCTCTCTTTACCATTCTTGTGGTCTTTCATCAATAAATTATACATGTACGTTATCTGTGTGACTTACTTAATAAAATAGCATCATTTTTGTGACAGTAAGAAAATTTTAATTTTAATTTAATCCGCCGGGGTGGTCCAAATTTTGAATTTCAGACTTTATTGCTCGTCCTAAAAAACAGCTCTCTTTACCATTCTTGTGGTCTTTCATCAACAAATTATACATGTACGTTATCTGTGTGACTTACTAATAAAATAGCATCGTTTCTGTGACATTAAAAAAATTTTCATTTATCGACAAAAAAAACGAGATTCTGCCGGGGTGGTCCAAATTTTGAATTTCAGACTTTATTGCTCGTCCTAAAAATCAGCTCTATTTACCTTTCTTGTGGTCCTTCATCAACAAATTATACATGTACGTTATCTGTGTGACTTACTTAATAAAATAGCATCGTTTTTGTGACAGTAAAAAAATTTTCATTTATCGACAAAAAAAACGAGATGCTGCCGGGGTGGTCCAAATTTTGAATTTCAGACTTTATTGCTCGTCCTAAAAACCAGCTCTCTTTACCTTTCTTGTGGTCTTTCATCAACAAATTATACATGTACGTTATCTGTGTGACTTACTTAATAAAATAGCATCATTTTTGTGACAGTAGGAAAATTTTAATTTTAATTTAATCCGCCGGGGTGGTCCAAATTTTGAATTTCAGACTTTATTGCTCGTCCTAAAAAACAGCTCTCTTTACCATTCTTGTGGTCTTTCATCAACAAAATATACATGTACGTTATCTCTGTGACTTACTTAATAAAATAGCATCGTTTTTGTGACAATAAAAAAATTTTCATTTATCGACAAAAAAAACGAGATGCTGCCGGGGTGGTCCAAATTTTGAATTTCAGACTTTATTGCTCGTCCTAAAAAACAGCTCTCTTTACCATTCTTGTGGTCTTTCATCAAAAAATTATACATGTACGTTATCTGTGTGACTTACTTAATAAAATAGCATCATTTTTGTGACAGTAGGAAAATTTTAATTTTAATTTAATCCGCCGGGGTGGTCCAAATTTTGAATTTCAGACTTTATTGCTTGTCCTAAAAAACAGCTCTCTTTACCATTCTTGTGGTCTTTCATCAACAAAATATACATGTACGTTATCTGTGTGACTTACTTAATAAAATAGCATCGTTTTTGTGACAGTAAAAAAATTTTCATTTATCGACAAAAAAAACGAGATGCTGCCGGGGTGGTCCAAATTTTGAATTTCAGACTTTATTGCTCGTCCTAAAAATCAGCTCTATTTACCTTTCTTGTGGTCCTTCATCAACAAATTATACATGTACGTTATCTGTGTGACTTACTTAATAAAATAGCATCGTTTTTGTGACAGTAAAAAAATTTTCATTTATCTCTTTAACTTTCTTGTGGTCTTTCATCAACAAATTATACATGTACGTTATCTGTGTGACTTACTTAGTAAAATAGCATCGTTTTTGTGACAATAAAAAAATTTTCATTTATCGACAAAAAAAACGAGATGCTGCCGGGGTGGTCCAAATTTTGAATTTCAGACTTTATTGCTCATCCTAAAAATCAGTTCTCTTTACCTTTCTTGTGGTCTTTCATCAACAAATTATACATGTACGTTATCTGTGTGACTTACTTAATAAAATAGCATCGTTTTTGTGACAATAAAAAAATTTTTATTTATCGACAAAAAAAACGAGATGCTGCCGCGGTGGTCCAAATTTTGAATTTCAGACTTTATTGCTCGTCCTAAAAATCAGCTCTCTTTACCTTTCTTGTGGTCCTTCATTAACAAATTATACATGTACGTTATCTGTGTGACAATAAAAAAATTTTTATTTATCGACAAAAAAAAACGAGATGCTGCCGGCGTGGTCCAAATTTTGAATTTCAGACTTTATTGCTCGTCCTAAAAATCAGCTCTCTTTACCTTTCTTGTGGTCCTTCATTAACAAATTATACATGTACGTTATCTGTGTGACAATAAAAAAATTTTTATTTATCGACAAAAAAAACGAGATGCTGCCGGCGTGGTCCAAATTTTGAATTTCAGACTTTATGGCTCGTCATAAGAAACAGCTCTCTTTACCATTCTTGTGGTCTTTCATCAACAAATTATACATATACGTTATCTGTGTGACTTAATTAATAAAATAGCATCGTTTTTGTGACAATAAAAAATTTTCATTTATCGACAAAAAAAACGGGATGCTGCCGGGGTGGTCCAAATTTTGAATTTCAGACTTTATTGCTCGTCCCAAAAAACAGCTCTCTTTACCTACTTTGTGGTCCTTCATCAACAAATTATACATGTACGTTATCTGTGTGACTTACTTAATAAAATAGCATCGTTTTTGTGACAGTAAAAAAATTTTAATTTATCGACAAAAAAAAGAGATGCTGCCGGGGTGGTCCAAATTTTGAATTTCGGACTTTATTGCTCGTCCTAAAAAAACAGCTCTCTTTACCTTTCTTGTGGTTCTTCATCAACAAATTATACATGTGCGTTATCTGTTTGACTTACTTAATAAAATAGCATCGTTTTTGTGACAATAAGAACATTTTCATTTATCGACAAAAAAAACGAGATGCTGCCGGGGTGGTCCAAATTTTGAATTTCAGACTTTATTCCTCGTCCTGAAAAACAGCCCTCTTTACCTTTCTTGTGGTCCTTCATCAACAAATTATACATGTACCAATTATACATAAATAGCATCATTTTTGTGACAATAAAAAAATTTTCTTTTATCGACAAAAAAAACGAGATGCTGCAGGGGTGGTCCAAATTTTGAATTTCAGACTTTATGGTTCGTCATAAGAAACAGCTCTCTTTACCTTTCTTGTCGTCTTTCATCAACAAATTAAACATGTGCGTTATCTGTGTGACTTACTTAATAAAATAGCATCGTTTTTGTGACAGTAAAAAAATTTTAATTTATCGACAAAAAAAAGAGATGCTGCCGGGGTGGTCCAAATTTTGAATTTCGGACTTTATTGCTCGTCCTAAAAAAACAGCTCTCTTTACCTTTCTTGTGGTTCTTCATCAACAAATTATACATGTGCGTTATCTGTTTGACTTACTTAATAAAATAGCATCGTTTTTGTGACAATAAGAACATTTTCATTTATCGACAAAAAAAACGAGATGCTGCCGGGGTGGTCCAAATTTTGAATTTCAGACTTTATTCCTCGTCCTGAAAAACAGCCCTCTTTACCTTTCTTGTGGTCCTTCATCAACAAATTATACATGTACCAATTATACATAAATAGCATCATTTTTGTGACAATAAAAAAATTTTCTTTTATCGACAAAAAAAACGAGATGCTGCAGGGGTGGTCCAAATTTTGAATTTCAGACTTTATGGTTCGTCATAAGAAACAGCTCTCTTTACCTTTCTTGTCGTCTTTCATCAACAAATTAAACATGTGCGTTATCTGTGTGACTTAATTAATAAAATAGCATCGTTTTTGTGACAATAAAAAAATTTTCTTTTATCGACAAAAAAAACGAGATGCTGCAGGGGTGGTCCAAATTTTGAATTTCAGACTTTATGGCTCGTCATAAGAAACAGCTCTCTTTACCATTCTTGTGGTCTTTCATCAACAAATTATACATGTACGTTATCTGTGTGACTTACTTAATAAAATAGCATCGTTTTTGTGACAGTAAAAAAATTTTCATTTATCGACAAAAAAAACGAGATGCTGCCGGGGTGGTCCAAATTTTGAATTTCAGACCTCATTGCTCGTCCTAAAAAACAGCTCTCTTTACCATTCTTGTGGTCTTTCATCAACAAATTATACATGTACGTTATCTGTGTGACTTACTTAATAAAATAGCATCATTTTTGTGACAGTAAGAAAATTTTAATTTTAATTTAATCCGCCGGGGTGGTCCAAATTTTGAATTTCAGACTTTATTGCTCGTCCTAAAAAACAGCTCTCTTTACCATTCTTGTGGTCTTTCATCAACAAAATATACATGTACGTTATCTCTGTGACTTACTTAATAAAATAGCATCGTTTTTGTGACAATAAAAAAATTTTCATTTATCGACAAAAAAAACGAGATGCTGCCGGGGTGGTCCAAATTTTGAATTTCAGACTTTATTGCTCGTCCTAAAAATCAGCTCTATTTACCTTTCTTGTGGTCCTTCATCAACAAATTATACATGTACGTTATCTGTGTGACTTACTTAATAAAATAGCATCGTTTTTGTGACAGTAAAAAAATTTTCATTTATCGACAAAAAAAACGAGATGCTGCCGGGGTGGTCCAAATTTTGAATTTCAGACTTTATTGCTCGTCCTAGAAACCAGCTCTCTTTACCTTTCTTGTGGTCTTTCATAAACAAATTATACATGTACGTTATCTGTGTGACTTACTTAATAAAATAGCATCATTTTTGTGACAGTGGGAAAATTATAATTTTAATTTAATCCGCCGGGGTGGTCCAAATTTTGAATTTCAGACTTTATTGCTCGTCCTAAAAAACAGCTCTCTTTACCATTCTTGTGGTCTTTCATCAACAAAATATACATGTACGTTATCTCTGTGACTTACTTAATAAAATAGCATCGTTTTTGTGACAATAAAAAAATTTTCATTTATCGACAAAAAAAACGAGATGCTGCCGGGGTGGTCCAAATTTTGAATTTCAGACTTTATTGCTCGTCCTAAAAAACAGCTCTCTTTACCATTCTTGTGGTCTTTCATAAAAAAATTATACATGTACGTTATCTGTGTGACTTACTTAATAAAATAGCATCATTTTTGTGACAGTAGGAAAATTTTAATTTTAATTTAATCCGCCGGGGTGGTCCAAATTTTGAATTTCAGACTTTATTGCTCGTCCTAAAAAACAGCTCTCTTTACCATTCTTGTGGTCTTTCATCAACAAAATATACATGTACGTTATCTCTGTGACTTACTTAATAAAATAGCATCGTTTTTGTGACAATAAAAAAATTTTCATTTATCGACAAAAAAAACGAGATGCTGCCGGGGTGGTCCAAATTTTGAATTTCAGACTTTATTGCTCATCCTAAAAATCAGCTCTCTTTACCTTTCTTGTGGTCTTTCATCAACAAATTATACATGTACGTTATCTGTGTGACTTACTTAATAAAATAGCATCGTTTTTGTGACAATAAAAAAATTTTCATTTATCGACAAAAAAAACGAGATGCTGCCGGGGTGGTCCAAATTTTGAATTTCAGACTTTATTGCTCATCCTAAAAATCAGTTCTCTTTACCTTTCTTGTGGTCTTTCATTAACAAATTATACATGTACGTTATCTGTGTGACTTACTTAATAAAATAGCATCGTTTTTGTGACAATAAAAAAATTTTCATTTATCGACAAAAAAAAACGAGATGCTGCCGGGGTGGTCCAAATTTTGAATTTCAGACCTTTATTGCTCGTCCTAAAAACCAGCTCTCTTTACCTTTCTTGTGGTCTTTCATCAACAAATTATACATGTACGTTATCTGTGTGACTTACTTAATAAAATAGCATCGTTTTTGTGACAATAAAAAATTTTCATTTATCGACAAAAAAAAACGAGATGCTGCCGGGGTGGTCCAAATTTTGAATTTCAGACTTTATTGCTCGTCCTAAAAATCAGCTCTCTTTACCTTTCTTGTGGTCCTTCATTAACAAATTATACATGTACGTTATCTGTGTGACAATAAAAAAATTTTTATTTATCGACAAAAAAAACGAGATGCTGCCGGCGTGGTCCAAATTTTGAATTTCAGACTTTATGGCTCGTCATAAGAAACAGCTCTCTTTACCATTCTTGTGGTCTTTCATCAACAAATTATACATATACGTTATCTGTGTGACTTACTTAATAAAATAGCATCATTTTTGTGACAATAAAAAAATTTTCATTTATCGACAAAAAAAACGGGATGCTGCCGGGGTGGTCCAAATTTTGAATTTCAGACTTTATTGCTCGTCATAAGAAACAGCTCTCTTTACCTTTCTTGTCGTCTTTCATCAACAAATTAAACATGTGCGTTATCTGTGTGACTTACTTAATAAAATAGCATCGTTTTTGTGACAATAAGAACATTTTCATTTATCGACAAAAAAAACGAGATGCTGCCGGGGTGGTCCAAATTTTGAATTTCAGACTTTATGGCTCGTCATAAGAAACAGCTCTCTTTACCATTCTTGTGGTCTTTCATCAACAAATTATACATGTACGTTATCTGTGTGACTTACTTAATAAAATAGCATCGTTTTTGTGACAGTAAAAAAATTTTCATTTATCGACAAAAAAAACGAGATGCTGCCGGGGTGGTTCAAATTTTGAATTTCAGACCTCATTGCTCGTCCTAAAAATCAGCTCTATTTACCTTTCTTGTGGTCCTTCATCAACAAATTATACATGTACGTTATCTGTGTGACTTACTTAATAAAATAGCATCGTTTTTGTGACAATAAAAAAATTTTCATTTATCGACAAAAAAAACGAGATGCTGCCGGGGTGGTCCAAATTTTGAATCTCAGACTTTATTGCTCATCCTAAAAATCAGCTCTCTTTACCTTTCTTGTGGTCTTTCATCAACAAATTATACATGTACGTTATCTGTGTGACTTACTTAATAAAATAGCATCGTTTCTGTGACAATAAAAAATTTTCATTTATCGACAAAAAAAACGAGATGCTGCCGGGGTGGTCCAAATTTTGAATTTCAGACTTTATTGCTGGTCCTAAAAATCAGCTCTATTTACCTTTCTTGTGGTCTTTCATGAACAAATTATACATGTACGTTATCTGTGTGACTTACTTAATAAAATAGCACCGTTTTTGTGACAATAAAAAAATTTTCATTTATCGACAAAAAAAACGAGATGCTGCCGGGGTGGTCCAAATTTTGATTTTCAGACTTTATTGCTCGCCCTAAGAAACAGCTCTCTTTACCATTCTTGTGGTCTTTCATGAACAAATTATACATGTACGTTATCTGTGTGACTTACTTAATAAAATAGCATCATTTTTGTGACAGTAAGAAAATTTTAATTTTAATTTAATCCGCCGGGGTCCAAATTTTGAATTTCAGACATTATTGCTCATCCTAAAAATCAGCTCTCTTTACCTTTCTTGTGGTCTTTCATCAACAAATTATACATGTACGTTATCTGTGTGACTTACTTAATAAAATAGCATCGTTTTTGTGACAGTAAAAAAATTTTCATTTATCGACAAAAAAAACGAGATGCTGCCGGGGTGGTCCAAATTTTGAATTTCAGACCTCATTGCTCGTCCTAAAAAACAGCTCTCTTTACCATTCTTGTGGTCTTTCATCAACAAATTATACATGCAAGTTATCTGTGTGACTTACTTAATAAAATAGCAATGTGACAATAAAAAAATTTTTATTTATCGACAAAAAAAAACGAGATGCTGCCGGGGTGGTCCAAATTTTGAATTTCAGACCTCATTGCTCGTCCTAAAAAACAGCTCTCTTTACCATTCTTGTGGTCTTTCATGAACAAATTATACATGTACGTTATCTGTGTGACTTACTTAATAAAATAGCATCATTTTTGTGACAGTAAGAAAATTTTAATTTTAATTTAATCCGCCGGGGTCCAAATTTTGAATTTCAGACTTTATTGCTCATCCTAAAAATCAGCTCTATTTACCTTTCTTGTGGTCCTTCATCAACAAATTATACATGTACGTTATCTGTGTGACTTACTTAATAAAATAGCATCGTTTTTGTGACAATAAAAAAATTTTCATTTATCGACAAAAAAAACGAGATGCTGCCGGGGTGGTCCAAATTTTGAATCTCAGACTTTATTGCTCATCCTAAAAATCAGCTCTCTTTACCTTTCTTGTGGTCTTTCATCAACAAATTATACATGTACGTTATCTGTGTGACTTACTTAATAAAATAGCATCGTTTTTTTGACAATAAAAAAATTTTTATTTATCGACAAAAAAAACGAGATGCTGCCGGGGTGGTCCAAATTTTGAATTTCAGACTTTATTGCTCGTCCTAAAAAACAGCTCTCTTTACCATTCTTGTGGTCCTTCATCAACAAATTATACATGTACGTTATCTGTGTGACTTACTTAATAAAATAGCATCGTTTTTGTGACAACAAAAAAATTTTCATTTATCGACAAAAAAAACGAGATGCTGCCGGGGTGGTCCAAATTTTGAATTTCAGACTTTATTGCTCGTCCTAAAAATCAGCTCTATTTACCTTTCTTGTGGTCCTTCATCAGCAAATTATACATGTACGTTATCTGTGTGACTTACTTAATAAAATAGCATCGTTTTTGTGACAGTAAGAAAATTTTAATTTTAATTTAATCCGCCGGGGTGGTCCAAATTTTGAATCTCAGACTTTATTGCTCATCCTAAAAATCAGCTCTCTTTACCTTTCTTGTGGTCTTTCATCAACAAATTATACATGTACGTTATCTGTGTGACTTACTTAAGAAAATAGCATCGTTTTTGTGACAGTAAGAAAATTTTAATTTTAATTTAATCCGCCGGGGTGGTCCAAATTTTGAATTTCAGACTTCATTGCTCGTCGTAAAAAACAGCTCTCTTTACCATTCTTGTGGTCTTTCACCAACAAATTATACATGTACGTTATCTGTGTGACTTACTTAATAAAATAGCATCGTTTCTGTGACAATAAAAAAATTTTCATTTATCGACAAAAAAAACGAGATGCTGCCGGGGTGGTCCAAATTTTGAATTTCAGACTTTATTGCTCGTCCTAAAAATCAGCTCTATTTACCTTTCTTGTGGTCCTTCATCAACAAATTATACATGTACGTTATCTGTGTGACTTACTTAATAAAATAGCACCGTTTTTGTGACAATAAAAAAATTTTCATTTATCGACAAAAAAAACGAGATGCTGCCGGGGTGGTCCAAATTTTGAATTTCAGACTTTATTGCTCGTCCTAAAAAACAGCTCTCTTTACCATTCTTGTGGTCCTTCATCAACAAATTATACATGTACGTTATCTGTGTGACTTACTTAATAAAATAGCATCGTTTTTGTGACAATAAAAAAATTTTCATTTATCGACAAAAAAAACGAGATGCTGCCGGGGTGGTCCAAATTTTGAATTTCAGACTTTATTGCTCGTCCTAAAAATCAGCTCTATTTACCTTTCTTGTGGTCCTTCATCAGCAAATTATACATGTACGTTATCTGTGTGACTTACTTAATAAAATAGCATCGTTTTTGTGACAGTAAGAAAATTTTAATTTTAATTTAATCCGCCGGGGTGGTCCAAATTTTGAAATTCAGACTTTATTGCTCGTCGTAAAAAACAGCTCTTTTTACCATTCTTGTGGTCTTTCACCAACAAATTATACATGTACGTTATCTGTGTGACTTACTTAATAAAATAGCATCGTTTCTGTGACAATAAAAAAATTTTCATTTATCGACAAAAAAAACGAGATGCTGCCGGGGTGGTCCAAATTTTGAATTTCAGACTTTATTGCTCGTCCTAAAAATCAGCTCTATTTACCTTTCTTGTGGTCCTTCATCAACAAATTATACATGTACGTTATCTGTGTGACTTACTTAATAAAATAGCACCGTTTTTGTGACAATAAAAAAATTTTCATTTATCGACAAAAAAAACGAGATGCTGCCGGGGTGGTCCAAATTTTGAATTTCAGACTTTATTGCTCGTCCTAAGAAACAGCTCTCTTTACCATTCTTGTGGTCTTTCATGAACAAATTATACATGTACGTTATCTGTGGGACTTACTTAATAAAGTAGCATCATTTTTGTAGCTGTAAGAAAATTTTAATTTTAATTTAATCCGCCGGGGTCCAAATTTTGAATTTCAGACTATATTGCTCATCCTAAAAATCAGCTCTCTTTACCTTTCTTGTGGTCTTTCATCAACAAATTATACATGTACGTTATCTGTGTGACTTACTTAATAAAATAGCATCGTTTTTGTGACAGTAAAAAAATTTTCATTTATCGACAAAAAAAACGAGATGCTGCCGGGGTGGTCCAAATTTTGAATTTCAGACCTCATTGCTCGTCCTAAAAAACAGCTCTCTTTACCATTCTTGTGGTCTTTCGTCAACAAATTATACATGTACGTTATCTGTGTGACTTACTTAATAAAATAGCATCATTTTTGTGACAGTAAGAAAATTTTAATTTTAATTTAATCCGCCGGGGTGGTCCAAATTTTGAATTTCAGACTTTATTGCTCGTCGTAAAAAACAGCTCTCTTTACCATTCTTGTGGTCTTTCACCAACAAATTATACATGTACGTTATCTGTGTGACTTACTTAATAAAATAGCATCGTTTCTGTGACAATAAAAAAATTTTCATTTATCGCCAAAAAAAACGAGATGCTGCCGGGGTGGTCCAAATTTTGAATTTCAGACTTTATTGCTCGTCCTAAAAATCAGCTCTATTTACCTTTCTTGTGGTCCTTCATCAGCAAATTATACATGTACGTTATCTGTTTGACTTACTTAATAAAATAGCTTCGTTTCTGTGACAATGAAAAAATTTTCATTTATCGACAAAAAAAACGAGATGCTGCCGGGGTGGTCCAAATTTTGAATTTCAGACTTTATTGCTGGTCCTAAAAATCAGCTCTATTTACCTTTCTTGTGGTCCTTCATCAACAAATTATACATGTACGTTATCTGTGTGACTTACTTAATAAAATAGCATCGTTTTTGTGACAATAAAAAAATTTTCATTTATCGACAAAAAAAACGAGAAGCTGCCGGGGTGGTCCAAATTTTGAATTTCAGACTTTATTGCTCGTCCTAAGAAACAGCTCTCTTTACCTTTACATGAACAAATTATACATGTACGTTATCTGTGTGACTTACTTAATAAAATAGCATCATTTTTGTGACAGTAAGAAAATTTTAATTTTAATTTAATCCGCCGGGGTCCAAATTTTGAATTTCAGACTTTATTGCTCATCCTAAAAATTCTCTTTACCTTTCTTGTCATCTTTCATCAACAAATTAAACATGTGCGTTATCTGTGTGACTTACTTAATAAAATAGCATCGTTTTTTGTGACAATTAAAAAAATTTCCATTTATCGACAAAAAAAAACGAGATGCTGCCGGGGTGGTCCAAATTTTGAATTTCAGACCTCATTGCTCGTCCTAAAAAACAGCTCTCTTTGCCATTCTTGTGGTCTTTCATCAACAAATTATACATGTACGTTATCTGTGTGACTTACTTAATAAAATAGCAATGTGACAATAAAAAAATTTTCATTTACCGACAAAAAAAAACGAGATGCTGCCGGGGTGGTCCAAATTTTGAATTTCAGACTTTATTGCTCATCCTAAAAATCAGCTCTATTTACCCTTCTTGTGGTCCTTCATCAACAAATTATACATGTACGTTATCTGTGTGACTTACTTAATAAAATAGCATCGTTTTTGTGACAATAAAAAAATTTTCATTTATCGACAAAAAAAACGAGATGCTGCCGGAGTGGTCCAAATTTTGAATCTCAGACTTTATTGCTCATCCTAAAAATCAGCTCTCTTTACCTTTCTTGTGGTCTTTCATCAACAAATTATACATGTACGTTATATGTGTGAATTACTTAATAAAATAGCATCGTTTTTTGACAATAAAAAAATTTTTATTTATCGAGGTGGTCCAAATTTTGAATTTCAGACTTTATTGCTCGTCCTAAAAACCAGCTCTCTTTACCATTCTTGTGGTCTTTCATCAACAAATTATACATGTACGTTATCTGTGTGACTTACTTAATAAAATAGCATCGTTTCTGTGACAATAAAAAAATTTTTATTTATCGACAAAAAAAAACGAAATGCTGCCGGGGGTGGTCCAAATTTTGAATTTCAGACCTCATTGCTCGTCCTAAAAAACAGCTCTCTTTACCATTCTTGTGGTCTTTCATCAACAAATTATACATGTACGTTATCTTTGTGACTTACTTAATAAAATAGCATCATTTTTGTGACAGTAAGAAAATTTTAATTTTAATTTAATCCGCCGGGGTGGTCCAAATTTGGATTTCAGACTTTATTGCTCCTCCTAAAAAACAGCTCTCTTAACCATTCTTGTGGTCTTTCACCAACAAATTATACATGTACGTTATCTGTGTGACTTACTTAATAAAATAGCATCGTTTCTGTGACAATAAAAAAATTTTCATTAATCGACAAAAAAAACGAGATGCTGCCGGGGTGGTCCAAATTTTGAATTTCAGACTTTATTGCTCGTCCTAAAAATCAGCTCTATTTACCTTTCTTGTGGTCCTTCATCAGCAAATTATACATGTACGTTATCTGTGTGACTTACTTAATAAAATAGCATCGTTTCTGTGACAATAAAAAAATTTTCATTTATCGACAAAAAAAAAGAGATGCTGCCGGGGGTGTTCCAAATTTTGAATTTCAGACTTTATTGCTGGTCCTAAAAATCAGCTCTATTTACCTTTCTTGTGGTCCTTCGTCAACAAATTATACATGTACGTTATCTGTGTGACTTACTTAATAAAATAGCATCGTTTTTGTGACAATAAAAAAATTTTCATTTATCGACAAAAAAACCGAGATGCTGCCGGGGTGGTCCAAATTTTGAATTTCAGACTTTATTCCTCGTCCTAAGATACAGCTCTCTTTACCATTCTTGTGGTCTTTCATCAACAAATTATACATGTTACGTTATCTGTGTGACTTACTTAATAAAATAGCATCATTTTTGTGACAGTAAGAAAATTTTAATTTTAATTTAATCCGCCGGGGGTGGTCCAAATTTTGAATTTCAGACTTTATTGCTCGTCCTAAAAAAACAGCTCTCTTTACCATTCTTGTGGTCTTTCATCAACAAATTATACATGTACGTTAGCTGTGTGACTTACTTAATAAAATAGCATCGTTTCTGTGACAATAAAAAAATTTTCATTTATCGACAAAAAAAACGAGATGCTGCCGGGGTGGTCCAAATTTTGAATTTCAGACTTTATTGCTCGTCCTAAGGAAACATTTCTCTTTACCATTCTTGTGGTCTTTCATCAATAAATTATACATGTACGTTATCTGTGTGACTTACTTAATAAAATAGCATCATTTTTGTGACAGTAAGAAAATTTTAATTTTAATTTAATCCGCCGGGGGTGGTCCAAATTTTGAATTTCAGACTTTATTGCTCGTCCTAAAAAACAGCTCTCTTTACCATTCTTGTGGTCTTTCATCAACAAATTATACATGTACGTTATCTGTGTGACTTACTAATAAAATAGCATCGTTTCTGAGACAATAAAAAAATTTTCATTTATCGACAAAAAAAAACGAGATGCTGCCGGGGTGGTCCAAATTTTGAATTTCAGACTTTATTGCTCGTCCTAAAAATCAGCTCTATTTACCTTTCTTGTGGTCCTTCATCAATAAATTATACATGTACGTTATCTGTGTGACTTACTTAATAAAATAGCATCGTTTTTTGACAGTAAAAAAATTTTCATTTATCGACAAAAAAAACGAGATGCTGCCGGGGTGGTCCAAATTTTGAATTTCAGACTTTATTGCTCGTCCTAAAAAACAGCTCTCTTTACCATTCTTGTGGTCTTTCATCAACAAATTATACATGTACGTTATCTGTGTGACTTACTTAATAAAATAGCATCATTTTTGTGACAGTAGGAAAATTTTAGTTTTAATTTAATCCGCCGGGGTGGTCCAAATTTTGAATTTCAGACTTTATTGCTCGTCCTAAAAAACAGCTCTCTTTACCATTCTTGTGGTCTTTCATCAACAAATTATACATGTACGTTATCTGTGTGACTTACTTAATAAAATAGCATCATTTTTTGTGACAGTAGGAAAATTTTAGTTTTAATTTAATCCGCCTGGGTGGTCCAAATTTTGAATTTCAGACTTTATTGCTCGTCCTAAAAAACAGCTCTCTTTACCATTCTTGTGGTCTTTCATCAACAAAATATACATGTACGTTATCTCTGTGACTTACTTAATAAAATAGCATCAGACTTTATTGCTCATCCTAAAAATCAGCTCTCTTTACCTTTCTTGTGGTCCTTCATTAACAAATTATACATGTACGTTATCTGTGTGACTTACTTAATAAAATAGCATCATTTTTGTGACAGTAAGAAAATTTTAATTTTAATTTAATCCGCCGGGGTGGTCCAAATTTTGAATTTCAGACTTTATTGCTCGTCCTAAAAAACAGCTCTCTTTACCATTCTTGTGGTCTTTCATCAACAAAATATACATGTACGTTATCTCTGTGACTTACTTAATAAAATAGCATCAGACTTTATTGCTCATCCTAAAAATCAGCTCTCTTTACCTTTCTTGTGGTCCTTCATCAACAAATTATACATGTACCAATTATACATAAATAGCATCATTTTTGTGACAAAAAAAAAATTTCATTTATCGACAAAAAAAACGAGATGCTGCCGGGGTGGTCCAAATTTTGAATTTCAGACTTTATTCCTCGTCCTGAAAAACAGCCCTCTTTACCTTTCTTGTGGTCCTTCATCAACAAATTATACATGTACCAATTATACATAAATAGCATCATTTTTGTGACAATAAAAAAATTTTCTTTTATCGACAAAAAAAACGAGATGCTGCAGGGGTGGTCCAAATTTTGAATTTCAGACTTTATGGTTCGTCATAAGAAACAGCTCTCCTTACCTTTCTTGTCGTCTTTCATCAACAAATTAAACATGTGCGTTATCTGTGTGACTTACTTAATAAAATAGCATCGTTTTTGTGACAATAAGAACATTTTCATTTATCGACAAAAAAAACGAGATGCTGCCGGGGTGGTCCAAATTTTGAATTTCAGACTTTATGGCTCGTCATAAGAAACAGCTCTCTTTACCTTTCTTGTGGTCTTTCATCAACAAATTATACATGTACGTTATCTGTGTGACTTACTTAATAAAATAGCATCGTTTTTGTGACAATAAAAAAATTTTCATTTATCGACAAAAAAACGAGATGCTGCCGGGGTGGTCCAAATTTTGAATTTCAGACTTTATTGCTCGTCCTAAAAATCAGCTCTCTTTACCTTTCTTGTGGTCCTTCATCAACAAATTATACTTGTACGTTAACTGTGTGACTTACTTAATAAAATAGCATCGTTTTTGTGACAATAAAAAAATTTTCATTTATCGACAAAAAAAACGAGATGCTGCCGGGGTGGTCCAAATTTTGAATTTCAGACTTTATTGCTCGTCCTAAGAAACAGCTCTCTTTACCATTCTTGTGGTCTTTCATCAATAAATTATACATGTACGTTATCTGTGTGACTTACTTAATAAAATAGCATCATTTTTGTGACAGTAAGAAAATTTTAATTTTAATTTAATCCGCCGGGGTGGTCCAAATTTTAAATTTCAGACTTTATTGCTCGTCCTAAAAAACAGCTCTCTTTACCATTCTTGTGGTCTTTCATCAACAAATTATACATGTACGTTATCTGTGTGACTTACTAATAAAATAGCATCGTTTCTGAGACAATAAAAAAATTTTCATTTATCGACAAAAAAAACGAGATGCTGCCGGGGTGGTCCAAATTTTGAATTTCAGACTTTATTGCTCGTCCTAAAAATCAGCTCTATTTACCTTTCTTGTGGTCCTTCATCAACAAATTATACATGTACGTTATCTGTGTGACTTACTTAATAAAATAGCATCGTTTTTGTGACAGTAAAAAAATTTTCATTTATCGACAAAAAAAACGAGATGCTGCCGGGGTGGTCCAAATTTTGAATTTCAGACTTTATTGCTCGTCCTAAAAAACAGCTCTCTTTACCATTCTTGTGGTCTTTCATCAACAAAATATACATGTACGTTATCTCTGTGACTTACTTAATAAAATAGCATCGTTTTTGTGACAATAAAAAAATTTTCATTTATCGACAAAAAAAACGAGATGCTGCCGGGGTGGTCCAAATTTTGAATTTCAGACTTTATTGCTCGTCCTAAAAAACAGCTCTCTTTACCATTCTTGTGGTCTTTCATCAACAAATTATACATGTACGTTATCTGTGTGACTTACTTAATAAAATAGCATCATTTTTGTGACAGTAGGAAAATTTTAGTTTTAATTTAATCCGCCGGGGTGGTCCAAATTTTGAATTTCAGACTTTATTGCTCGTCCTAAAAAACAGCTCTCTTTACCATTCTTGTGGTCTTTCATCAACAAAATATACATGTACGTTATCTCTGTGACCTACTTAATAAAATAGCATCGTTTTTGTGACAATAAAAAAATTTTCATTTATCGACAAAAAAAACGAGATGCTGCCGGGGTGGTCCAAATTTTGAATTTCAGACTTTATTGCTCATCCTAAAAATCAGCTCTCTTTACCTTTCTTGTGGTCTTTCATCAACAAATTATACATGTACGTTATCTGTGTGACTTACTTAATAAAATAGCATCGCTTTTGTGACAATAAAAAAATTTTCATTTATCGACAAAAAAAACGAGATGCTGCCGGGGTGGTCCAAATTTTGAATTTCAGACTTTATTGCTCGTCCTAAAAACCAGCTCTCTTTACCTTTCTTGTGGTCTTTCATCAACAAAATATACATGTACGTTATCTGTGTGACTTACTTAATAAAATAGCATCGTTTTTGTGACAATAAAAAAATTTTCATTTATCGACAAAAAAACGAGATGCTGCCGGGGTGGTCCAAATTTTGAATTTCAGACTTTATTGCTCGTCCTAAAAATCAGCTCTCTTTACCTTTCTTGTGGTCCTTCATTAACAAATTATACATGTATGTTATCTGTGTGACAATAAAAAAATTTTTATTTATCGACAAAAAAAACGAAATGCTGCCGGGGTGGTCCAAATTTTGAATTTCAGACCTCATTGCTCGTCCTAAAAAACAGCTCTCTTTACCATTCTTGTGGTCTTTCATCAACAAATTATACATGTACGTTATCTTTGTGACTTACTTAATAAAATAGCATCATTTTTGTGACAGTAAGAAAATTTTAATTTTAATTTAATCCGCCGGGGTGGTCCAAATTTTGAATTTCAGACTTTATTGCTCCTCCTAAAAAACAGCTCTCTTAACCATTCTTGTGGTCTTTCACCAACAAATTATACATGTACGTTATCTGTGTGACTTACTTAATAAAATAGCATCGTTTCTGTGACAATAAAAAAATTTTCATTAATCGACAAAAAAAAACGAGATGCTGCCGGGGTGGTCCAAATTTTGAATTTCAGACTTTATTGCTCGTCCTAAAAATCAGCTCTATTTACCTTTCTTGTGGTCCTTCATCAGCAAATTATACATGTACGTTATCTGTGTGACTTACTTAATAAAATAGCATCGTTTCTGTGACAATAAAAAAATTTTCATTTATCGACAAAAAAAACGAGATGCTGCCGGGGTGGTCCAAATTTTGAATTTCAGACTTTATTGCTGGTCCTAAAAATCAGCTCTATTTACCTTTCTTGTGGTCCTTCGTCAACAAATTATACATGTACGTTATCTGTGTGACTTACTTAATAAAATAGCATCGTTTTTGTGACAATAAAAAAATTTTCATTTATCGACAAAAAAACCGAGATGCTGCCGGGGTGGTCCAAATTTTGAATTTCAGACTTTATTCCTCGTCCTAAGATACAGCTCTCTTTACCATTCTTGTGGTCTTTCATCAACAAATTATACATGTACGTTATCTGTGTGACTTACTTAATAAAATAGCATCATTTTTGTGACAGTAAGAAAATTTTAATTTTAATTTAATCCGCCGGGGTGGTCCAAATTTTGAATTTCAGACTTTATTGCTCGTCCTAAAAAACAGCTCTCTTTACCATTCTTGTGGTCTTTCATCAACAAATTATACATGTACGCTAGCTGTGTGACTTACTTAATAAAATAGCATCGTTTCTGTGACAATAAAAAAATTTTCATTTATCGACAAAAAAAACGAGATGCTGCCGGGGTGGTCCAAATTTTGAATTTCAGACTTTATTGCTCGTCCTAAGAAACATTTCTCTTTACCATTCTTGTGGTCTTTCATCAATAAATTATACATGTACGTTATCTGTGTGACTTACTTAATAAAATAGCATCATTTTTGTGACAGTAAGAAAATTTTAATTTTAATTTAATCCGCCGGGGTGGTCCAAATTTTGAATTTCAGACTTTATTGCTCGTCCTAAAAAACAGCTCTCTTTACCATTCTTGTGGTCTTTCATCAACAAATTATACATGTACGTTATCTGTGTGACTTACTAATAAAATAGCATCGTTTCTGAGACAATAAAAAAATTTTCATTTATCGACAAAAAAAACGAGATGCTGCCGGGGTGGTCCAAATTTTGAATTTCAGACTTTATTGCTCGTCCTAAAAATCAGCTCTATTTACCTTTCTTGTGGTCCTTCATCAATAAATTATACATGTACGTTATCTGTGTGACTTACTTAATAAAATAGCATCGTTTTTGTGACAGTAAAAAAATTTTCATTTATCGACAAAAAAAACGAGATGCTGCCGGGGTGGTCCAAATTTTGAATTTCAGACTTTATTGCTCGTCCTAAAAAACAGCTCTCTTTACCATTCTTGTGGTCTTTCATCAACAAAATATACATGTACGTTATCTCTGTGACTTACTTAATAAAATAGCATCGTTTTTGTGACAATAAAAAAATTTTCATTTATCGACAAAAAAAAACGAGATGCTGCCGGGGTGGTCCAAATTTTGAATTTCAGACTTTATTGCTCATCCTAAAAATCAGCTCTCTTTACCTTTCTTGTGGTCTTTCATCAACAAATTATACATGTACGTTATCTGTGTGACTTACTTAATAAAATAGCATCGCTTTTGTGACAATAAAAAAATTTTCATTTATCGACAAAAAAAACGAGATGCTGCCGGGGTGGTCCAAATTTTGAATTTCAGACTTTATTGCTCGTCCTAAAAACCAGCTCTCTTTACCTTTGTTGTGGTCTTTCATCAACAAAATATACATGTACGTTATCTGTGTGACTTACTTAATAAAATAGCATCGTTTTTGTGACAATAAAAAAATTTTTATTTATCGACAAAAAAACGAGATGCTGCCGGGGTGGTCCAAATTTTGAATTTCAGACTTTATTGCTCATCCTAAAAATCAGCTCTCTTTACCTTTCTTGTGGTCCTTCATTAACAAATTATACATGTACGTTATCTGTGTGACTTACTTAATAAAATAGCATCGTTTTTGTGACAGTAAAAAAATTGTAATTTATCGACAAAAAAACGAGATGCTGCTGGGGTGGTCCAAATTTTGAATTTCGGACTTTATTGCTCGTCCTAAAAAAACAGCTCTCTTTACCTTTCTTGTGGTTCTTCATCAACAAATTATACATATGCGTTATCTGTTTGACTTATTTAATAAAATAGCATCGTTTTTGTGACAATAAGAACATTTTCATTTATCGACAAAAAAAACGAGATGCTGCCGGGGTGGTCCAAATTTTGAATTTCAGACTTTATTGCTCGTCCTCAAAAACAGCTCTCTTTACCTTTCTTGTGGTCCTTCATCAACAAATTATACATGTACCAATTATACATAAATAGCATCATTTTTGTGACAAAAAAAAAATTTCATTTATCGACAAAAAAAACGAGATGCTGCCGGGGTGGTCCAAATTTTGAATTTCAGACTTTATTCCTCGTCCTGAAAAACAGCCCTCTTTACCTTTCTTGTGGTCCTTCATCAACAAATTATACATGTACCAATTATACATAAATAGCATCATTTTTGTGACAATAAAAAAATTTTCTTTTATCGACAAAAAAAACGAGATGCTGCAGGGGTGGTCCAAATTTTGAATTTCAGACTTTATGGTTCGTCATAAGAAACAGCTCTCCTTACCTTTCTTGTCGTCTTTCATCAACAAATTAAACATGTGCGTTATCTGTGTGACTTACTTAATAAAATAGCATCGTTTTTGTGACAATAAGAACATTTTCATTTATCGACAAAAAAAACGAGATGCTGCCGGGGTGGTCCAAATTTTGAATTTCAGACTTTATGGCTCGTCATAAGAAACAGCTCTCTTTACCTTTCTTGTGGTCTTTCATCAACAAATTATACATGTACGTTATCTGTGTGACTTACTTAATAAAATAACATCGTTTTTGTGACAATAAAAAAATTTTCATTTATCGACAAAAAAAACGAGATGCTGCCGGGATGGTCCAAATTTTGAATCTCAGACCTCATTGCACGTCCTCAAAAACAGCTCTCTTTACCATTCTTGTGGTCTTTCATCAACAAATTATACATGTACGTTATCTGTGTGACTTACTTAATAAAATAGCATCGTTTTTGTGACAATAAAAAAATTTTCATTTATCGACAAAAAAACGAGATGCTGCCGGGGTGGTCCAAATTTTGAATTTCAGACTTTATTGCTCGTCCTAAAAATCAGCTCTATTTACCTTTCTTGTGGTCCTTCATCAACAAATTATACTTGTACGTTAACTGTGTGACTTACTTAATAAAATAGCATCGTTTTTGTGACAATAAAAAAATTTTCATTTATCGACAAAAAAAACGAGATGCTGCCGGGGTGGTCCAAATTTTGAATTTCAGACTTTATTGCTCGTCCTAAGAAACAGCTCTCTTTACCATTCTTGTGGTCTTTCATCAATAAATTATACATGTACGTTATCTGTGTGACTTACTTAATAAAATAGCATCATTTTTGTGACAGTAAGAAAATTTTAATTTTAATTTAATCCGCCGGGGGTGGTCCAAATTTTAAATTTCAGACTTTATTGCTCGTCCTAAAAAACAGCTCTCTTTACCATTCTTGTGGTCTTTCATCAACAAATTATACATGTACGTTATCTGTGTGACTTACTAATAAAATAGCATCGTTTCTGAGACAATAAAAAAATTTTCATTTATCGACAAAAAAAACGAGATGCTGCCGGGGTGGTCCAAATTTTGAATTTCAGACTTTATTGCTCGTCCTAAAAATCAGCTCTCTTTACCTTTCTTGTGGTCCTTCATCAACAAATTATACATGTACGTTATCTGTGTGACTTACTTAATAAAATAGCATCGTTTTTGTGACAGTAAAAAAATTTTCATTTATCGACAAAAAAAACGAGATGCTGCCGGGGTGGTCCAAATTTTGAATTTCAGACTTTATTGCTCGTCCTAAAAAACAGCTCTCTTTACCATTCTTGTGGTCTTTCATCAACAAAATATACATGTACGTTATCTCTGTGACTTACTTAATAAAATAGCATCGTTTTTGTGACAATAAAAAAATTTTCATTTATCGACAAAAAAAACGAGATGCTGCCGGGGTGGTCCAAATTTTGAATTTCAGACTTTATTGCTCGTCCTAAAAAACAGCTCTCTTTACCATTCTTGTGGTCTTTCATCAACAAATTATACATGTACGTTATCTGTGTGACTTACTTAATAAAATAGCATCATTTTTGTGACAGTAGGAAAATTTTAGTTTTAATTTAATCCGCCGGGGTGGTCCAAATTTTGAATTTCAGACTTTATTGCTCGTCCTAAAAAACAGCTCTCTTTACCATTCTTGTGGTCTTTCATCAACAAAATATACATGTACGTTATCTCTGTGACCTACTTAATAAAATAACATCGTTTTTGTGACAATAAAAAAATTTTCATTTATCGACAAAAAAAACGAGATGCTGCCGGGATGGTCCAAATTTTGAATCTCAGACCTCATTGCACGTCCTCAAAAACAGCTCTCTTTACCATTCTTGTGGTCTTTCATCAACAAATTATACATGTACGTTATCTGTGTGACTTACTTAATAAAATAGCATCGTTTTTGTGACAATAAAAAAATTTTCATTTATCGACAAAAAAACGAGATGCTGCCGGGGTGGTCCAAATTTTGAATTTCAGACTTTATTGCTCGTCCTAAAAATCAGCTCTATTTACCTTTCTTGTGGTCCTTCATCAACAAATTATACTTGTACGTTAACTGTGTGACTTACTTAATAAAATAGCATCGTTTTTGTGACAATAAAAAAATTTTCATTTATCGACAAAAAAAACGAGATGCTGCCGGGGTGGTCCAAATTTTGAATTTCAGACTTTATTGCTCGTCCTAAGAAACAGCTCTCTTTACCATTCTTGTGGTCTTTCATCAATAAATTATACATGTACGTTATCTGTGTGACTTACTTAATAAAATAGCATCATTTTTGTGACAGTAAGAAAATTTTAATTTTAATTTAATCCGCCGGGGTGGTCCAAATTTTAAATTTCAGACTTTATTGCTCGTCCTAAAAAACAGCTCTCTTTACCATTCTTGTGGTCTTTCATCAACAAATTATACATGTACGTTATCTGTGTGACTTACTAATAAAATAGCATCGTTTCTGAGACAATAAAAAAATTTTCATTTATCGACAAAAAAAACGAGATGCTGCCGGGGTGGTCCAAATTTTGAATTTCAGACTTTATTGCTCGTCCTAAAAATCAGCTCTATTTACCTTTCTTGTGGTCCTTCATCAACAAATTATACATGTACGTTATCTGTGTGACTTACTTAATAAAATAGCATCGTTTTTGTGACAGTAAAAAAATTTTCATTTATCGACAAAAAAAACGAGATGCTGCCGGGGTGGTCCAAATTTTGAATTTCAGACTTTATTGCTCGTCCTAAAAACCAGCTCTCTTTACCTTTCTTGTGGTCTTTCATCAACAAAATATACATGTACGTTATCTGTGTGACTTACTTAATAAAATAGCATCGTTTTTGTGACAATAAAAAAATTTTCATTTATCGACAAAAAAACGAGATGCTGCCGGGGTGGTCCAAATTTTGAATTTCAGACTTTATTGCTCGTCCTAAAAATCAGCTCTCTTTACCTTTCTTGTGGTCCTTCATTAACAAATTATACATGTATGTTATCTGTGTGACAATAAAAAAATTTTTATTTATCGACAAAAAAAACGAGATGCTGCCGGCGTGGTCCAAATTTTGAATTTCAGACTTTATGGCTCGTCATAAGAAACAGCTCTCTTTACCATTCTTGTGGTCTTTCATCAACAAATTATACATATACGTTATCTGTGTGACTTACTTAATAAAATAGCATCGTTTTTGTGACAATAAAAAAATTTTCATTTATCGACAAAAAAAACGGGATGCTGCCGGGGTGCTCCAAATTTTGAATTTCAGACTTTATTGCTCGTCCCAAAAAACAGCTCTCTTTACCTACTTTGTGGTCCTTCATCAACAAATTATACATGTACGTTATCTGTGTGACTTACTTAATAAAATAGCATCGTTTTTGTGACAGTAAAAAAATTTTAATTTATCGACAAAAAAACGAGATGCTGCTGGGGTGGTCCAAATTTTGAATTTCGGACTTAATAAAATAGCATCGTTTTTGTGACAATAAGAACATTTTCATTTATCGACAAAAAAAACGAGATGCTGCCGGGGTGGTCCAAATTTTGAATTTCAGACTTTATGGTTCGTCATAAGAAACAGCTCTCCTTATCGACAAAAAAAACGAGATGCTGCCGGGGTGGTCCAAATTTTGAATTTCAGACTTTATGGTTCGTCATAAGAAACAGCTCTCCTTACCTTTCTTGTCGTCTGTCATCAACAAATTAAACATGTGCGTTATCTGTGTGACTTACTTAATAAAATAGCATCGTTTTTGTGACAATAAGAACATTTTCATTTATCGACAAAAAAAACGAGATGCTGCCGGGGTGGTCCAAATTTTGAATTTCAGACTTTATGGCTCGTCATAAGAAACAGCTCTCTTTACCTTTCTTGTGGTCTTTCATCAACAAATTATACATGTACGTTATCTGTGTGACTTACTTAATAAAATAACATCGTTTTTGTGACAATAAAAAAATCTTCATTTATCGACAAAAAAAACGAGATGCTGCCGGGATGGTCCAAATTTTGAATCTCAGACCTCATTGCTCGTCCTCAAAAACAGCTCTCTTTACCATTCTTGTGGTCTTTCATCAACAAATTATACATGTACGTTATCTGTGTGACTTACTTAATAAAATAGCATCGTTTTTGTGACAATAAAAAAATTTTCATTTATCGACAAAAAAACGAGATGCTGCCGGGGTGGTCCAAATTTTGAATTTCAGACCTTATTGCTCGTCCTAAAAAACAGCTCTCTTTACCTTTCTTGTCATCTTTCATCAACAAATTAAACATGTGCGTTATCTGTGTGACTTACTTAATAAAATAGCATCGTCTTTGGGACAATAAAAATATTTTCATTTATCGACAAAAAAAACGAGATGCTGCCGGGGTGGTCCAAATTTTGAATTTCAGACCTCATTGCTCGTCCTAAAAAACAGCTCTCTTTACCATTCTTGTGGTCTTTCATCAACAAATTATACATGTACGTTATCTGTGTGACTTACTTAATAAAATAACATCGTTTTTGTGACAATAAAAAAATTTTCATTTATCGACAAAAAAACGAGATCCTGCCGGGGTGGTCCAAATTTTGAATTTCAGACTTTATTGCTCGTCCTAAAAACCAGGTCTCTTCACCATTCTTGTGGTCCTTCATCAACAAATTGTACATGTACGTTATCTGTGTGACTTACTTAATAAAAAAGCATCATTTTTGTGACAGTAAGAAAATTTTAATTTATCGACAAAAAAAACGAGATGCTGCCGGGGTGGTCCAAATTTTGAATTTCAGACTTTATGGCTCATCATAAGAAACAGCTCTCTTTACCTTTCTTGTGGTCTTTCATCAACAAATTATACATGTACGTTATCTGTGTGACTTACTTAATAAAATAACATCGTTTTTGTGACAGTAAAAAAATTTTCATTTATCGACAAAAAAAACGAGATCCTGCCGGGGTGGTCCAAATTTTGAATTTCAGACTTTATTGCTCGTCCCAAAAAACAGCTCTCTTTACCTACTTTGTGGTCCTTCATCAACAAATTATACATGTACGTTATCTGTGTGACTTACTTAATAAAATAGCATCGTTTTTGTGACAGTAAAAAAATTTTAATTTATCGACAAAAAAACGAGATGCTGCTGGGGTGGTCCAAATTTTGAATTTCGGACTTTATTGCTCGTCCTAAAAAAACAGCTCTCTTTACCTTTCTCGTGGTTCTTCATCAACAAATTATACATATGCGTTATCTGTTTGACTTACTTAATAAAATAGCATCGTTTTTGTGACAATAAGAACATTTTCATTTATCGACAAAAAAAACGAGATGCTGCCGGGGTGGTCCAAATTTTGAATTTCAGACTTTATGGTTCGTCATAAGAAACAGCTCTCCTTACCTTTCTTGTCGTCTTTCATCAACAAATTAAACATGTGCGTTATCTGTGTGACTTACTTAATAAAATAGCATCGTTTTTGTGACAATAAGAACATTTTCATTTATCGACAAAAAAAACGAGATGCTGCCGGGGTGGTCCAAATTTTGAATTTCAGACTTTATGGCTCGTCATAAGAAACAGCTCTCTTTACCTTTCTTGTGGTCTTTCATCAACAAATTATACATGTACGTTATCTGTGTGACTTACTTAATAAAATAACATCGTTTTTGTGACAATAAAAAAATCTTCATTTATCGACAAGAAAAACGAGAGGATGCCGGGATGGTCCAAATTTTGAATCTCAGACCTCATTGCTCGTCCTCAAAAACAGCTCTCTTTACCATTCTTGTGGTCTTTCATCAACAAATTATACATGTACGTTATCTGTGTGACTTACTTAATAAAATAGCATCGTTTTTGTGACAATAAAAAAATTTTCATTTATCGACAAAAAAACGAGATGCTGCCGGGGTGGTCCAAATTTTGAATTTCAGACCTTATTGCTCGTCCTAAAAAACAGCTCTCTTTACCTTTCTTGTCATCTTTCATCAACAAATTAAACATGTGCGTTATCTGTGGGACTTACTTAATAAAATAGCATCGTCTTTGGGACAATAAAAATATTTTCATTTATCGACAAAAAAAACGAGATGCTGCCGGGGTGGTCCAAATTTTGAATTTCAGACCTCATTGCTCGTCCTAAAAAACAGCTCTCTTTACCATTCTTGTGGTCTTTCATCAACAAATTATACATGTACGTTATCTGTGTGACTTACTTAATAAAATAACATCGTTTTTGTGACAATAAAAAAATTTTCATTTATCGACAATAAAAACGAGGTCCTGCCGGGGTGGTCCAAATTTTGAATTTCAGACTTTATTGCTCGTCCTAAAAACCAGGTCTCTTCACCATTCTTGTGGTCCTTCATCAACAAATTGTACATGTACGTTATCTGTGTGACTTACTTAATAAAAAAGCATCATTTTTGTGACAGTAAGAAAATTTTAATTTATCGACAAAAAAAACGAGATGCTGCCGGGGTGGTCCAAATTTTGAATTTCAGACTTTATGGCTCATCATAAGAAACAGCTCTCTTTACCATTCTTGTGGTCTTTCATGAACAAATTATACATGTACGTTATCTGTGTGACTTTCTAAATAAAATAGCATCATTTTTGTGACAGTAAGAAAATTTTAATTTTAATTTAATCCGCCGGGGTCCAAATTTTGAATTTCAGACTTTATTGCTCATCTTAAAATCAGCTCTCTTTACCTTTCTTGTGGTCTTTCATCAACAAATTATACATGTACGTTATCTGTGTGACTTACTTAATAAAATAGCAATGTGACAATAAAAAAAATTTTATTTATCGACAAAAAAAAACGAGATGCTGCCGGGGTGGTCCAAATTTTGAATTTCAGACCTCATTGCTCGCCCTAAAAAACAGCTCTCTTTACCATTCTTGTGGTCTTTCATGAACAAATTATACATGTACGTTATCTGTGTGACTTTCTTAATAAAATAGCATCATTTTTGTGACAGTAAGAGAATTTTAATTTTAATTTAATCCGCCGGGGTCCAAATTTTGAATTTCAGACTTTATTGCTCATCCTAAAAATCAGCTCTATTTACCTTTCTTGTGGTCCTTCATCAACAAATTATACATGTACGTTATCTGTGTGACTTACTTAATAAAATAGCATCGTTTTTGTGACAATAAAAAAATTTTCATTTATCGACAAAAAAACGAGATGCTGCCGGGGTGGTCCAAATTTTGAATCTCAGACTTTATTGCTCATCCTAAAAATCAGCTCTCTTTACCTTTCTTGTGGTCTTTCATCAACAAATTATATATGTACGTTATCTGTGTGACTTACTTAATAAAATAGCATCGTTTTTTTGACAATAAAAAAATTTTTATTTATCGACAAAAAAAACGAGATGCTGCCGGGGTGGTCCAAATTTTGAATTTCAGACTTTATTGCTCGTCCTAAAAAACAGCTCTCTTTACCATTCTTGTGGTCTTTCATCAACAAATTATACATGTACGTTATCTGTGTGACTTACTTAATAAAATAGCATCGTTTCTGTGACAATAAAAAAATTTTTATTTATCGACAAAAAAAAACGAGATGCTGCCGGGGTGGTCCAAATTTTGAATTTCAGACTTTATTGCTCGTCCTTAAAAACAGCTCTCTTTACCATTCTTCTGGTCTTTCATCAACAAATTATACATGTACGTTATCTGTGTGACTTACTTAATAAAATAGCATCATTTTTGTGACAGTAAGAAAATTTTAATTTTAATTTAATCCGCCGGGGTGGTCCAAATTTTGAATTTCAGACTTTATTGCTCGTCCTAAAAAACAGCTCTCTTTACCATTCTTGTGGTCTTTCACCAACAAATTATACATGTACGTTATCTGTGTGACTTACTTAATAAAATGGCATCGTTTTTGTGACAATAAAAAAATTTTAATTTATCGACAAAAAAACGAGATGCTGCCGGGGTGGTCCAAATTTTGAATTTCAGACTTTATTGCTCCTCCCGAAAAACAGCTCTCTTTACCTACCTTGTGGTCAAATTATACATGTACGTTATCTGTGTGACTTACTTAATAAAATAGCATCGTTTTTGTGACAATAAAAAAATTTTAATTTATCGACAAAAAAACGAGATGCTGCCGGGGTGGTCCAAATTTTGAATTTCAGACCTCATTGCTCGTCCTAAAAAACAGCTCTCTTTACCATTCTTGTGGTCTTTCATCAACAAATTATACATGTACGTTATCTGTGTGACTTACTTAATAAAATAACATCGTTTTTGTGACAGTAAAAAAATTTTCATTTATCGACAAAAAAAACGAGATGCTGCCGGGGTGGTCCAAATTTTGAATTTCAGACTTTATTGCTCGTCCTAAAAACCAGGTCTCTTCACCATTCTTGTGGTCCTTCATCAACAAATTGTACATGTACGTTATCTGTGTGACTTACTTAATAAAAAAGCATCATTTTTGTGACAGTAAGAAAATTTTAATTTATCGACAAAAAAAAACGAGATGCTGCCGGGGTGGTCCAAATTTTGAATTTCAGACTTTATGGCTCATCATAAGAAACAGCTCTCTTTACCTTTCTTGTGGTCTTTCATCAACAAATTATACATGTACGTTATCTGTGTGACTTACTTAATAAAATAGCATCGTTTTTGTGAAAATAAAAAAATTTTAATTTATCGACAAAAAAACGAGATGCTGCCGGGGTGGTCCAAATTTTGAATTTCAGACTTTATTGCTCGTCCCGAAAAACAGCTTCGTTTACCTACCTTGTGGTCAAATTATACATGTACGTTATCTGTGTGACTTACTTAATAAAATAGCATCGTTTTTGTGACAATAAAAAAATTTTAATTTATCGACGAAAAAACGAGATGCTGCCGGGGTGGTCCAAATTTTGAATTTCAGACTTTATTGCTCCTCCCGAAAAACAGCTCTCTTTACCTACCTTGTGGTCAAACTATACATGTACGTTATCTGTGTGGCTTACTTAATAAAAAAGCATCATTTTTGTGACAGTAAGAAAATTTTAATTTATCGACAAAAAAAACGAGATGCTGCCGGGGTGGTCCAAATTTTGAATTTCAGATTTTATGGCTCGTCATAAGACACAGCTCTCTTTACCTTTCTTGTGGTCTTTCATCAACAAATTATACATGTACGTTATCTGTGTGACTTACTTAATAAAATAGCATCATTTTTGTGACAGTAAGAAAATTTTAATTTATCGACAAAAAAAACGAGATGCTGCCGGGGTGGTCCAAATTTTGAATTTCAGATTTTATGGATCGTCATAAGAAACAGCTCTCTTTACCTTTCTTGTGGTCTTTCATCAACAAATTTTCATTTATCGACAAAAAAAACGAGATGCTGCCGGGGTGGTCCAAATTTTGAATTTCAGACCTCATCGCTCGTCCTAAAAAACAGCTCTCTTTACCATTCTTGTGGTCTTTCATCAACAAATTATACATGTACGTTATCCGTGTGACTTACTTAATAAAATAGCATCATTTTTGTGACAATAAAAAAATTTTCATTTATCGACAAAAAAAACGAGATGCTGCCGGGGTGGTCCAAATTTTGAATTTCAGACCTCATTGCTCGTCCTCAAAAACAGCTGTCCTTACCATTCTTGTGGTCTTTTATCAACAAATTATACATGTACGTTATCTGTGTGACATACTTTATAAAATAGCGTCGTTTGAATTTCAGACTTTATTGCTCGTCCTAAAAACCAGCTCTCTTTACCATTCTTGTGGTCCTTCATCAACAAATTATACATGTACGTTATCTGTGTGACTTACTTAATAAAAAAGCATCATTTTTGTGACAGTAAGAAAATTTTAATTTATCGACAAAAAAAACGAGATGCTGCCGGGGTGGTCCAAATTTTGAATTTCAGACCTCATCGCTCGTCCTAAAAAACAGCTCTCTTTACCTTTCTTGTGGTCTTTCATCAACAGATTTTCATTTATCGAGAAAAAAACGAGATGCTGCCGGGGTGGTCCAAATTTTGAATTTCAGACTTTATTGCTCGTCCTAAAAACCAGCTCTCTTTACCATTCTTGTGGTCCTTCGTCAACAAATTATACATGTACGTTATCTGTGTGACTTACTTAATAAAAAAGCATCATTTTTGTGACAGTAAGAAAATTTTAATTTATCGACAAAAAAAACGAGATGTTGCCGGGGTGGTCCAAATTTTGAATTTCAGACCTCATTGCTCGTCCTAAAAAACAGCTCTCTTTACCATTCTTGTGGTCTTTCATCAACAAATTATACATGTACGTTATCTGTGTGACTTACTTAATAAAATAGCATCATTTTTGTGACAATAAAAAAATTTTCATTTATCGACAAAAAAAACGAGATGCTGCCGGGGTGGTCCAAATTTTGAATTTCAGATTTTATGGCTCGTCATAAGAAACAGCTCTCTTTACCTTTCTTGTCGTCTTTCATCAACAAATTAAACATGTGCGTTATCTGTGTGACTTACTTAATAAAATAGCATCGTTTTCGTGACAATAAAAAAATTTCCATTTATCGACAAAAAAAACGAGATTTTTGAATTTCAGACTTTATTGCTCATCCCAAAAATCAGGTCTCTTTACCTTTCTTGTGGTTCTTCATCGACAAATTATACATTTACGTTATCTGTGTGACTTACTTAATAAAATAGCATCATTTTTGTGACAATAAAAAAATTTTCATTTATCGACAAAAAAAACGAGATGCTGCCGGGGTGGTCCAATTTTTGAATTTCAGACCTCATTGCACATCCTAAAAAACAGCTCTCTTTACCATTCTTGTGGTCTTTCATCAACAAATTATACATGTACGTTATCTGTGTGACTTACTTAATAAAATAGCATCGTTTTTGTGACAGTAAAAAAATTTTCATTTATCGACAAAAAAAACGAGATGCTGCCGGGGTGGTCCAAATTTTGAATTTCAGACCTCATTGCTCGTCCTAAAAAACAGCTCTCTTTACCTTTCTTGTCATCTTTCATCAACAAATTAAACATGTGCGTTATCTGTGTGACTTACTTAATAAAATAGCATCGTTTTTGTGACAGTTAAAAAATTTTCATTTATCGACAAAAAAAACGAGATGCTGCCGGGGTGGTCCAAATTTTGAATTTCAGACCTCATTGCTCGTCCTAAAAAACAGCTCTCTTTACCTTTCTTGTCATCTTTCATCAACAAATTAAACATGTGCGTTATCTGTGTGACTTACTTAATAAAATAGCATCGTTTTTGTGACAATTAAAAAAATTTCCATTTATCGACAAAAAAAAAACGAGATGCTGCCGGGGTGGTCCAATTTTTGAATTTCAGACTTTATTGCTCATCCCAAAAATCAGCTCCCTTTACCTTTTTTGTGGTTCTTCATCGACAAATTATACATGTACGTTATCTGTGTGACTTACTTAATAAAATAGCATCGTCTTTGGGACAATAAAAATATTTTCATTTATCGACAAAAAAAACGAGATCCTGCCGGGGTGGTCCAAATTTTGAATTTCAGACCTCATTGCTCGTCCTAAAAAACAGCTCTCTTTACCATTCTTGTGGTCTTTCATCAACATATTATACATGTACGTTATCTGTGTGACTTACTTAATAAAATAACATCGTTTTTGTGACAGTAAAAAAATTTTCATTTATCGACAAAAAAAACGAGATGCTGCCGGGGTGGTCCAAATTTTGAATTTCAGACTTTATTGCTTGTCCCAAAAAACAGCTCTCTTTACATACCTTGTGGTCCGTCATCAACAAATTATACATGCACGTTATCTGTGTGACTTACTTAATAAAATAGCATCGTTTTTGTGACAATAGAAAAATTTTAATTTATCGACAAAAAAACGAGATGCTGCCGGGGTGGTCCAAATTTTGAATTTCAGACTTTATTGCTCATCATAAGAAACAGCTCTCTTTACCTTTCTTGTGGTCCGTCATCAACAAATTATACATGTACGTTATCTGTGTGACTTACTTAATAAAATAGCATCGTTTTTGTGACAGTAAAAAAATTTTCATTTATCGACAAAAAAAACGAGATGCTGCCGGGGTGGTCCAAATTTTGAATTTCAGACCTCATTGCTCGTCCTAAAAAACAGCTCTCTTTACCTTTCTTGTCATCTTTCATCAACAAATTAAACATGTGCGTTATCTGTGTGACTTACTTAATAAAATAGCATCATTTTTGTGACAATAAAAAAATTTTCATTTATCGACAAAAAAAACGAGATGCTGCCGGGGTGGTCCAAATTTTGAATTTCAGATTTTATGGCTCGTCATAAGAAACAGCTCTCTTTACCTTTCTTGTCGTCTTTCATCAACAAATTAAACATGTGCGTTATCTGTGTGACTTACTTAATAAAATAGCATCATTTTTGTGACAATAAAAAAATTTTCATTTATCGACAAAAAAAACGAGATGCTGCCGGGGTGGTCCAAATTTTGAATTTCAGATTTTATTGCTCGTCATAAGAAACAGCTCTCTTTACCTTTCTTGTGGTCTTTCATCAACAGATTTTCATTTATCGAGAAAAAAACGAGATGCTGCCGGGGTGGTCCAAATTTTGAATTTCAGACTTTATTGCTCGTCCTAAAAACCAGCTCTCTTTACCATTCTTGTGGTCCTTCGTCAACAAATTATACATGTACGTTATCTGTGTGACTTACTTAATAAAAAAGCATCATTTTTGTGACAGTAAGAAAATTTTAATTTATCGACAAAAAAAACGAGATGTTGCCGGGGTGGTCCAAATTTTGATTTTCAGACCTCATTGCTCGTCCTAAAAAACAGCTCTCTTTACCATTCTTGTGGTCTTTCATCAACAAATTATACATGTACGTTATCTGTGTGACTTACTTAATAAAATAGCATCATTTTTGTGACAATAAAAAAATTTTCATTTATCGACAAAAAAAACGAGATGCTGCCGGGGTGGTCCAAATTTTGAATTTCAGATTTTATGGCTCGTCATAAGAAACAGCTCTCTTTACCTTTCTTGTCGTCTTTCATCAACAAATTAAACATGTGCGTTATCTGTGTGACTTACTTAATAAAATAGCATCGTTTTCGTGACAATAAAAAAATTTCCATTTATCGACAAAAAAAACGAGATTTTTGAATTTCAGACTTTATTGCTCATCCCCAAAAATCAGGTCTCTTTACCTTTCTTGTGGTTCTTCATCGACAAATTATACATTTACGTTATCTGTGTGACTTACTTAATAAAATAGCATCATTTTTGTGACAATAAAAAAATTTTCATTGATCGACAAAAAAAACGAGATGCTGCCGGGGTGGTCCAATTTTTGAATTTCAGACCTCATTGCACATCCTAAAAAACAGCTCTCTTTACCATTCTTGTGGTCTTTCATCAACAAATTATACATGTACGTTATCTGTGTGACTTACTTAATAAAATAGCATCGTTTTTGTGACAGTAAAAAAATTTTCATTTATCGACAAAAAAAACGAGATGCTGCCGGGGTGGTCCAAATTTTGAATTTCAGACCTCATTGCTCGTCCTAAAAAACAGCTCTCTTTACCTTTCTTGTCATCTTTCATCAACAAATTAAACATGTGCGTTATCTGTGTGACTTACTTAATAAAATAGCATCGTTTTTGTGACAGTTAAAAAATTTTCATTTATCGACAAAAAAAAACGAGATGCTGCCGGGGTGGTCCAAATTTTGAATTTCAGACCTCATTGCTCGTCCTAAAAAACAGCTCTCTTTACCTTTCTTGTCATCTTTCATCAACAAATTAAACATGTGCGTTATCTGTGTGACTTACTTAATAAAATAGCATCGTTTTTGTGACAATTAAAAAAATTTCCATTTATCGACAAAAAAAAACGAGATGCTGCCGGGGTGGTCCAATTTTTGAATTTCAGACTTTATTGCTCATCCCCAAAAATCAGCTCCCTTTACCTTTTTTGTGGTTCTTCATCGACAAATTATACATGTACGTTATCTGTGTGACTTACTTAATAAAATAGCATCGTCTTTGGGACAATAAAAATATTTTCATTTATCGACAAAAAAAACGAGATCCTGCCGGGGTGGTCCAAATTTTGAATTTCAGACCTCATTGCTCGTCCTAAAAAACAGCTCTCTTTACCATTCTTGTGGTCTTTCATCAACATATTATACATGTACGTTATCTGTGTGACTTACTTAATAAAATAACATCGTTTTTGTGACAGTAAAAAAATTTTCATTTATCGACAAAAAAAACGAGATGCTGCCGGGGTGGTCCAAATTTTGAATTTCAGACTTTATTGCTTGTCCCAAAAAACAGCTCTCTTTACCTACCTTGTGGTCCGTCATCAACAAATTATACATGCACGTTATCTGTGTGACTTACTTAATAAAATAGCATCGTTTTGTGACAATAGAAAAATTTTAATTTATCGACAAAAAAACGAGATGCTGCCGGGGTGGTCCAAATTTTGAATTTCAGACTTTATTGCTCATCATAAGAAACAGCTCTCTTTACCTTTCTTGTGGTCCGTCATCAACAAATTATACATGTACGTTATCTGTGTGACTTACTTAATAAAATAGCATCGTTTTTGTGACAGTAAAAAAATTTTCATTTATCGACAAAAAAAACGAGATGCTGCCGGGGTGGTCCAAATTTTGAATTTCAGACCTCATTGCTCGTCCTAAAAAACAGCTCTCTTTACCTTTCTTGTCATCTTTCATCAACAAATTAAACATGTGCGTTATCTGTGTGACTTACTTAATAAAATAGCATCGTTTTTGTGACAATTAAAAAAATTTCCATTTATCGACAAAAAAAAACGAGATGCTGCCGGGGTGGTCCAATTTTTGAATTTCAGACTTTATTGCTCATCCCAAAAATCAGCTCCCTTTACCTTTTTTGTGGTTCTTCATCGACAAATTATACATGTACGTTATCTGTGTGACTTACTTAATAAAATAGCATCGTCTTTGGGACAATAAAAATATTTTCATTTATCGACAAAAAAAACGAGATCCTGCCGGGGTGGTCCAAATTTTGAATTTCAGACCTCATTGCTCGTCCTAAAAAACAGCTCTCTTTACCATTCTTGTGGTCTTTCATCAACATATTATACATGTACGTTATCTCTGTGACTTACTTAATAAAATAACATCGTTTTTGTGACAGTAAAAAAATTTTCATTTATCGACAAAAAAAACGAGATGCTGCCGGGGTGGTCCAAATTTTGAATTTCAGACTTTATTGCTTGTCCCAAAAAACAGCTCTCTTTACCTACCTTGTGGTCCGTCATCAACAAATTATACATGCACGTTATCTGTGTGACTTACTTAATAAAATAGCATCGTTTTTGTGACAATAGAAAAATTTTAATTTATCGACAAAAAAACGAGATTGCTGCCGGGGTGGTCCAAATTTTGAATTTCAGACTTTATGGCTCATCATAAGAAACAGCTCTCTTTACCTTTCTTGTGGTCTTTCATCAACAAATTATACATGTACGTTATCTGTGTGACTTACTTAATAAAATAGCATCGTTTTTGTGACAATAAATAAATTTTCATTTATCGACAAAAAAAACGAGATGCTGCCGGGGTGGTCCAAATTTTGAATTTCAGACCTCATTGCTCGTCCTAAAAAGCAGCTCTCTTTACCATTCTTGTGGTCTTTCATCAACAAATTATACATGTACGTTATCTGTGTGACTTACTTAATAAAATAGCATCGTTTTTGTGACAATAAAAAAATTTTAATTTATCGACAAAAAAACGAGATGCTGCCGGGGTGGTCCAAATTTTGAATTTCAGACTTTATTGCTCGTCCCGAAAAACAGCTTCGTTTACCTACCTTGTGGTCAAATTATACATGTACGTTATCTGTGTGACTTACTTAATAAAATAGCATCGTTTTTGTGACAATAAAAAAATTTTAATTTATCGACAAAAAAACGAGATGCTGCCGGGGTGGTCCAAATTTTGAATTTCAGACTTTATTGCTCCTCCCGAAAAACAGCTCTCTTTACCTACCTTGTGGTCAAACTATACATGTACGTTATCTGTGTGGCTTACTTAATAAAAAAGCATCATTTTTGTGACAGTAAGAAAATTTTAATTTATCGACAAAAAAAACGAGATGCTGCCGGGGTGGTCCAAATTTTGAATTTCAGATTTTATGGCTCGTCATAAGAAACAGCTCTCTTTACCTTTCTTGTGGTCTTTCATCAACAAATTATACATGTACGTTATCTGTGTGACTTACTTAATAAAATAGCATCATTTTTGTGACAGTAAGAAAATTTTAATTTATCGACAAAAAAAACGAGATGCTGCCGGGGTGGTCCAAATTTTGAATTTCAGATTTTATGGCTCGTCATAAGAAACAGCTCTCTTTACCTTTCTTGTGGTCTTTCATCAACAAATTTTCATTTATCGACAAAAAAAACGAGATGCTGCCGGGGTGGTCCAAATTTTGAATTTCAGATTTTATGGCTCGTCATAAGAAACAGCTCTCTTTACCTTTCTTGTCGTCTTTCATCAACAAATTAAACATGTGCGTTATCTGTGTGACTTACTTAATAAAAAAGCATCGTTTTTGTGACAATAAAAAAATTTCCATTTATCGACAAAAAAAAACGAGATTTTTGAATTTCAGACTTTATTGCTCATCCCAAAAATCAGCTCTCTTTACCTTTCTTGTGGTTCTTCATCGACAAATTATACATGTACGTTATCTGTGTGACTAACTTAATAAAAAAGCATCGTTTTTGTGACAATAAAAGAATTTTCATTTATCGACAAAAAAAACGAGATGCTGCCGGGGTGGTCCAAATTTTGAATTTCAGACCTCATTGCTCGTCCTCAAAAACAGCTGTCTTTACCATTCTTGTGGTCTTTTATCAACAAATTATACATGTACGTTATCTGTGTGACTAACTTAATAAAAAAGCATCGTTTTTGTGACAATAAAAGAATTTTCATTTATCGACAAAAAAAACGAGATGCTGCCGGGGTGGTCCAAATTTTGAATTTCAGACTTTATTGCTCGTCCCAAAAAACAGCTCTCTTTACCCACCTTGTGGTCCGTCATCAACAAATTATACATGTACGTTATCTGTGTGACTTACTTAATAAAATAGCGTCGTTTTTGTGACAACAAAAAAATTTCAATTTATCGACAAAAACGAGATGCTGCCGGGGTGGTCCAAATTTTGGATTTCAGACCTCATTGCTCGTCCTAAAAACCAGCTCTCTTTACCATTCTTGTGGTCCTTCATCAACAAATTATACATGTATGTTATCTGTGTGACTTACTTAATAAAACAGCATCGTTTTTGTGACAGTAAACAAATTTTCATTGATCGACAAAAAAAACGAGATGCTGCCGGGGTGGTCCAAATTTTGAATTTCAGACTTTATTGCTCGTCCTAAAAACCAGCTCTCTTTACCATTCTTGTGGTCCTTCATCAACAAATTATACATGTACGTTATCTGTGTGACTTACTTAATAAAAAAGCATCATTTTTGTGACAGTAAGAAAATTTTAATTTATCGACAAAAAAAACGAGATGCTGCCGGGGTGGTCCAAATTTTGAATTTCAGATTTTATGGCTCGTCATAAGAAACAGCTCTCTTTACCTTTCTTGTGGTCTTTCATCAACAGATTTTCATTTATCGAGAAAAAAACGAGATGCTGCCGGGGTGGTCCAAATTTTGAATTTCAGACTTTATTGCTCGTCCTAAAAACCAGCTCTCTTTACCATTCTTGTGGTCCTTCGTCAACAAATTATACATGTACGTTATCTGTGTGACTTACTTAATAAAAAAGCATCATTTTTGTGACAGTAAGAAAATTTTAATTTATCGACAAAAAAAACGAGATGTTGCCGGGGTGGTCCAAATTTTGAATTTCAGACCTCATTGCTCGTCCTAAAAAACAGCTCTCTTTACCATTCTTGTGGTCTTTCATCAACAAATTATACATGTACGTTATCTGTGTGACTTACTTAATAAAATAGCATCATTTTTGTGACAATAAAAAAATTTTCATTTATCGACAAAAAAAACGAGATGCTGCCGGGGTGGTCCAAATTTTGAATTTCAGATTTTATGGCTCGTCATAAGAAACAGCTCTCTTTACCTTTCTTGTCGTCTTTCATCAACAAATTAAACATGTGCGTTATCTGTGTGACTTACTTAATAAAATAGCATCGTTTTCGTGACAATAAAAAAATTTCCATTTATCGACAAAAAAAACGAGATTTTTGAATTTCAGACTTTATTGCTCATCCCAAAAATCAGCTCTCTTTACCTTTCTTGTGGTTCTTCATCGACAAATTATACATTTACGTTATCTGTGTGACTTACTTAATAAAATAGCATCATTTTTGTGACAATAAAAAAATTTTCATTTATCGACAAAAAAAACGAGATGCTGCCGGGGTGGTCCAATTTTTGAATTTCAGACCTCATTGCACATCCTAAAAAACAGCTCTCTTTACCATTCTTGTGGTCTTTCATCAACAAATTATACATGTACGTTATCTGTGTGACTTACTTAATAAAATAGCATCATTTTTGTGACAATAAAAAAATTTTCATTTATCGACAAAAAAAACGAGATGCTGCCGGGGTGGTCCAAATTTTGAATTTCAGACTTTATGGCTCATCATAAGAAACAGCTCTCTTTACCTTTCTTGTGGTCCGTCATCAACAAATTATACATGTACGTTATCTGTGTGACTTACTTAATAAAATAGCATCGTTTTTGTGACAGTAAAAAAATTTTCATTTATCGACAAAAAAAACGAGATGCTGCCGGGGTGGTCCAAATTTTGAATTTCAGACTTTATGGCTCATCATAAGAAACAGCTCTCTTTACCTTTGTTGTGGTCCGTCATCAACAAATTATACATGTACGTTATCTGTGTGACTTACTTAATAAAATAGCATCGTTTTTGTGACAATAAAAAAATTTCAATTTATCGACAAAAAAACGAGATTCTGCCGGGGTAGTCCAAATTTTGAATTTCAGACTTTATTGCTCGTCCCAAAAAACAGCTCCCTTTACCTACCTTGTAGTCCGTCATCAACAAATTATACATGTACGTTATCTGTGTGACTTACTTAATAAAAGAGCATCGTTTTTGTGACAATAAAAAAATTTCAATTTATCGACAAAAAAAAGAGATGCTGCCGGGGTGGTCCAAATTTTGAATTTCAGACTTTATTGCTCGTCCTAAAAACCAGCTCTCTTTACCATTCTCGTGGTCTTTCATCAACAAATTAAACATGTACGTTATCTGTGTGACTAACTTAATAAAAAAGCATCATTTTTGTGACAGTAAGAAAATTTTAATTTATCGACAAAAAAAACGAGATGCTGCCGGGGTGGTCCAAATTTTGAATTTCAGACTTCATTGCTCGTCCTAAAAAACAGCTCGCTTTACCATTCTCTTGGTCCTTAATCAACAAATTATACATGTACGTTATCTTTGTGACTTACTTAATAAAATAGCATCGTTTTTGTGACAATAAAAGAATTTTCATTTATCGACAAAAAAAACGAGATGCTGCCTGGGTGGTCCAAATTTTGAATTTCAGACTTTATGGCTCGTCATAAGAAACAGCTCTCTTTACCTTTCTTGTGGTCTTTCATCAACAAATTATACATGTACGTTATCTGTGTGACTTACTTAATAAAATAGCATCGTTTTTGTGACGATAAAAAAATTTTAATTTATCGACAAAAAAAACGAGATGCTGCCGGGGTGGTCCAAATTTTGAATTTCAGACTTCATTGCTCGTCCTCAAAAACAGCTCTCTTTACCATTCTTGTGGTCTTTCATCAACAAATTATACATGCACGTTATCTGTGTGACTTACTTAATAAAATAGCATCATTTTTGTGACAATAAAAAAATTTTCATTTATCGACAAAAAAAAACGAGATGCTGCCGGGGTGGTCCAAATTTTGAATTTCAGACTTTATTGCTCGTCCTAAAAACCAGCTCTCTTTACCATTCTTGTGGTCCTTCATCAACAAATTATACATGTACTTTATCTGTGTGACTTACTTAATAAAAAGGCATCGTTTTTGTGACAGTAAAAAAATTTTCATTTATCGACAAAAAAAACGAGATGCTGCCGGGGTGGTCCAAATTTTGAATTTCAGACCTCATTGCTCGTCCTAAAAAACAGCTCTCTTTACCATTCTTGTGGTCTTTCATCAACAAATTATACATGTACGTTATCTGTGTGACTTACTTAATAAAATAGCATCATTTTTGTGACAATAAAAAAATTATCATTTATCGACAAAAAAAACGAGATGCTGCCGGGGTGGTATAAATTTTGAATTTCAGACTTTATTGCTCGTCCTAAAAACCAGTTCTCTTTACCATTCTCGTGGTCTTTCATCAACAAATTATACATGTACGTTATCTGTGTGACTTACTTAATAAAATAGCATCATTTTTGTGACAATAAAAGAATTTTCATTTATCGACAAAAAAAACGAGATGCTTCCGGGGTGGTCCAAATTTTGAATTTCAGACTTTATGGCTCGTCATAAGAAACAGCTCTCTTTACCATTCTTGTGGTCTTTCATCAACAAATTATACATGTACGTTATCTGTGTGACTAACTTAATAAAAAAGCATCATTTTTGTGACAGTAAGAAAATTTTAATTTATCGACAAAAAAAACGAGATGCTGCCGGGGTGGTCCAAATTTTGAATTTCAGACTTTATTGCTCGTCCCAAAAAACAGCTCTCTTTACCTACCTTGTGGTCCATCATCAAAAAATTATACATGTACGTTATCTGTGTGACTAACTTAATAAAAAAGCATCGTTTTTGTGACAATAAAAAAATTTTAATTTTTCGACAAAAAAAACGAGATGCTGCCGGGGTGGTTCAAATTTTGAATTTCAGACCTCATTTCTCGTCGTAAAAAACAGCTCTCTTTACCATTCTTGTGGTCTTTCATCAACAAATTATACATGTACGTTATCTGTGTGACTTACTTAATAAAATAGCATCATTTTTGTGACAATAAAAAAATTTTCATTTATCGACAAAAAAAACGAGATGCTGCCGGGGTGGTCCAAATTTTGAATTTCAGACCTCATTGCTCATCCTAAAAAACAGCTCTCTTCACCATTCTTGTGGTCTTTCATCAACAAATTATACATGTACGTTATCTGTGTGACTAACTTAATAAAAAAGCATCGTTTTTGTGACAATAAAAATATTTTAATTTATCGACAAAAAAAACGAGATGCTGCCGGGGTGGTCCAAATTTTGAATTTCATACTTTATTGCTTGTCCTAAAAACCAGCTCTCCTTACCATTCTTGTGGTCCTTCATCAACAAATTATACATGTACGTTATCTGTGTGACTAACTTAATAAAAAAGCATAGTTTTTGTGACAATAAAAAAATTTTAATTTATCGACAAAAAAAACGAGATGCTGCCGGGGTGGTCCAAATTTTGAATTTCAGACCTTATGGCTCGTCATAAGAAACAGCTCTCTTTACCTTCCTTGTGGTCTTTCATCAACAAATTATACATGTACGTTATCTGTGTGACTTACTTAATAAAATAGCATCGTTTTTGTGACAATAAAAGAATTTTCATTTATCGACAAAAAAAACGAGATGCTGCCGGGGTGGTCCAAATTTTGAATTTCAGACCTCATTGCTCGTCCTCAAAAACAGCTCTCTTTACCATTCTTGTGGTCTTTCATCAACAAATTATACATGTACGTTATCTGTGTGACTTACTTAATAAAAAAGCATCGTTTTTGTGACAGTAAAAAAATTTTCATTTATCGACGAAAAAACGAGATGCTACCGGGGTGGTCCAAATTTTGAATTTCAGACCTCATTGCTCGTCCTAAAAAACAGCTCTCTTTACCATTCTTGTGGTCTTTCATCAACAAATTATACATGTACGTTATCTGTGTGACTTACTTAATAAAATAGCATCATTTTTGTGACAATAAAAAAATTTTCATTTATCGACAAAAAAAACGAGATGCTGCCGGGGTGGTCCAAATTTTGAATTTCAGACTTTATTGCTCGTCCCAAAAAACAGCTATCTTTACCTACCTTGTGGTCCGTCATCAAAAAATTATACATGTACGTTATCTGTGTGACTTAGTTAATAAAAAAGCATCGTTTTTGTGACAGTAAAAAAATTTTCATTTATCGACGAAAAAACGAGATGCTACCGGGGTGGTCCAAATTTTGAATTTCAGACCTCATTGCTCGTCCTAAAAAACAGCTCTCTTTACCATTCTTGTGGTCTTTCATCAACAAATTATACATGTACGTTATCTGTGTGACTTACTTAATAAAAAAGCATCGTTTTTGTGACAGTAAAAAAATTTTCATTTATCGACGAAAAAACGAGATGCTACCGGGGTGGTCCAAATTTTGAATTTCAGACCTCATTGCTCGTCCTAAAAAACAGCTCTCTTTACCATTCTTGTGGTCTTTCATCAACAAATTATACATGTACGTTATCTGTGTGACTTACTTAATAAAATAGCATCATTTTTGTGACAATAGAAAAATGTTCATTTATCGACAAAAAAAACGAGATGCTGCCGGGGTGGTATAAATTTTGAATTTCAGACTTTATTGCTCATCTCAAAAAACAGCTCTCTTTACCTACCTTGTGGTCCGTCATCAAAAAATTATACATGTACTTTATCCGTGTGACTTACTTAATAAAATAGCATCGTTTTTGTGACAATAAAAAAATTTCAATTTATCGACAAAAAAACGAGATGCTGCCGGGGTGGTCCAAATTTTGAATTTCAGACTTTATTGCTCGTCCTCAAAAACAGCTCTCTTTACCATTCTTGTGGTATTTCTTCAACAAATTATACATGTACGTTATCTGTGTGACTTACTTAATAAAATAGCATCATTTTTGTGACAATAAAAAAATTTTCATTTATCGACAAAAAAAACGAGATGCTGCCGGGGTGGTCCAAATTTTGAATTTCAGACCTCATTGCTCGTCCTAAAAACCAGCTCTCTTCACCATTCTTGTGGTCTTTCATCAACAAATTATACATGTACGTTATCTGTGTGACTTACTTAATAAAATAGCATCATTTTTGTGACAATAAAAAAATTTTCATTTATCGTCAGAAAAAACGAGATGCTGCCGGGGTGGTCCAAACTTTGAATTTCAGACTTTATTGCTCGTCCTAAAAACCAGCTCTCTTCACCATTCTTGTGGTCTTTCATCAACAAATTATACATGTACGTTATCTGTGTGACTTACTTAATAAAATAGCATCATTTTTGTGACAATAAAAAAATTTTCATTTATCGACAAAAAAAACGAGATGCTGCCGGGGTGGTCCAAATTTTGAATTTCAGACCTCATTGCTCGTCCTCAAAAACAGCTCTCTTTACCATTCTTGTGGTCTTTCATCAACAAATTATACATGTACGTTATCTGTGTGACTTACTTAATAAAATAGCATCATTTTTGTGACAATAAAAAAATTTTCATTTATCGACAAAAAAAACGAGGTGCTGCCGGGGTGGTCCAAATTTTGAATTTCAGACTTTATTGCTCGTCCTCAAAAACAGCTCTCTTTACCATTCTTGTGGTCTTTCATCAACAAATTATACATGTACGTTATCTGTGTGACTTACTTAATAAAATAGCATCATTTTTGTGACAATAAAAAAATTTCAATTTATCGACAAAAAAAGAGATGCTGCCGGGGTGGTCCAAATTTTGAATTTCAGACTTTATTGCTCGTCCTCAAAAACAGCTCTCTTTACCATTCTTGTGGTATTTCATCAACAAATTATACATGTACGTTATCTGTGTGACTTACTTAATAAAATAGCATCATTTTTGTGACAATAAAAAAATTTTCATTTATCGACAAAAAAAACGAGATGCTGCCGGGGTGGTCCAAATTTTGAATTTCAGACCTCATTGCTCGTCCTCAAAAACAGCTCTCTTTACCATTCTTGTGGTCTTTCATCAACAAATTATACATGTACGTTATCTGTGTGACTTACTTAATAAAATAGCAACGTTTTTGTGACAATAAAAAAATTTTAATTTATCGACAAAAAAAACGAGATGCTGCCGGGGTGGTCCAAATTTTGAATTTCAGACTTTATTGCTCGTCCTAAAAACCAGCTCTCTTTACCATTCTTGTGGTCCTTCATCAACAAATTATACATGTACGTTATCTGTGTGACTAACTTAATAAAAAAGCATCGTTTTTGTGACAATAAAAAAATTTTAATTTATCGACAAAAAAAACGAGATGCTGCCGGGGTGGTCCAAATTTTGAATTTCAGACTTTATGGCTCGTCATAAGAAACAGCTCTCTTTACCTTTCTTGCGGTCTTTCATCAACAAATTATACATGTACGTTATCTGTGTGACTTACTTAATAAAACAGCATCATTTTTGTGACAATAAAAAAAATTTCATTTATCGAAAAAAAAAACGAAATGCTGCCGGGGTGGTCCAAATTTTGAATTTCAGACCTCATTGCTCGTCCTCAAAAACAGCTCTCTTTACCATTCTTGTGGTCTTTCATCAACAAATTATACATGTACGTTATCTGTGTGACTTACTTAATAAAATAGCATCATTTTTGTGACGATAAAAAAATTTCAATTTATCGACAAAAAAACGAGATGCTGCCGGGATGGTCCAAATTTTGAATTTCAGACTTTATTGCTCGTCCTAAAAACCAGCTCTCTTTACCATTCTTGTGGTCCTTCATCAACAAATAATACATGTACGTTATCTGTGTGACTTACTTAATAAAAAAGCATCGTTTTTGTGACAGTAAAAAAATTTTCATTTATCGACAAAAAAAACGAGATGCTGCCGGGGTGGTCCAAATTTTGAATTTCAGACCTCATTGCTCGTAGTAAAAAAACAGCTCTCTTTACCATTCTTGTGGTCTTTCATCAACAAATTATACATGTACGTTATCTGTGTGACTTACTTATTAAAATAGCATCATTTTTGTGACAATAAAAAAATTTTCATTTATCGACAAAAAAAACGAGATGCTGCCGGGGTGGTCCAAATTTTGAATTTCAGACTTTATTGCTCGTCCTAAAAACCAGCTTTCCTTACCATTCTTGTGGTCCTTCATCAACAAATTATACATGTACGTTATCTGTGTGACTTACTTAATAAAATAGCATCGTTTTTGTGACAATAAAAGAATTTTCATTTATCGACAAAAAAAACGAGATGCTGCCGGGAGAATCCAAATTTTGAATTTCAGACCTCATTCCTCTTCCTCAAAAACAGCTCTCTTTACCATTCTTGTGGTCTTTCATCAACAAATTATACATGTACGTTATCTGTGTGACTTACTTATTAAAATAGCATCATTTTTGTGACAATAAAAAAATTTTCATTTATCGACAAAAAAAACGAGATGCTGCCGGGGTGGTCCAAATTTTGAATTTCAGACTTTATTGCTCATCCTAAAAACCAGCTCTCCTTACCATTCTTGTGGTCCTTCATCAACAAATTATACATGTACGTTATCTGTGTGGCTTACTTATTAAAATAGCATCATATTTGTGACAGTAAAAAAATTTTCATTTATCGACAAAAAAAACGAGATGCTGCCGGCGTGGTCCAAATTTTGAATTTCAGACTTTATTGCTCGTCCTAAAAACCAGCTCTCCTTACCATTCTTGTGGTCCTTCATCAACAAATTATACATGTACGTTATCTGTGTGACTTACTTAATAAAATAGCATCATTTTTGTGACGATAAAAAAATTTCAATTTATCGACAAAAAAACGAGATGCTGCCGGGGTGGTCCAAATTTTGAATTTCAGACTTTATTGCTCGTCCTAAAAACCAGCTCTCTTTACCATTCTTGTGGTCCTTCATCAACAAATAATACATGTACGTTATCTGTGTGACTTACTTAATAAAAAAGCATCGTTTTTGTGACAGTAAAAAAATTTTCATTTATCGACAAAAAAAACGAGATGCTGCCGGGGTGGTCCAAATTTTGAATTTCAGACTTTATTGCTCGTCCTAAAAACCAGCTCTCTTTACCATTCTTGTGGTCCTTCATCAGCAAATTATACATGTACGTTATCTGTGTGACTTATTTAATAAAAAAGCATCGTTTTTGTGACAGTAAAAAAATTTTCATTTATTGACAAAAAAAACGAGATGCTGCCGGGGTGGTCCAAATTTTGAATTTCAGACCTCATTGCTCGTCCTAAAAACCAGCTCTCTTTACCATTCTCGTGGTCTTTCATCAACAAATTATACATGTACGTTATCTGTGTGACTTACTTAATAAAAAAGCATCATTTTTGTTACTGTAAGAAAATTATAATTTATCGACAAAAAAAACGAGATGCTGCCGGGGTGGTCCAAATTTTGAATTTCAGACTTTATTGCTCGTCCTAAAAACCAGCTCTCTTTACCATTCTTGTGGTCCTTCATCAGCAAATTTTACATGTACGTTATCTGTGTGACTTACTTAATAAAAAAGCATCGTTTCTGTGACAGTAAAAAAATTTTAATTTATCGACAAAAAAAACGAGATGCTGCCGGGGTGGTCCAAATTTTGAATTTCAGACCTCATTGCTCGTCCTAAAAACCAGCTCTCTTTACCATTCTCGTGGTCTTTCATCAACAAATTATACATGTACGTTATCTGTGTGACTTACTTAATAAAAAAGCATCATTTTTGTTACTGTAAGAAAATTTTAATTTATCGACAAAAAAAACGAGATGCTGCCGGGGTGGTCCAAATTTTGAATTTCAGACTTTATTGCTCGTCCTAAAAACCAGCTCTCTTTACCATTCTTGTGGTCCTTCATCAGCAAATTATACATGTACGTTATCTGTGTGACTTACTTAATAAAAAAGCATCGTTTTTGTGACAGTAAAAAAATTTTAATTTATCGACAAAAAAAACGAGATGCTGCCGGGGTGGTCCAAATTTTGAATTTCAGACCTCATTGCTCGTCCTAAAAAACAGCTCTCTTTACCATTCTTGTGGTCTTTCATCAACAAATTTTACATGTACGTTATCTGTGTGACTTACTTAATAAAATAGCATCATTTTTGTGACAATAAAAAAATTTTCATTTATCGACAAAAAAAACGAGATGCTGCCGGGGTGGTCCAAATTTTGAATTTCAGACTTTATTGCTCGTCCTAAAAACCAGCTCTCTTTACCATTCTTGTGGTCCTTCATCAACAAATTATACATGTACGTTATCTGTGTGACTAACTTAATAAAAAAGCATCGTTTTTGTGACAATAAAAAAATTTTAATTTATCGACAAAAAAAACGAGATGCTGCCGGGGTGGTCCAAATTTTGAATTTCAGACTTTATGGCTCGTCATAAGAAACAGCTCTCTTTACCTTTCTTGCGGTCTTTCATCAACAAATTATACATGTACGTTATCTGTGTGACTTACTTAATAAAACAGCATCATTTTTGTGACAATAAAAAAAATTTCATTTATCGAAAAAAAAAACGAGATGCTGCCGGGGTGGTCCAAATTTTGAATTTCAGACCTCATTGCTCGTCCTCAAAAACAGCTCTCTTTACCATTCTTGTGGTCTTTCATCAACAAATTATACATGTACGTTATCTGTGTGACTTACTTAATAAAATAGCATCGTTTTTGTGACAATAAAAAAATTTTAATTTATCGACAAAAAAAACGAGATGCTGCCGCGGTGGTCCAAATTTTGAACTTCAGACTTTATGGCTCGTCATAAGAAACAGCTCTCTTTACCTTTCTTGTGGTCTTTCATCAACAAATTATACATGTACGTTATCTGTGTGACTTACTTAATAAAATATCATCGTTTTTGTGACAATAAAAGAATTTTCATTTATCGACAAAAAAAACGATATGCTGCCGGGGTGGTCCAAATTTTGAATTTCAGACCTCATTGCTCGTCCTCAAAAACAGCTCTCTTTACCATTCTTGTGGTCTTTCATCAACAAATTATACATGTACGTTATCTGTGTGACTTACTTAATAAAATAGCATCATTTTTGTGACAATAAAAAAATTTTCATTTATCGACAAAAAAAACGAGATGCTGTCGGGGTGGTCCAAATTTTGAATTTCAGACTTCATTGCTCGTCCTAAAAACCAGCTCTCTTTACCATTCTTGTGGTCCTTCATCAACAAATTATACATGTACGTTATCTGTGAGACTAACTTAATAAAAAAGCATCGTTTTTGTGACAATAAAAAAATTTTAATTTATCGACAAAAAAACGAGATGCTGCCGGGGTGGTCCAAATTTTAAATTTCAGACTTTATTGCTCGTCCTAAAAACCAGCTCTCTTTACCATTCTCGTGGTCTTTCATCAACAAATTATACATGTACGTTATCTGTGTGACTTACTTAATAAAAAAGCATCGTTTTTGTGACAGTAAAAAAATTTTCATTTATCGACAAAAAAAACGAGATGCTGCCGGGGTGGTCCAAATTTTGAATTTCAGACCTCATTGCTCGTCCTCAAAAACAGCTCTCTTTACCATTCTTGTGGTCTTTTATCAACAAATTATACATGTACGTTATCTGTGTGACTTACTTAATAAAATAGCATCATTTTTGTGACAATAAAAAAATGTTCATTTATCGACAAAAAAAACGAGATGCTGCCGGGGTGGTATAAATTTTGAATTTCAGACTATATTGCTCGTCCTAAAAACCAGCTCTCTTTACCATTCTCGTGGTCTTTCATCAACAAATTATACATGTACGTTATCTGTGTGACTTACTTAATAAAAAAAGCATCATTTTTGTGACAATAAGAAAATTTTAATTTATCGACAAAAAAAGCGAGATGCTGCCGGGGTGGTCCAAATTTTGAATTTCAGACCTCATTGCTCGTCCTTAAAAACAGCTCTCTTTACCATTCTTGTGGTCTTTCATCAACAAATTATACATGTACGTTATCTGTGTGACTTACTTAATAAAACAGCATCATTTTTGTGACAATAAAAAAATTTTCATTTATCGACAAAGAAAACTAGATGCTGGCGGGGTGGTCCAAATTTTGAATTTCAGACCTCATTGCTCATCCTAAAAAACAGCTCTCTTCACCATTCTTGTGGTCTTTCATCAACAAATTATACATGTACGTTATCTGTGTGACTTACTTAATAAAATAGCATCATTTTTGTGACAATAAAAAAATTTTCATTTATCGAACAAAAAAACGAGATGCTGTCGGGGTGGTCCAAATTTTGAATTTCAGACCTCATTGCTCGTCCTAAAAACCAGCTCTCTTTACCATTCTTGTGGTCCTTCATCAACAAATTATACATGTACGTTATCTGTGAGACTAACTTAATAAAAAAGCATCGTTTTTGTGACAATAAAAAAATTTTAATTTATCGACAAAAAAACGAGATGCTGCCGGGGTGGTCCAAATAATGAATTTCAGACTTTATTGCTCGTCCTAAAAACCAGCTCTCTTTACCATTCTCGTGGCCTTTCATCAACAAATTATACATGTACGTTATCTGTGTGACTTACTTAATAAAAAAGCATCGTTTTTGTGACAGTAAAAAAATTTTCATTTATCGACAAAAAAAACGAGATGCTGCCGGGGTGGTCCAAATTTTGAATTTCAGACCTCATTGCTCGTCCTCAAAAACAGCTCTCTTTACCATTCTTGTGGTCTTTCATCAACAAATTATACATGAACGTTATCTGTGTGACTTACTTAATAAAATAGCATCATTTTTGTAACAATAAAAAAATTTTCATTTATCGAACAAAAAAACGAGATGCTGCCGGGGTGGTCCAAATTTTGAAATTCAGACTTTATTGCTCGTCCCAAAAAACAGCTCTCTTTACCTACCTTGTGGTCCGTCATCAAAAAATTATACATGTACGTTATCTGTGTGACTTACTTAATAAAATAGCATCATTTTTGTGACAATAAAAAAATTTTCATTTATCGACAAAAAAAACGAGATGCTGTCGGGGTGGTCCAAATTTTGAATTTCAGACTTCATTGCTCGTCCTAAAAACCAGCTCTCTTTACCATTCTTGTGGTCTTTCATCAACAAATTATACATGTACGTCATCTGTGTGACTTACTTAATAAAATAGCATCATTTTTGTGACAATAAAAAAATTTTCATTTATCGACAAAAAAAACGAGATGCTGTCGGGGTGGTCCAAATTTTGAATTTCAGACTTCATTGCTCGTCCTAAAAACCAGCTCTCTTTACCATTCTTGTGGTCTTTCATCAACAAATTATACATGAACGTTATCTGTGTGAATTACTTAATAAAATAGCATCATTTTTGTGACGATAAAAAAATTTCAATTTATCGACAAAAAAACGAGATGCTGCCGGGATGGTCCAAATTTTGAATTTCAGACTTTATTGCTCGTCCTAAAAACCAGCTCTCTTTACCATTCTTGTGGTCCTTCATCAACAAATAATACATGTACGTTATCTGTGTGACTTACTTAATAAAAAAGCATCGTTTTTGTGACAGTAAAAAAATTTTCATTTATCGACAAAAAAAACGAGATGCTGCCGGGGTGGTCCAAATTTTGAATTTCAGACCTCATTGCTCGTAGTAAAAAAACAGCTCTCTTTACCATTCTTGTGGTCTTTCATCAACAAATTATACATGTACGTTATCTGTGTGACTTACTTATTAAAATAGCATCATTTTTGTGACAATAAAAAAATTTTCATTTATCGACAAAAAAAACGAGATGCTGCCGGGGTGGTCCAAATTTTGAATTTCAGACTTTATTGCTCGTCCTAAAAACCAGCTTTCCTTACCATTCTTGTGGTCCTTCATCAACAAATTATACATGTACGTTATCTGTGTGACTTACTTAATAAAATAGCATCGTTTTTGTGACAATAAAAGAATTTTCATTTATCGACAAAAAAAACGAGATGCTGCCGGGAGAATCCAAATTTTGAATTTCAGACCTCATTCCTCTTCCTCAAAAACAGCTCTCTTTACCATTCTTGTGGTCTTTCATCAACAAATTATACATGTACGTTATCTGTGTGACTTACTTATTAAAATAGCATCATTTTTGTGACAATAAAAAAATTTTCATTTATCGACAAAAAAAACGAGATGCTGCCGGGGTGGTCCAAATTTTGAATTTCAGACTTTATTGCTCATCCTAAAAACCAGCTCTCCTTACCATTCTTGTGGTCCTTCATCAACAAATTATACATGTACGTTATCTGTGTGGCTTACTTATTAAAATAGCATCATATTTGTGACAGTAAAAAAATTTTCATTTATCGACAAAAAAAACGAGATGCTGCCGGCGTGGTCCAAATTTTGAATTTCAGACTTTATTGCTCGTCCTAAAAACCAGCTCTCCTTACCATTCTTGTGGTCCTTCATCAACAAATTATACATGTACGTTATCTGTGTGACTTACTTAATAAAATAGCATCATTTTTGTGACGATAAAAAAATTTCAATTTATCGACAAAAAAACGAGATGCTGCCGGGGTGGTCCAAATTTTGAATTTCAGACTTTATTGCTCGTCCTAAAAACCAGCTCTCTTTACCATTCTTGTGGTCCTTCATCAACAAATAATACATGTACGTTATCTGTGTGACTTACTTAATAAAAAAGCATCGTTTTTGTGACAGTAAAAAAATTTTCATTTATCGACAAAAAAAACGAGATGCTGCCGGGGTGGTCCAAATTTTGAATTTCAGACTTTATTGCTCGTCCTAAAAACCAGCTCTCTTTACCATTCTTGTGGTCCTTCATCAGCAAATTATACATGTACGTTATCTGTGTGACTTATTTAATAAAAAAGCATCGTTTTTGTGACAGTAAAAAAATTTTCATTTATTGACAAAAAAAACGAGATGCTGCCGGGGTGGTCCAAATTTTGAATTTCAGACCTCATTGCTCGTCCTAAAAACCAGCTCTCTTTACCATTCTCGTGGTCTTTCATCAACAAATTATACATGTACGTTATCTGTGTGACTTACTTAATAAAAAAGCATCATTTTTGTTACTGTAAGAAAATTATAATTTATCGACAAAAAAAACGAGATGCTGCCGGGGTGGTCCAAATTTTGAATTTCAGACTTTATTGCTCGTCCTAAAAACCAGCTCTCTTTACCATTCTTGTGGTCCTTCATCAGCAAATTTTACATGTACGTTATCTGTGTGACTTACTTAATAAAAAAGCATCGTTTCTGTGACAGTAAAAAAATTTTAATTTATCGACAAAAAAAACGAGATGCTGCCGGGGTGGTCCAAATTTTGAATTTCAGACCTCATTGCTCGTCCTAAAAACCAGCTCTCTTTACCATTCTCGTGGTCTTTCATCAACAAATTATACATGTACGTTATCTGTGTGACTTACTTAATAAAAAAGCATCATTTTTGTTACTGTAAGAAAATTTTAATTTATCGACAAAAAAAACGAGATGCTGCCGGGGTGGTCCAAATTTTGAATTTCAGACTTTATTGCTCGTCCTAAAAACCAGCTCTCTTTACCATTCTTGTGGTCCTTCATCAGCAAATTATACATGTACGTTATCTGTGTGACTTACTTAATAAAAAAGCATCGTTTTTGTGACAGTAAAAAAATTTTAATTTATCGACAAAAAAAACGAGATGCTGCCGGGGTGGTCCAAATTTTGAATTTCAGACCTCATTGCTCGTCCTAAAAAACAGCTCTCTTTACCATTCTTGTGGTCTTTCATCAACAAATTTTACATGTACGTTATCTGTGTGACTTACTTAATAAAATAGCATCATTTTTGTGACAATAAAAAAATTTTCATTTATCGACAAAAAAAACGAGATGCTGCCGGGGTGGTATAAATTTTGAATTTCAGACTTTATTGCTCGTCCTAAAAACCAGCTCTTTTTACCATTCTCGTGGTTTTTCATCAATAAATTATACATTTACGTTATCTGTGTGACTTACTTAATAAAAAAGCATCATTTTTTTGACAGTAAGAAAATTTTAATTTATCGACAAAAAAACGAGATGCTGCCGGGGTGGTCCAAATTTTGAATTTCAGACTTTATTGCTCGTCCTAAAAACCAGCTCTCCTTACCATTCTTGTGGTCCTTCATCAACAAATTATACATGTACGTTATCTGTGTGACTTACTTAATAAAATAGCATCGTTTTTGTGACAATAAAAGAATTTTCATTTATCGACAAAAAAAACGAGATGCTGCCGGGAAAATCCAAATTTTGAATTTCAGACCTCATTCCTCTTCCTCAAAAACAGCTCTCTTTACCATTCTTGTGGTCTTTCATCAACAAATTATACATGTACGTTATCTGTGTGACTTACTTATTAAAATAGCATCATTTTTGTGACAATAAAAAAATTTTCATTTATCGACAAAAAAAACGAGATGCTGCCGGGGTGGTCCAAATTTTGAATTTCAGACTTTATTGCTCGTCCTAAAAACCAGCTCTCCTTACCATTCTTGTGGTCCTTCATCAACAAATTATACTTGTACGTTATCTGTGTGACTTACTTATTAAAATAGCATCATTTTTGTGACAATAAAAAAATTTTCATTTATCGACAAAAAAAACGAAATGCTGCCGGGGTGGTCCAAATTTTGAATTTCAGACTTTATTGCTCGTCCTAAAAACCAGCTCTCCTTACCATTCTTGTGGTCCTTCATCAACAAATTATACATGTACGTTATCTGTGTGACTTACTTAATAAAATAGCATCGTTTTTGTGACGATAAAAAAATTTCAATTTATCGACAAAAAAACGAGATGCTGCCGGGATGGTCCAAATTTTGAATTTCAGACTTTATTGCTCGTCCTAAAAACCAGCTCTCTTTACCATTCTTGTGGTCCTTCATCAACAAATAATACATGTACGTTATCTGTGTGACTTACTTAATAAAAAAGCATCGTTTTTGTGACAGTAAAAAAATTTTCATTTATCGACAAAAAAAACGAGATGCTGCCGGGGTGGTCCAAATTTTGAATTTCAGACTTTATTGCTCGTCCTAAAAACTAGCTCTCTTTACCATTCTTGTGGTCCTTCATCAGCAAATTATACATGTACGTTATCTGTGTGACTTACTTAATAAAAAAGCATCGTTTTTGTGACAGTAAAAAAATTTTCATTTATCGACAAAAAAAACGAGATGCTGCCGGGGTGGTCCAAATTTTGAATTTCAGACCTCATTGCTCGTCCTAAAAACCAGCTCTCTTTACCATTCTCGTGGTCCTTCATCAGCAAATTTTACATGTACGTTATCTGTGTGACTTACTTAATAAAAAAGCATCATTTTTGTTACTGTAAGAAAATTTTAATTTATCGACAAAAAAAACGAGATGCTGCCGGGGTGGTCCAAATTTTGAATTTCAGACTTTATTGCTCGTCCTAAAAACCAGCTCTCTTTACCATTCTTGTGGTCCTTCATCAGCAAATTATACATGTACGTTATCTGTGTGACTTACTTAATAAAAAAGCATCGTTTTTGTGACAGTAAAAAAATTTTAATTTATCGACAAAAAAAACGAGATGCTGCCGGGGTGGTATAAATTTTGAATTTCAGACTTTATTGCTCGTCCTAAAAACCAGCTCTCTTTACCATTCTTGTGGTCCTTCATCAGCAAATTATACATGTACGTTATCTGTGTGACTTACTTAATAAAATAGCATCATTTTTGTGACAATAAAAAAATTTTCATTTATCGACAAAAAAAACGAGATGCTGCCGGGGTGGTCCAAATTTTGAATTTCAGACCTCATTGCTCGTCCTAAAAAACAGCTCTCTTTACCATTCTTGTGGTCTTTCATCAACAAATTATACATGTACGTTATCTGTGTGACTTACTTAATAAAATGGCATCATTTTTGTGACAATAAAAAAATTTTCATTTATCGACAAAAAAAACGAGATGCTGCCGGGGTGGTCCAAATTTCGAATTTCGGACTTTATGGCTCGTCATAAGAAACAGCTCTCTCTACCTTTCTTGTGGTCTTTCATCAACAAATTATACCTGTACGTTATCTGTGTGACTTACTTAATAAAATAGCATCATTTTTGTGACAATAAAAGAATTTTCAATTATCGACAAAAAAAAACGAGATGCTGTCGGGGTGGTCCAAATTTTGAATTTCAGACTTTATTGCTCGTCCCAAAAAACAGCTCTCTTTACCTACCTTGTGGTCCGTCATCAAAAAATTATACATGTACGTTATCTGTGTGACTTACTTAATAAAATAGCATCGTTTTTGTGACGATAAAAAAATTTCAATTTATCGACAAAAAAACGAGATGCTGCCGGGGTGGTCCAAATTTTGAATTTCAGACTTTATTGCTCGTCCTAAAAACCAGCTCTCCTTACCATTCTTGTGGTCCTTCATCAACAAATTATACATGTACGTTATCTGTGTGACTTACTTAATAAAATAGCATCGTTTTTGTGACGATAAAAAAATTTCAATTTATCGACAAAAAAACGAGATGCTGCCGGGATGGTCCAAATTTTGAATTTCAGACTTTATTGCTCGTCCTAAAAACCAGCTCTCTTTACCATTCTTGTGGTCCTTCATCAACAAGTTATACATGTACGTTATCTGTGTGACTTACTTAATAAAATAGCATCGTTTTTGTGACGATAAAAAAATTTCAATTTATCGACAAAAAAACGAGATGCTGCCGGGATGGTCCAAATTTTGAATTTCAGACTTTATTGCTCGTCCTAAAAACCAGCTCTCCTTACCATTCTTGTGGTCCTTCATCAACAAATTATACATGTACGTTATCTGTGTGACTTACTTAATAAAATAGCATCGTTTTTGTGACGATAAAAAAATTTCAATTTATCGACAAAAAAACGAGATGCTGCCGGGATGGTCCAAATTTTGAATTTCAGACTTTATTGCTCGTCCTAAAAACCAGCTCTCTTTACCATTCTTATGGTCCTTCATCAACAAATAATACATGTACGTTATCTGTGTGACTTACTCAATAAAAAAGCATCGTTTTTGTGACAGTAAAAAAATTTTCATTTATCGACAAAAAAAACGAGATGCTGCCGGGGTGGTCCAAATTTTGAATTTCAGACTTTATTGCTCGTCCTAAAAACCAGCTCTCTTTACCATTCTTGTGGTCCTTCATCAACAAATAATACATGTACGTTATCTGTGTGACTTACTCAATAAAAAAGCATCGTTTTTGTGACAGTAAAAAAATTTTCATTTATCGACAAAAAAAACGAGATGCTGCCGGGGTGGTCCAAATTTTGAATTTCAGACTTTATTGCTCGTCCTAAAAACCAGCTCTCTTTACCATTCTTGTGGTCCTTCATCAGCAAATTATACATGTACGTTATCTGTGTGACTTACTTAATAGAAAAGCATCATTTTTGTTACTGTAAGAAAATTTTAATTTATCGACAAAAAAAACGAGATGCTGCCGGGGTGGTCCAAATTTTGAATTTCAGACTTTATTGCTCGTCCTAAAAACCAGCTCTCTTTACCATTCTTGTGGTCCTTCATCAGCAAATTATACATGTACGTTATCTGTGTGACTTACTTAATAAAAAAGCATCGTTTTTGTGACAGTAAAAAAATTTTAATTTATCGACAAAAAAAACGAGATGCTGCCGGGGTGGTCCAAATTTTGAATTTCAGACCTCATTGCTCGTCCTAAAAAACAGCTCTCTTTACCATTCTTGTTGTCTTTCATCAACAAATTTTACATGTACGTTATCTGTGTGACTTACTTAATAAAATAGCATCATTTTTGTGACAATAAAAAAATTTTCATTTATCGACAAAAAAAACGAGATGCTGCCGGGGTGGTCCAAATTTTGAATTTCAGACCTCATTGCTCGTCCTAAAAAACAGCTCTCTTTACCATTCTTGTGGTCTTTCATCAACAAATAATACATGTACGTTATCTGTGTGACTTACTTAATAAAAAAGCATCATTTTTGTGACAGTAAGAAAATTTTAATTTATCGACAAAAAAAACGAGATGCTGCCGGGGTGGTCCAAATTTTGAATTTCAGACCTCATTGCTCGTCCTAAAAAACAGCTCTCTTTACCATTCTTGTGGTCTTTCATCAACAAATTATACATGTACGTTATCTGTGTGACTTACTTAATAAAATGGCATCATTTTTGCGACAATAAAAAAATTTTCATTTATCGACAAAAAAAACGAGATGCTGCCGGGGTGGTCCAAATTTTGAATTTCAGACTTTATTGCTCGTCCCAAAAAACAGCTCTCTTTACCTACCTTGTGGTCCGTCATCAAAAAATTATACATGTACGTTATCTGTCTGACTTACTTAATAAAATAGCATCGTTTTTGTGACAATAAAAGAATTTTCAATTATCGACAAAAAAAAACGAGATGCTGCCGGGGTGGTCCAAATTTTGAATTTCAGACTTTATTGCTCGTCCCAAAAAACAGCTCTCTTTACCTACCTTGTGGTCCGTCATCAAAAAATTATACATGTACGTTATCTGTGTGACTTACTTAATAAAATGGCATCATTTTTGCGACAATAAAAAAATTTTCATTTATCGACAAAAAAAACGAGATGCTGCCGGGGTGGTCCAAATTTTGAATTTCAGACTTTATTGCTCGTCCCAAAAAACAGCTCTCTTTACCTACCTTGTGGTCCGTCATCAAAAAATTATACATGTACGTTATCTGTGTGACTTACTTAATAAAATAGCATCGTTCTTGTGACGATAAAAAAATTTCAATTTATCGACAAAAAAACGAGATGCTGCCGGGGTGGTCCAAATTTTGAATTTCAGACTTTATTGCTCGTCCTAAAAACTAGCTCTCTTTACCATTCTTGTGGTCCTTCATCAACAAATTATACATGTACGTTATCTGTGTGACTTACTTAATAAAATAGCATCGTTTTTGTGACGATAAAAAAATTTCAATTTATCGACAAAAAAACGAGATGCTGCCGGGGTGGTCCAAATTTTGAATTTCAGACTTTATTGCTCGTCCTGAAAACCAGCTCTCTTTACCATTCTTGTGGTCCTTCATCAACAAATTATACATGTACGTTATCTGTGTGACTAACTTAATAAAAAAGCATCATTTTTGTGACAGTAAGAAAATTTTAATTTATCGACAAAAAAAACGAGATGCTGCCGGGGTGGTCCAAATTTTGAATTTTAGACTTCATTGCTCGTCCTAAAAACTAGCTCTCTTTACCATTCTTGTGGTCCTTCATCAACAAATTATACATGTACGTTATCTGTGTGACTTACTTAATAAAATAGCATCGTTTTTGTGACGATAAAAAAATTTCAATTTATCGACAAAAAAACGAGATGCTGCCGGGGTGGTCCAAATTTTGAATTTCAGACTTTATTGCTCGTCCTGAAAACCAGCTCTCTTTACCATTCTTGTGGTCCTTCATCAACAAATTATACATGTACGTTATCTGTGTGACTTACTTAATAAAATGGCATCATTTTTGTGACAATAAAAAAATTTTCATTTATCGACAAAAAAAAACGAGATGCTGCCGGGGTGGTCCAAATTTCGAATTTCGGACTTTATGGCTCGTCATAAGAAACAGCTCTCTCTACCTTTCTTGTGGTCTTTCATCAACAAATTATACCTGTACGTTATCTGTGTGACTTACTTAATAAAATAGCATCATTTTTGTGACAATAAAAGAATTTTCAATTATCGACAAAAAAAAAACGAGATGCTGTCGGGGTGGTCCAAATTTTGAATTTCAGACTTTATTGCTCGTCCCAAAAAACAGCTCTCTTTACCTACCTTGTGGTCCGTCATCAAAAAATTATACATGTACGTTATCTGTGTGACTTACTTAATAAAATAGCATCGTTTTTGTGACGATAAAAAAATTTCAATTTATCGACAAAAAAACGAGATGCTGCCGGGATGGTCCAAATTTTGAATTTCAGACTTTATTGCTCGTCCTAAAAACCAGCTCTCCTTACCATTCTTGTGGTCCTTCATCAACAAATTATACATGTACGTTATCTGTGTGACTTACTTAATAAAATAGCATCGTTTTTGTGACGATAAAAAAATTTCAATTTATCGACAAAAAAACGAGATGCTGCCGGGATGGTCCAAATTTTGAATTTCAGACTTTATTGCTCGTCCTAAAAACCAGCTCTCTTTACCATTCTTGTGGTCCTTCATCAACAAATTATACATGTACGTTTTCTGTGTGACTTACTTAATAAAATAGCATCGTTTTTGTGACGATAAAAAAATTTCAATTTATCGACAAAAAAACGAGATGCTGCCGGGGTGGTCCAAATTTTGAATTTCAGACTTTATTGCTCGTCCTAAAAACCAGCTCTCCTTACCACTCTTGTGGTCCTTCATCAACAAATTATACATGTACGTTATCTGTGTGACTTACTTAATAAAATAGCATCGTTTTTGTGACGATAAAAAAATTTCAATTTATCGACAAAAAAACGAGATGCTGCCGGGGTGGTCCAAATTTTGAATTTCAGACTTTATTGCTCGTCCTAAAAACCAGCTCTCTTTACCATTCTTGTGGTCCTTCATCAGCAAATTATACATGTACGTTATCTGTGTGACTTACTTAATAGAAAAGCATCATTTTTGTTACTGTAAGAAAATTTTAATTTATCGACAAAAAAAACGAGATGCTGCCGGGGTGGTCCAAATTTTGAATTTCAGACTTTATTGCTCGTCCTAAAAACCAGCTCTCTTTACCATTCTTGTGGTCCTTCATCAACAAATAATACATGTACGTTATCTGTGTGACTTACTCAATAAAAAAGCATCGTTTTTGTGACAGTAAAAAAATTTTCATTTATCGACAAAAAAAACGAGATGCTGCCGGGGTGGTCCAAATTTTGAATTTCAGACTTTATTGCTCGTCCTAAAAACCAGCTCTCTTTACCATTCTTGTGGTCCTTCATCAGCAAATTATACATGTACGTTATCTGTGTGACTTACTTAATAGAAAAGCATCATTTTTGTTACTGTAAGAAAATTTTAATTTATCGACAAAAAAAACGAGATGCTGCCGGGGTGGTCCAAATTTTGAATTTCAGACTTTATTGCTCGTCCTAAAAACCAGCTCTCTTTACCATTCTTGTGGTCCTTCATCAGCAAATTATACATGTACGTTATCTGTGTGACTTACTTAATAAAAAAGCATCGTTTTTGTGACAGTAAAAAAATTTTAATTTATCGACAAAAAAAACGAGATGCTGCCGGGGTGGTCCAAATTTTGAATTTCAGACCTCATTGCTCGTCCTAAAAAACAGCTCTCTTTACCATTCTTGTTGTCTTTCATCAACAAATTTTACATGTACGTTATCTGTGTGACTTACTTAATAAAATAGCATCATTTTTGTGACAATAAAAAAATTTTCATTTATCGACAAAAAAAAACGAGATGCTGCCGGGGTGGTATAAATTTTGAATTTCAGACTTTATTGCTCGTCCTTAAAACCAGCTCTTTTTACCATTCTCGTGGTCTTTCATCAACAAATTATACATGTACGTTATCTGTGTGACTTACTTAATAAAAAAGCATCATTTTTGTGACAGTAAGAAAATTTTAATTTATCGATAAAAAAAACAAGATGCTGCCGAGGTGGTCCAAATTTTGAATTTCAGACCTCATTGCTCGTAGCAAAAAAACAGCTCTCTTTACCATTCTTGTGGTCTTTCATCAACAAATTATACATGTACGTTATCTGTGTGACTTACTTAATAAAAAAGCATCGTTTTTGTGACAGTAAAAAAATTTTAATTTATCGACAAAAAAACGAGATGCTGCCGGGGTGGTCCAAATTTTGAATTTCAGACCTCATTGCTCGTCCTAAAAAACAGCTCTCTTTACCATTCTTGTTGTCTTTCATCAACAAATTTTACATGTACGTTATCTGTGTGACTTACTTAATAAAATAGCATCATTTTTGTGACAATAAAAAAATTTTCATTTATCGACAAAAAAAACGAGATGCTGCCGGGGTGGTATAAATTTTGAATTTCAGACTTTATTGCTCGTCCTAAGAACCATCTCTCTTTACCATTCTCGTGGTTTTTCATCAACAAATTATACATTTACGTTATCTGTGTGACTTACTTAATAAAAAAGCATCATTTTTGTGACAGTAAGAAAATTTTAATTTATCGACAAAAAAAACGAGATACTGCCGGGGTGGTCCAAATTTTGAATTTCAGACCTCATTGCTCGTCCTAAAAAACAGCTCTCTTTACCATTCTTGTGGTCTTTCATCAACAAATTATACATGTACGTTATCTGTGTGACTTACTTAATAAAATGGCATCATTTTTGCGACAATAAAAAAATTTTCATTTATCGACAAAAAAAACGAGTTGCTGCCGGGGTGGTCCAAATTTTGAATTTCAGACTTTATTGCTCGTCCCAAAAAACAGCTCTCTTTACCTACCTTATGGTCCGTCATCAAAAAATTATACATGTACGTTATCTGTGTGACTTACTTAATAAAATAGCATCGTTTTTGTGACAATAAAAGAATTTTCAATTATCGACAAAAAAAAACGAGATGCTGTCGGGGTGGTCCAAATTTTGAATTTCAGACTTTATTGCTCGTCCCAAAAAACAGCTCTCTTTACCTACCTTGTGGTCCGTCATCAAAAAATTATACATGTACGTTATCTGTGTGACTTACTTAATAAAATAGCATCGTTTTTGTGACGATAAAAAAATTTCAATTTATCGACAAAAAAACGAGATGCTGCCGGGGTGGTCCAAATTTTGAATTTCAGACTTTATTGCTCGTCCTAAAAAACTAGCTCTCTTTACCATTCTTGTGGTCCTTCATCAACAAATTATACATGTACGTTATCTGTGTGACTTACTTAATAAAATAGCATCGTTTTTGTGACGATAAAAAAATTTCAATTTATCGACAAAAAAACGAGATGCTGCCGGGGTGGTCCAAATTTTGAATTTCAGACTTTATTGCTCGTCCTGAAAACCAGCTCTCTTTACCATTCTTGTGGTCCTTCATCAACAATTTATACATGTACGTTATCTGTGTGACTAACTTAATAAAAAAGCATCATTTTTGTGACAGTAAGAAAATTTTAATTTATCGACAAAAAAAACGAGATGCTGCCGGGGTGGTCCAAATTTTGAATTTTAGACTTCATTGCTCGTCCTAGAAAACAGCTCGCTTTACCATTCTTCTGGTCCTTCATCAAAAAATTATACATGTACGTTATCTGTGTGACTTACTTAATAAAATAGCATCGTTTTTGTGACAATAAAAGAATTTTCATTTATCGACAAAAAAAACGAGATGCTGCCGGGGTGGTCCAAATTTTGAATTTCAGACTTTATGGCTCGTCATAAGAAACAGCTCTCTTTACCATTCTTGTGTTCTTTCATCAACAAATTATACATGTACGTTATCTGTGTGACTTACTTAATAAAATAGCATCGTTTTTGTGACAATAAAAAAATTTCAATTTATCGACAAAAAAACGAGATGCTGCCGGGGTGGTCCAAATTTTGAATTTCAGACTTTATTGGTCGTCCTAAAAACCAGCTCTCTTTACCATTCTTGTGGTCCTTCATCAACAAATTATACATGTACGTTATCTGTGTGACTTACTTAATAAAAAAGCATCGTTTTTGTGACAGTAAAAATATTTTCATTTATCGACAAAAAAAACGAGATGCTGCCGGGGTGGTCCAAATTTTGAATTTCAGACCTCATTGCTCGTCCTAAAAAAACAGCTCTCTTTACCATTCTTGTGGTCTTTCATCAACAAATTATACATGTACGTTATCTGTGTGACTTACTTAATAAAATAGCATCATTTTTGTGACAATAAAAAAATTTTCATTTATCGACAAAAAAAACGAGATGCTGCCGGGGGTGGTATAAATTTTGAATTTCAGACTTTATTGCTCGTCCTAAAATCCAGCTCTCTTTACCATTCTCGTGGTCTTTCATCAACAAATTATACATGTACGTTATCTGTGTGACTTACTTAATAAAATAGCATCATTTTTGTGACAATAAAAAAATTTTCATTTATCGACAAAAAAAACGAGATGCTGCCGGGGTGGTCCAAATTTTGAATTTCAGACCTCATTGCTCATCCTAAAAAACAGCTCTCTTCACCATTCTTGTGGTCTTTCATCAACAAATTATACATGTACGTTATCTGTGTGACTTACTTAATAAAATAGCATCATTTTTGTGACAATAAAAAAATTTTCATTTATCGACAAAAAAAACGAGATGCTGCCGGGGTGGTCCAAATTTTGAATTTCAGACTTTATTGCTCGTCCTAAAAACCAGCTCTCTTTAGCATTCTTGTGGTCCTTCATCAACAAATTATACATGTACGTTATCTGTGTGACAAACTTAATAAAAAGCATCGTTTTTGGGACAATAAAAAAATTTTCATTTATCGACAAAAAAAACGAGGTGCTGCCGGGGTGGTCCAAATTTTGAATTTCAGACTTTATTGCTCGTCCTAAAAACCAGCTCTCTTTACCATTCTCGTGGTCTTTCATCAACAAATTATACATGTACGTTATCTGTGTGACTTACTTAATAAAATAGCATCATTTTTGTGACAATAAAAAAATTTTCATTTATCGACAAAAAAACGAGATGCTGCCGGGGTGGTCCAAATTTTGAATTTCAGACTTTATTGGTCGTCCTAAAAACCAGCTCTCTTTACCATTCTTGTGGTCCTTCATCAACAAATTATACATGTACGTTATCTGTGTGACTTACTTAATAAAAAAGCATCGTTTTTGTGACAGTAAAAATATTTTCATTTATCGACAAAAAAACGAGATGCTGCCGGGGTGGTCCAAATTTTGAATTTCAGACCTCATTGCTCGTCCTAAAAAACAGCTCTCTTTACCATTCTTGTGGTCTTTCATCAACAAATTATACATGTACGTTATCTGTGTGACTTACTTAATAAAATAGCATCGTTTTTGTGACAATAAAAAAATTTCAATTTATCGACAAAAAAACGAGATGCTGCCGGGGTGGTCCAAATTTTGAATTTCAGACTTTATTGGTCGTCCTAAAAACCAGCTCTCTTTACCATTCTTGTGGTCCTTCATCAACAAATTATACATGTACGTTATCTGTGTGACTTACTTAATAAAAAAGCATCGTTTTTGTGACAGTAAAAATATTTTCATTTATCGACAAAAAAAACGAGATGCTGCCGGGGTGGTCCAAATTTTGAATTTCAGACCTCATTGCTCGTCCTAAAAAACAGCTCTCTTTACCATTCTTGTGGTCTTTCATCAACAAATTATACATGTACGTTATCTGTGTGACTTACTTAATAAAATAGCATCATTTTTGTGACAATAAAAAAATTTTCATTTATCGACAAAAAAAACGAGATGCTGCCGGGGTGGTATAAATTTTGAATTTCAGACTTTATTGCTCGTCCTAAAATCCAGCTCTCTTTACCATTCTCGTGGTCTTTCATCAACAAATTATACATGTACGTTATCTGTGTGACTTACTCAATAAAATAGCATCATTTTTGTGACAATAAAAAAATTTTCATTTATCGACAAAAAAAACGAGATGCTGCCGGGGTGGTCCAAATTTTGAATTTCAGACCTCATTGCTCATCCTAAAAAACAGCTCTCTTCACCATTCTTGTGGTCTTTCATCAACAAATTATACATGTACGTTATCTGTGTGACTTACTTAATAAAATAGCATCATTTTTGTGACAATAAAAAAATTTTCATTTATCGACAAAAAAAACGAGATGCTGCCGGGGTGGTCCAAATTTTGAATTTCAGACCTCATTGCTCATCCTAAAAAACAGCTCTTTCACCATTCTTGTGGTCTTTCATCAACAAATTATACATGTACGTTATCTGTGTGACTTACTTAATAAAATAGCATCATTTTTGTGACAATAAAAAAATTTTCATTTATCGACAAAAAAACGAGATGCTGCCGGGGTGGTCCAAATTTTGAATTTCAGACCTCATTGCTCATCCTAAAAAACAGCGCTCTTCACCATTCTTCTGGTCTTTCATCAACAAATTATACATGTACGTTATCTGTGTGACTTACTTAATAAAATAGCATCATTTTTGTGACAATAAAAAATTTTCATTTATCGACAAAAAAAACGAGATGCTGCCGGGGTGGTCCAAATTTTGAATTTCAGACCTCATTGCTCATCCTAAAAAACAGCTCTCTTCACCATTCTTGTGGTCTTTCATCAACAAATTATACATGTACGTTATCTGTGTGACTTACTTAATAAAATAGCATGATTTTTGTGACAATAAAAAAATTTTCATTTATCGACAAAAAAAACGAGATGCTGCCGGGGTGGTCCAAATTTTGAATTTCAGACCTCATTGCTCATCCTAAAAAACAGCTCTCTTCACCATTCTTGTGGTCTTTCATCAACAAATTATACATGTACGTTATCTGTGTGACTTACTTAATAAAAAAGCATCGTTTTTGTGACAGTAAAAAATTTTCATTTATCGACAAAAAAACGAGATGCTACCGGGGTGGTCCAAATTTTGAATTTCAGACCTCATTG
>OV743719.1:35424128-35515643 GCA_928272305.1 Volucella inflata | reverse complement strand
GACCTCATTGCTCGTCCTCAAAAACAGCTCTCTTTACCATTCTTGTGGTCTTTCATCAACAAATTATACATGTACGTTATCTGTGTGACTTACTTAATAAAATAGCATCGTTTTCGTGACAATAAAAGAATTTTCATTTATCGACAAAAAAACGAGATGCTGCCGGGGTGGTCCAAATTTTGAATTTCAGACCTCATTGCTCGTCCTCAAAAACAGCTCTCTTCACCATTCTTGTGGTCTTTCATCAACAAATTATACATGTACGTTATCTGTGTGACTTACTTAATAAAATAGCATCGTTTTTGTGACAATAAAAAAATTTTCATTTATCGACAAAAAAAACGAGATGCTGCCGGGGTGGTCCAAATTTTGAATTTCAGACCTCATTGCTCGTCCTAAAAAACAGCTCTCTTTACCATTCTTGTGGTCTTTCATCAACAAATTATACATGTACGTTATCTGTGTGACTTACTTAATTAAATTTCATCATTTTTGTGACAATAAAAAAATTTTCATTTATCGACAAAAAAAACCAGATGCTGCCGGGGTGGTCCAAAATTTGAATTTCAGACCTGATTGCTCATCCTAAAAAACAGTTCTCTTCACCATTCTTGTGGTCTTTCATCAACAAATTATACATGTACGTTATCTGTGTGACTTACTTAATAAAATAGCATCATTTTTGTGACAATAAAAAAATTTTCATTTATCGACAAAAAAAACGAGATGCTGCCGGGGTGGTCCAAATTTTGAATTTCAGACCTCATTGCTCGTCCTCAAAAACAGCTGTCTTTACCATTCTTGTGGTCTTTCATCAACAAATTATACATGTACGTTATCTGTGTGACTTACTTAATTAAATTTCATCATTTTTGTGACAATAAAAAAATTTTCATTTATCGACAAAAAAAACCAGATGCTGCCGGGGTGGTCCAAAATTTGAATTTCAGACCTCATTGCTCATCCTAAAAAACAGCTCTCTTCACCATTCTTGTGGTCTTTCATCAACAAATTATACATGTGCGTTATCTTGTGACTTACTTAATAAAATAGCATCATTTTTGTGACAATAAAAAAATTTTCATTTATCGACAAAAAAAACGAGATGCTGCCGGGGTGGTCCAAATTTTGAATTTCAAACCTCATTGCTCGTCCTAAAAAACAGCTCTCTTTACCATTCTTGTGGTCTTTCATCAACAAATTATACATGTACGTTATCTGTGTGACTTACTTAATAAAAAAGCATCGTTTTTGTGACAATAAAAAAATTTTCATTTATCGACAAAAAAAACGAGATGCTGCCGGGGTGGTCCAAATTTTGAATTTCAGACCTCATTGCTCGTCCTAAAAAACAGCTCTCTTCACCATTCTTGTGGTCTTTCATCAACAAATTATACATGTACGTTATCTGTGTGACTTACTTAATAAAATAGCATCATTTTTGGGACAATAAAAGAATTTTCATTTATCGACAAAAAAAACGAGATGCTGCCGGGGTGGTCCAAATTTTGAATTTCAGACTTTATTGCTCGTCCTAAAAACCAGCTCTCTTTACCATTCTTGTGGTCCTTCATCAACAAATTATACATGTACGTTATCTGTGTGACTTACTTAATAAAAAAGCATCATTTTTGTGACAGTAAGAAAATTTTAATTTATCGACAAAAAAAACGAGATGCTGCTGGGGTGGTCCAAATTTTGAATTTCAGACCTCATTGCTCCTAAAAAACAGATCTCTTCACCATTCTTGTGGTCTTTCATCAACAAATTATACATGTACGTTATCTGTGTGACTTACTTAATAAAATAGCATCATTTTTGTGACAATAAAAAAATTTTCATTTATCGACAAAAAAAACGAGATGCTGCCGGGGTGGTCCAAATTTTGAATTTCAGACCTCATTGCTCGTCCTAAAAAACAGCTCTCTTCACCATTCTTGTGGTCTTTCATCAACAAATTATACATGTACGTTATCTGTGTGACTTACTTAATAAAATAGCATCATTTTTGGGACAATAAAAGAATTTTCATTTATCGACAAAAAAAACGAGATGCTGCCGGGGTGGTCCAAATTTTGAATTTCAGACTTTATTGCTCGTCCTAAAAACCAGCTCTCTTTACCATTCTTGTGGTCCTTCATCAACAAATTATACATGTACGTTATCTGTGTGACTTACTTAATAAAAAAGCATCGTTTTTGTGACAATAAAAAAATTTTCATTTATCGACAAAAAAAACGAGATGCTGCCGGGGTGGTCCAAATTTTGAATTTCAGACCTCATTGCTCGTCCTAAAAAACAGCTCTCTTTACCATTCTTGTGGTCTTTCATCAACAAATAATACATGTACGTTATCTGTGTGACTTACTTAATAAAAAAGCATCATTTTTGTGACAGTAAGAAAATTTTAATTTATCGACAAAAAAAACGAGATGCTGCTGGGGTGGTCCAAATTTTGAATTTCAGACCTCATTGCTCCTAAAAAACAGATCTCTTCACCATTCTTGTGGTCTTTCATCAACAAATTATACATGTACGTTATCTGTGTGACTTACTTAATAAAATAGCATCATTTTTGTGACAGTAAGAAAATTTTAATTTATCGACAAAAAAAACGAGATGCTGCCGGGGTGATCCAAATTTTGAATTTCAGACCTCATTGCTCGTCCTAAAAAACAGCTCTCTTTACCATTCTTGTGGTCTTTCATCAACAAATTATACATGTACGTTATCTGTGTGACTTACTTAATTAAATTTCATCATTTTTGTGACAATAAAAAAATTTTCATTTATCGACAAAAAAAACCAGATGCCGCCGGGGTGGTCCAAATTTTGAATTTCAGACCTCATTGCTCATCCTAAAAAACAGCTCTCTTCACCATTCTTGTGGTCTTTCATCAACAAATTATACATGTACGTTATCTGTGTGACTTACTTAATAAAATAGCATCATTTTTGTGACAATAAAAAAATTTTCATTTATCGACAAAAAAAACGAGATGCTGCCGGGGTGGTCCAAATTTTGAATTTCAGACCTCATTGCTCGTCCTCAAAAACAGCTGTCTTTACCATTCTTGTGGTCTTTTATCAACAAATTATACATGTACGTTATCTGTGTGACTTACTTAATAAAATAGCATCGTTTTTGTGACGATAAAAAAATTTCAATTTATCGACAAAAAAAACGAGATGCTGCCGGGGTGGTCCAAATTTTGAATTTCAGACCTCATTGCTCATCCTGAAAAACAGCTCTCTTCACCATTCTTGTGGTCTTTCATCAACAAATTATACATGTACGTTATCTTGTGACTTACTTAATAAAATAGCATCATTTTTGTGACAATAAAAAAATTTTCATTTATCGACAAAAAAAACGAGATGCTGCCGGGGTGGTCCAAATTTTGAATTTCAGACCTCATTGCTCATCCTAAAAAACAGCTCTCTTCACCATTCTTGTGGTCTTTCATCAACAAATTATACATGTACGTTATCTGTATGACTTACTTAATAAAATAGCATCGTTTTTGTGACAGTAAAAAAATTTTCATTAATCGACAAAAAAAACGAGATGCTGCCGGGGTGGTCCTAAAAAACAGCTCTCTTTACCATTCTTGTGGTCTTTCATCAACAAATTATACATGTACGTTATCTGTGTGACTTACTTAATAAAATAGCATCATTTTTGTGACAGTAAGAAAATTTTAATTTATCGACAAAAAAAAACGAGATGCTGCCGGGGTGGTCCAAATTTTGAATTTCAGACTTTATTGCTCGTCCTAAAAACCAGCTCTCTTTACCATTCTTGTGGTCCTTCATCAACAAATTATACATGTACGTTATCTGTGTGACTTACTTAATAAAAAAGCATCGTTTTTGTGACAATAAAAAAATTTTCATTTATCGACAAAAAAAACGAGATGCTGCCGGGGTGGTCCAAATTTTGAATTTCAGACCTCATTGCTCGTCCTAAAAAACAGCTCTCTTTACCATTCTTGTGGTCTTTCATCAACAAATAATACATGTACGTTATCTGTGTGACTTACTTAATAAAAAAACATCATTTTTGTGACAGTAAGAAAATTTTAATTTATCGACAAAAAAAACGAGATGCTGCCGGGGTGGTCCAAATTTTGAATTTCAGACCTCATTGCTCGCCCTAAAAAACAGCTCTCTTTACCATTCTTGTGGCCTTTCATCAACAAATTATACATGTACGTTATCTGTGTGACTTACTTAATAAAATAGCATCATTTTTGTGACAATAAAAAAATTTTCATTTATCGACAAAAAAAACGAGATGCTGCCGGGGTGGTCCAAATTTTGAATTTCAGACCTCATTGCTCATCCTAAAAAACAGCTCTCTTCACCATTCTTGTGGTCTTTTATCAACAAATTATACATGTACGTTATCTGTGTGACTTACTTAATAAAATAGCATCGTTTTCGTGACAATAAAAGAATTTTCATTTATCGACAAAAAAACGAGATGCTGCCGGAGTGGTCCAAATTTTGAATTTCAGACCTCATTGCTCGTCCTCAAAAACAGCTCTCTTTACCATTCTTGTGGTCTTTCATCAACAAATTATACATGTACGTTATCTGTGTGACTTACTTAATAGAATAGCATCATTTTTGTGACAATAAAAAAATTTTCATTTATCGACAAAAAAAACGAGATGCTTGCGGGGTGGTCCAAATTTTGAATTTCAGACCTCATTGCTCGTCCTCAAAAACAGCTCTCTTTACCATTCTTGTGGTCTTTCATCAACAAATTATACATGTACGTTATCTGTGTGACTTACTTAATAAAATAGCATCGTTTTTGAGACAGTAAAACAATTTTCATTTATCGACAAAAAAAACGAGATGCTGCCGGGGTGGTCCAAATTTTGAATTTCAGACCTCATTGCTCGTCCTAAAAAACAGCTCTCTTTACCATCCTTGTAGTCTTTCATCAACAAATTATACATGTACGTTATCTGTGTGACTTACTTAATAAAAGAGCATCATTTTTGTGACAGTAAGAAAATTTTCATTTATCGACAAAAAAAACGAGATGCTGCCGGGGTGGTCCAAATTTTGAATTTCAGACCTCATTGCTCGTCCTAGAAAACAGCTCTCTTTACCATTCTTGTAGTTTTTCATCAACAAATTATACATGTACGTTATCTGTGTGACTTACTTAATAAAAAAGCATCATTTTTGTGACAGTAAGAAAATTTTAATTTATCGACAAAAAAAACGAGATGCTGCCGGGGTGGTCCAAACTTTGAATTTCAGACCTCATTGCTCGTCCTAAAAAACAGCTCTCTCTACCATTCTTGTGGTCTTTCATCAACAAATTATACATGTACGTTATCTGTGTGACTTACTTAATAAAATAGCATCATTTTTGTGACAATAAAAAAATTTTCATTTATCGACAAAAAAAACGAGATGCTGCCGGGGTGGTCCAAATTTTGAATTTCAGACCTCATTGCTCGTCCTAAAAAACAGCTCTCTTCACCATTCTTGTGGTCTTTCATTAAAAAATTATACATGTACGTTATCTGTGTGACTTACTTAATAAAATAGCATCATTTTTGTGACAATAAAAAAATTTTCATTTATCGACAAAAAAAACGAGATGCTGCCGGGGTGGTCCAAATTTTGAATTTCAGACCTCATTGCTCATCCTAAAAAACAGCTCTCTTTACCATTCTTGTGGTCTTTCATCAAAAAATTATACATGTACGTTATCTGTGTGACTTACTTAATAAAATAGCATCATTTTTGTGACAATAAAAAAATTTTCATTTATCGACAAAAAAAAACGAGATGCTGCCGGGGTGGTCCAAATTTTGAATTTCAAACCTCATTGCTCGTCCTAAAAAACAGCTCTCTTTACCATTCTTGTGGTCTTTCATCAACAAATTATACATGTACGTTATCTGTGTGACTAACTTAATAAAATAGCATCATTTTTGTGACGATAAAAAAATTTTCATTTATCGACAAAAAAAAACGAGATGCTGCCGGGGTGGTCCAAATTTTGAATTTCAGACCTCATTGCTCATCCTAAAAAACAGCTCCCTTCACCATTCTTGTAGTCTTTCATCAACAAATTATACATGTACGTTATCTGTGTGACTTACTTAATAAAAAAGCATCATTTTTGTGACAGTAAGAAAATTTTAATTTATCGACAAAAAAAACGAGACGCTGCCGGGGTGGTCCAAACTTTGAATTTCAGACCTCATTGCTCGTCCTAAAAAACAGCTCTCTTTACCATTCTTGTGGTCTTTCATCAACAAATTATACATGTACGTTATCTGTGTGACTTACTTAATAAAATAGCATCATTTTTGTGACAATAAAAAAATTTTAATTTATCGACAAAAAAAACGAGATGCTGCCGGGGTGGTCCAAACTTTGAATTTCAGACCTCATTGCTCGTCCTAAAAAACAGCTCTCTCTACCATTCTTGTGGTCTTTCATCAACAAATTATACATGTACGTTATCTGTGTGACTTACTTAATAAAATAGCATCATTTTTGTGACAACAAAAAAATTTTCATTTATCGACAAAAAAAACGGGGTGGTCCAAATTTTGAATTTCAGACCTCATTGCTCATCCTAAAAAACAGCTCTCTTCACCATTCTTGTGGTCTTTCATCAACAAATTATACATGTACGTTATCTGTGTGACTTACTTAATAAAATAGCATCGTTTTTGTGACGATAAAAAAAATTCAATTTATCGACAAAAAAACGAGATGCTGCCGGGGTGGTCCAAATTTTGAATTTCAGACTTTATTGCTCGTCCTAAAAACCAGCTCTCTCTACCATTCTTGTGGTCCTTCATCAACAAATTATACATGCATGTTATCTGTGTGACTTACTTAATAAAAAAGCATCGTTTTTGTGACAGTAAGAAAATTTTAATTTATCGACAAAAAAAAACGAGATGCTGCCGGGGTGGTCCAAACTTTGAATTTCAGACCTCATTGCTCGTCCTAAAAAACAGCTCTCTCTACCATTCTTGTGGTCTTTCATCAACAAATTATACATGTACGTTATCTGTGTGACTTACTTAATAAAAAAGCATCATTTTTGTGACAGTAAGAAAATTTTAATTTATCGACAAATAAAAACGAGATGCTGCCGGGGTGGTCCAAACTTTGAATTTCAGACCTCATTGCTCGTCCTAAAAAACAGCTCTCTTTACCATTCTTGTGGTCTTTCATCAACAAATTATACATGTACGTTATCTGTGTGACTTACTTAATAAAATAGCATCATTTTTGTGACAATAAAAAAATTTTAATTTATCGACAAAAAAAACGAGATGCTGCCGGGGTGGTCCAAACTTTGAATTTCAGACCTCATTGCTCGTCCTAAAAAACAGCTCTCTCTACCATTCTTGTGGTCTTCCATCAACAAATTATACATGTACGTTATCTGTGTGACTTACTTAAAAAAATAGCATCATTTTTGTGACAACAAAAAAATTTTCATTTATCGACAAAAAAAACGAGATGCTGCCGGGGTGGTCCAAATTTTGAATTTCAGACCTCATTGCTCATCCTAAAAAACAGCTCTCTTCACCATTCTTGTAGTCTTTCATCAACAAATTATACATGTACGTTATCTGTGTGACTTACTTAATAAAATAGCATCGTTTTTGTGACGATAAAAAAAATTCAATTTATCGACAAAAAAACGAGATGCTGCCGGGGTGGTCCAAATTTTGAATTTCAGACTTTATTGCTCGTCCTAAAAACCAGCTCTCTCTACCATTCTTGTGGTCCTTCATCAACAAATTATACATGTATGTTATCTGTGTGACTTACTTAATAAAAAAGCATCGTTTTTGTGACAATAAAAAAATTTTCATTTATCGACAAAAAAAACGAGATGCTGCCGGGGTGGTAAAAATTTTGAATTTCAGACCTCATTGCTCGTCCTAAAAAACAGCTCTCTTTACCATTCTTGTGGCCTTTCATCAACAAATAATACATGTACGTTATCTGTGTAACTTACTTAATAAAAAAGCATCGTTTTTGTGACAGTAAGAAAATTTTAATTTATCGACAAAAAAAACGAGATGCTGCCGGGGTGGTCCAAATTTTGAATTTCAGACCTCATTGCTCGTCCTAAAAAACAACTCTCTTTACCATTCTTGTGGTCTTTCATCAACAAATTATACATGTACGTTATCTGTGTGACTTACTTAATAAAATAGCATCATTTTTGTGACAATAAAAAAATTTTCATTTATCGACAAAAAAAACGAGATGCTGCCGGGGTGGTCCAAATTTTGAATTTCAGACCTCATTGCTCATCCTAAAAACAGCTCTCTTCACCATTCTTGTGGTCTTTCATCAACAAATTATACATGTGCCTTATCTGTGTGACTTACTTAATAAAATAGCATCATTTTTGTGACAATAAAAAAATTTTTATTTATCGACAAAAAAAACGAGATGCTGCCGGGGTGGTCCAAATTTTGAATTTCAGACCTCATTGCTCATCCTAAAAAACAGCTCTCTTCACCATTCTTGTGGTCTTTCATCAACAAATTATACATGTACGTTATCTGTGTGACTTACTTAATAAAATAGCATCATTTTTGTGACAATAAAAAAATTTTCATTTATCGACAAAAAAAACGAGATACTGCCGGGGTGGTCCAAATTTTGAATTTCAAACCTCATTGCTCGTCCTAAAAAACAGCTCTCTTTACCATTCTTGTGGTCTTTCATCAACAAATTATACATGTACGTTATCTGTGTGACTAACTTAATAAAATAGCATCATTTTTGTGACAATAAAAAAATTTTCATTTATCGACAAAAAAAACGAGATGCTGCCGGGGTGGTCCAAATTTTGAATTTCAGACCTCACTGCTCGTCCTCAAAAACAGCTCTCTTTACCATTCATGTGGTCTTTTATCAACAAATTATACATGTACGTTATCTGTGTGACTTACTTAATAAAATAGCATCGTTTTTGTGACGATAAAAAAATTTCAATTTATCGACAAAAAAACGAGATGCTGCCGGGGTGGTCCAAATTTTGAATTTCAAACCTCATTGCTCGTCCTAAAAAACAGCTCTCTTTACCATTCTTGTGGTCCTTCATCAACAAATTATACATGTACGTTATTTGTGTGACTTACTTAATAAAAAAGCATCGTTTTTGTGACAAAAAAAACGAGATGCTGCCGGGGTGGTCCAAATTTTGAATTTCAGGCTTTATTGCTCGTCCTAAAAAACAGCTCTCTTTACCATTCTTGTGGTCTTTCATCAACAAATATTACATGTACGTTATCTGTGTGACTTACTTAATAAAATAGCATCATTTTTGTGACAATAAAAAAATTTTCATTTATCGACAAAAAAAACGAGATGCTGCCGGGGTGGTCCAAATTTTGAATTTCAGACCTCATTGCTCATCCTAAAAAACAGCTCTCTTCACCATTCTTGTGGTCTTTCATCAACAAATTATACATGTACGTTATCTGTGTGACTTACTTAATAAAATAGCATCGTTTTTGTGACGATAAAAAAATTTAAATTTATCGACAAAAAAAACGAGATGCTGCCGGGGTGGTCCAAATTTTGAATTTCAGACTTTATTGCTCGTCCTAAAAACCAGCTCTCTTTACCATTCTTGTGGTCCTTCATCAACAAATTATACATGTCCGTTATCTGTGTGACTTACTTAATAAAAAAGCATCATTTTTGTGACAGTAAGAAAATTTTCATTTATCGACAAAAAAAAACGAGATGCTGCCGGGGTGGTCCAAATTTTGAATTTCAGACCTCAATGCTCATCCTAAAAAACAGCTCTCTTTACCATTCTTGTGGTCTTTCATCAACAAATTATACATGTACGTTATCTGTGTGACTTACTTAATAAAATAGCATCGTTTTTGTGACGATAAAAAAATTTAAATTTATCGACAAAAAAACGAGATGCTGCCGGGGTGGTCCAAATTTTGAATTTCAGACTTTATTGCTCGTCCTAAAAACCAGCTCTCTTTACCATTCTTGTGGTCCTTCATCAACAAATTATACATGTACGTTATCTGTGTGACTTACTTAATAAAAAAGCATCGTTTTTGTGACAATAAAAAAATTTTCATTTATCGACAAAAAAAACGAGATGCTGCCGGGGTGGACCAAATTTTGAATTTCAGACTTTATTGCTCGTCCTAAAAATCAGCTCTCTTTACCTTTCTTGTGGTCCTTCATCAACAAATTATACATGTACGTTATCTGTGTGACTTACTTAATAAAAAAGCATCATTTTTGTGACAGTAAGAAAATTTTCATTTATCGACAAAAAAAAACGAGATGCTGCCGGGGTGGTCCAAATTTTGAATTTCAGACCTCATTGCTCGTCCTAAAAAACAGCTCTCTTAACCATCCTTGTAGTCTTTCATCAACAAATTATACATGTACGTTATCTGTGTGACTTACTTAATAAAAAAGCATCATTTTTGTGACAGTAAGAAAATTTTCATTTATCGACAAAAAAAAACGAGATGCTGCCGGGGTGGTCCAAATTTTGAATTTCAGACCTCAATGCTCATCCTAAAAAACAGCTCTCTTTACCATTCTTGTGGTCTTTCATCAACAAATTATACATGTACGTTATCTGTGTGACTTACTTAATAAAATAGCATCGTTTTTGTGACGATAAAAAAATTTAAATTTATCGACAAAAAAACGAGATGCTGCCGGGGTGGTCCAAATTTTGAATTTCAGACTTTATTGCTCGTCCTAAAAACCAGCTCTCTCTACCATTCTTGTGGTCCTTCATCAACAAATTATACATGTATGTTATCTGTGTGACTTACTTAATAAAAAAGCATCGTTTTTGTGACAATAAAAAAATTTTCATTTATCGACAAAAAAAACGAGATGCTGCCGGGGTGGTAAAAATTTTGAATTTCAGACCTCATTGCTCGTCCTAAAAAACAGCTCTCTTTACCATTCTTGTGGCCTTTCATCAACAAATAATACATGTACGTTATCTGTGTAACTTACTTAATAAAAAAGCATCGTTTTTGTGACAGTAAGAAAATTTTAATTTATCGACAAAAAAAACGAGATACTGCCGGGGTGGTCCAAATTTTGAATTTCAGACCTCATTGCTCATCCTAAAAAACAGCTCTCTTCACCATTCTTGTGGTCTTTCATCAACAAATTATACATGTGCCTTATCTGTGTGACTTACTTAATAAAATAGCATCATTTTTGTGACAATAAAAAAATTTTTATTTATCGACAAAAAAAACGAGATGCTGCCGGGGTGGTCCAAATTTTGAATTTCAGACCTCATTGCTCATCCTAAAAAACAGCTCTCTTCACCATTCTTGTGGTCTTTCATCAACAAATTATACATGTACGTTATCTGTGTGACTTACTTAATAAAAAAGCATCGTTTTTGTGACAAAAAAAACGAGATGCTGCCGGGGTGGTCCAAATTTTGAATTTCAGACTTTATTGCTCGTCCTAAAAAACAGCTCTCTTTACCATTCTTGTGGTCTTTCATCAACAAATAATACATGTACGTTATCTGTGTGACTTACTTAATAAAAAAGCATCATTTTTGTGACAGTAAGAAAATTTTAATTTATCGACAAAAAAAACGAGATACTGCCGGGGTGGTCCAAATTTTGAATTTCAAACCTCATTGCTCGTCCTAAAAAACAGCTCTCTTTACCATTCTTGTGGTCTTTCATCAACAAATTATACATGTACGTTATTTGTGTGACTTACTTAATAAAAAAGCATCGTTTTTGTGACAAAAAAAACGAGATACTGCCGGGGTGGTCCAAATTTTGAATTTCAGACCTCATTGCTCGTCCTCAAAAACAGCTCTCTTCACCATTCTTGTGGTCTTTCATCAACAAATTATACATGTACGTTATCTGTGTGACTTACTTAATAAAAAAGCATCATTTTTGTGACAGTAAGAAAATTTTAATTTATCGACAAAAAAAACGAGATGCAGCCGGGGTGATCCAAATTTTGAATTTCAGACCTCATTGCTCGTCCTAAAAAACAGCTCTCTTTACCATTCTTGTGGTCTTTCATCAACAAATTATACATGTACGTTATCTGTGTGACTTACTTAATAAAATAGCATCATTTGTGTGACAATAAAAAAAATTTTCATTTATCGACAAAAAAAAACGAGATGCTGCCGGGGTGGTCCAAATTTTGAATTTCAGACTTCATTGCTCATCCTAAAAAACAGCTCTCTTCACCATTCTTGTGGTCTTTCATCAACAAATTATACATGTACGTTATCTGTGTGACTTACTTAATAAAATAGCATCATTTTTGTGACAATAAAAAAATTTTCATTTATCGACAAAAAAAACGAGATGCTGCCGGGGTGGTCCAAATTTTGAATTTCAGACCTCATTGCTCATCCTAAAAAACAGCTCTCTTCACCATTCTTGTGGTCTTTCATCAACAAATTATACATGTCCGTTATCTGTGTGACTTACTTAATAAAATAGCATCGTTTTTGTGACAGTAAAAAAATTTTCATTTATCGACAAAAAAAAGAGATGCTGCCGGGGTGGTCCAAATTTTGAATTTCAGACCTCATTGCTCGTCCTAAAAAACAGCTCTCTTTACCATTCTTGTGGTCTTTCATCAACAAATTATACATGTACGTTATCTGTGTGACTTACTTAATAAAATAGCATCGTTTTTGTGACGATAAAAAAATTTAAATTTATCGACAAAAAAACGAGATGCTGCCGGGGTGGTCCAAATTTTGAATTTCAGACTTTATTGCTCGTCCTAAAAACCAGCTCTCTTTACCATTCTTGTGGTCCTTCATCAACAAATTATACATGTACGTTATCTGTGTGACTTACTTAATAAAAAAGCATCGTTTTTGTGACAATAAAAAAATTTTCATTTATCGACAAAAAAAACGAGATGCTGCCGGGGTGGACCAAATTTTGAATTTCAGACTTTATTGCTCGTCCTAAAAATCAGCTCTCTTTACCTTTCTTGTGGTCCTTCATCAACAAATTATACATGTACGTTATCTGTGTGACTTACTTAATAAAAAAGCATCATTTTTGTGACAGTAAGAAAATTTTCATTTATCGACAAAAAAAAACGAGATGCTGCCGGGGTGGTCCAAATTTTGAATTTCAGACCTCATTGCTCGTCCTAAAAAACAGCTCTCTTAACCATCCTTGTAGTCTTTCATCAACAAATTATACATGTACGTTATCTGTTTGACTTACTTAATAAAAAAGCATCATTTTTGTGACAGTAAGAAAAATTTCAATTTATCGACAAAAAAACGAGATGCTGCCGGGGTGGTCCAAATTTTGAATTTCAGACTTTATTGCTCGTCCCAAAAACAGCTCTCTTTACCATTCTTGTGGTCCTTCATCAACTAATTATACATGTAGGTTATCTGTGTGACTTACTTAATAAAAAAGCATCGTTTTTGTGACAATAAAAAAATTTTCATTTATCGACAAAAAAAACGAGATGCTGCCGGGGTGGTCCAAATTTTGAATTTCAGACTTTATTGCTCGTCCTTAAAATCAGCTCTCTTTACCTTTCTTGTGGTCCTTCATCAACAATTTATACATGTACGTTATCTGTGTGACTTACTTAATAAAAAAGCATCATTTTTGTGACAGTAAGAAAATTTTAATTTATCGACAAAAAAACGAGATGCTGCCGGGGTGGTCCAAATTTTGAATTTCAGACTTTATTGCTCGTCCTAAAAATCAGCTCTATTTACCTTTATTGTGGTCCTTCATCAACAAATTATACATGTACGTTATCTGTGTGACTTACTTAATAAAATAGCATCATTTTTGTGACAATAAAAAAATTTTCATTTATCGACAAAAAAAACGAGATGCTGCCGGGGTGGTCCAAATTTTGAATTTCAGACCTCATTGGTCATCCTAAAAAACAGCTCTCTTCACCATTCTTGTGGCCTTTCATCAACAAATTATACATGTACGTTATCTGTGTGACTTACTTAATAAAATAGCATCGTTTTTGTGACAATAAAAGAATTTTCATTTATCGACAAAAAAAACGAGATGCTGCCGGGGTTGTCCAAATTTTGAATTTCAGACCTCATTGCTCGTCCTCAAAAACAGCTCTCTTTACGATTCTTGTGGTCTTTCATCAACAAATTATACATGTACGTTATCTGTGTGACTTACTTAATAGAATAGCATCATTTTTGTGACAATAAAAAAATTTTCATTTATCGACAAAAAAAACGAGATGCTGCCGGGGTGGTCCAAATTTTGAATTTCAGACCTCATTGCTCGTCCTCAAAAACAGCTCTCTTTACCCTTCTTGTGGTCTTTCATCAACAAATTATACACGTACGTTATCTGTGTGACTTACTTAATAAAATAGCATCGTTTTTGTGACAGTAAAAAAATTTTCATTTATCGACAAAAAAAACGAGATGCTGCCGGGGTGGTCCAAATTTTGAATTTCAGACCTCATTGCTCGTCCTAAAAAACAGCTCTCTTTACCATCCTTGTAGTCTTTCATCAACAAATTATACATGTACGTTATCTGTGTGACTTACTTAATAAAAAAGCATCATTTTTGTGACAGTAAGAAAATTTTCATTTATCGACAAAAAAAACGAGATGCTGCCGGGGTGGTCCAAATTTTGAATTTCAGACCTCATTGCTCGTCCTAAAAAACAACTCTCTTTACCATTCTTGTAGTCTTTCATCAACAAATTATACATGTACGTTATCTGTGTGACTTACTTAATAAAAAAGCATCATTTTTGTGACAGTAAGAAAATTTTAATTTATCGACAAAAAAAACGAGATGCTGCCGGGGTGGTCCAAATTTTGAATTTCAGACCTCATTGCTCGTCCTAAAAAACAGCTCTCTTTACCATTCTTGTGGTTTTTCATCAAAAAATTATACATGTACGTTATCTGTGTGACTTACTTAATAAAATAGCATCATTTTTGTGACAATAAAAGATTTTTCATTTATCGACAAAAAAACGAGATGCTGCCGGGGTGGTCCAAATTTTGAATTTCAGACCTCATTGCTCGTCCTAAAAAACAGCTCTCTGTACCATTCTTGTGGTCTTTCATCAACAAATTATACATGTACGTTATCTGTGTGACTTACTTAATAAAATAGCATCATTTTTGTAACAATAAAAAAAATTTTCATTTATCGACAAAAAAAACGAGATGCTGCCGGGGTGGTCCAAATTTTGAATTTCAGACCTCATTGCTCGTCCTAAAAAACAGCTCTCTTCACCATTCTTGTGGTCTTTCATCAACAAATTATACATGTAAGTTATCTGTGTGACTTACTTAATAAAATAGCATCATTTTTGTGACATTAAGAAAATTTTAACTTATCGACAAAAAAAAACGAGATGCTGCCGGGGTGGTCCAAATTTTGAATTTCAGACCTCATTGCTCATCCTAAAAAACAGCTCTCTTCACCATTCTTGTGGTCTTTCATCAACAAATTATACATGTAAGTTATCTGTGTGACTTACTTAATAAAATAGCATCATTTTTGTGACATTAAGAAAATTTTAACTTATCGACAAAAAAAAACGAGATGCTGCCGGGGTGGTCCAAATTTTGAATTTCAGACCTCATTGCTCGTCCTAAAAAACAGCTCTCTTTACCATTCTTGTGGTCTTTCATCAACAAATTATACATGTACGTTATCTGTGTGACTTACTTAATAAAATAGCATCATTTTTGTGACAATAAAAGAATTTTCATTTATCGACAAAAAAAACGAGATGCTGCCGGGGTGGTCCAAATTTTGAATTTCAGACCTCATTGCTCATCCTAAAAAACAGCTCTCTTCACCATTCTTGTGGTCTTTCATCAACAAATTATACATGTAAGTTATCTGTGTGACTTACTTAATAAAATAGCATCATTTTTGTGACATTAAGAAAATTTTAACTTATCGACAAAAAAAAACGAGATGCTGCCGGGGTGGTCCAAATTTTGAATTTCAGACCTCATTGCTCGTCCTAAAAAACAGCTCTCTTTACCATTCTTGTGGTCTTTCATCAACAAATTATACATGTACGTTATCTGTGTGACTTACTTAATAAAATAGCATCATTTTTGTAACAATAAAAAAATTTTCATTTATCGACAAAAAAAACGAGATGCTGCCGGGGTGGTCCAAATTTTGAATTTCAGACCTCATTGCTCATCCTAAAAAACAGCTCTCTTCACCATTCTTGTGGTCTTTCATCAACAAATTATACATGTAAGTTATCTGTGTGACTTACTTAATAAAATAGCATCATTTTTGTGACAATAAAAGAATTTTCATTTATCGACAAAAAAACGAGATGCTGCCGGGGTGGTCCAAATTTTGAATTTCAGACCTCATTGCTCGTCCTCAAAAACAGCTCTCTTTACCATTCTTGTGGTCTTTCATCAACAAATTATACATGTACGTTATCTGTGTGACTTACTTAATAAAATAGCATCGTTTTTGTGACGATAAAAAAAATTCAATTTATCGACAAAAAAACAAGATGCTGCCGGGGTGGTCCAAATTTTGAATTTCAGACTTTATTGCTCGTCCTAAAAACCAGCTCTCTTTACCATTCTTGTGGTCCTTCATCAACAAATTATACATGTACGTTATCTGTGTGACTTACCTAATAAAAAAGCATCGTTTTTATGACAATAAAAAAATTTTCATTTATCGACAAAAAAAACGAGATGCTGCCGGGGTGGTCCAAATTTTGAATTTCAGACCTCATTGCTCGTCCTAAAAAACAGCTCTCTTTACCATTCTTGTGGTCTTTCATCAACAAATAATACATGTACGTTATCTGTGTGACTTACTTAATAAAAAAGCATCATTTTTGTGACAGTAAGAAAATTTTAATTTATCGACACAAAAAACGAGATGCTGCCGGGGTGGTCCAAATTTTGAATTTCAGACCTCATTACTCGTCCTAAAAAACAACTCTCTTTACCATTCTTGTGGTCTTTCATCAACAAATTATACATGTACGTTATCTGTGTGACTTACTTAATAAAATAGCATCATTTTTGTGACAATAAAAAAATTTTCATTTATCGACAAGAAAAACGAGATGCTGCCGGGGTGGTCCAAATTTTGAATTTCAAACCTCATTGCTCGTCCTAAAAACAGCTCTCTTTACCATTCTTGTGGTCGTTCATCAACAAATTATACATGTACGTTATCTGTGTGACTTACTTAATAAAATAGCATCATTTTTGTGACAATAAAAAAATTTTCATTTATCGACAAAAAAAACGAGATGCTGCCGGAGTGGTCCAAATTTTGAATTTCAGACCTCATTGCTCATCCTAAAAAATAGCTCTCTTCACCATTCTTGTGGTCTTTCATCAACAAATTATACATGTACGTTATCTGTGTGACTTACTTAATAAAATAGCATCATTTTTGTGACAATAAAAAAATTTTCATTTATCGACAAAAAAAACGAGATGCTGCCGGGGTGGTCCAAATTTTGAATTTCAGACCTCATTGCTCATCCTAAAAAACAGCTCTCTTCACCATTCTTGTGGTCTTTCATCAACAAATTATACATGTACGTTATCTGTGTGACTTACTTAATAAAATAGCATCATTTTTGTGACAATAAAAAAATTTTCATTTATCGACAAAAAAAACGAGATGCTGCCGGGGTGGTCCAAATTTTGAATTTCAGACCTAATTGCTCATCCTAAAAAACAGCTCTCTTTACCATTCTTGTGGTCTTTCATCAACAAATTATACATGTGCGTTATCTGTGTGACTAACTTAATAAAATAGCATCATTTTTATGACAATAAAAAAATTTTCATTTATCGACAAAAAAAACGAGATGCTGCCGGGGTGGTCCAAATTTTGAATTTCAGACCTCATTGCTCGTCCTCAAAAACAGCTCTCTTTACCATCCTTGTAGTCTTTCATCAACAAATTATACATGTACGTTATCTGTGTGACTTACTTAATAAAATAGCATCGTTTTTGTGACAGTAAAAAAATTTTCATTTACCGACAAAAAAAACGAGATGCTGCCGGGGTGGTCCAAATTTTGAATTTCAGACCTCATTGCTCGTCCTAAAAAACAGCTCTCTTTACCATCCTTGTAGTCTTTCATCAACAAATTATACATGTACGTTATCTGTGTGACTTACTTAATTAAAAAGCATCATTTTTGTGACAGTAAGAAAATTTTCATTTATCGACAAAAAAAACGAGATGCTGCCGGGGTGGTCCAAATTTTGAATTTCAGACCTCATTGCTCATCCTAAAAAACAGCTCTCTTTACCATTCTTGTGGTTTTCATCAACAAATTATACATGTACGTTATCTGTGTGACTTACTTAATAAAATAGCATCATTTTTGTGACAATAAAAGAATTTTCATTTATCGACAAAAAAAACGAGATGCTGCCGGGGTGGTCCAAATTTTGAATTTCAGACCTCATTGCTCGTCCTCAAAAACAGCTGTTTTTACCATTCTTGTAGTCTTTCATCAACAAATTATACATGTACGTTATCTGTGTGACTTACTTAATAAAATAGCATCGTTTTTGTGACGATAAAAAAATTTCAATTTATCGACAAAAAAACGAGATGCTGCCGGGGTGGTCCAAATTTTGAATTTCAGACTTTATTGCTTGTCCTTAAAACCAGCTCTCTTTACCATTCTTGTGGTCCTTCATCAACAAATTATACATGTACGTTATCTGTGTGACTTACTTAATAAAAAAGCATCGTTTTTGTGACAATAAAAAAATTTTCATTTATCGACAAAAAAAACGAGATGCTGCCGGGGTGGTCCAAATTTTGAATTTCAGACCTCATTGCTCGTCCTAAAAACCAGCTCTCTTTACCATTCTTGTGGTCTTTCATCAACAAATAATACATGTACGTTATCTGTGTGACTTACTTAATAAAAAAGCATCATTTTTGTGACAGTAAGAAAATTTTAATTTATCGACAAAAAAAACGAGATGCTGCCGGGGTGGTCCAAATTTTGAATTTCAGACCTCATTGCTCATCTTAAAAAACAGCTCTCTTCACCATTCTTGTGGTCTTTCATCAACAAATTATACATGTACGTTATCTGTGTGACTTACTTAATAAAATAGCATCGTTTTTGTGACAATAAAAGAATTTTCATTTATCGACAAAAAAACGAGATGCTGCCGGGCTGGTCCAAATTTTGAATTTCAGACCTCATTGCTCGTCCTCAAAAACAGCTCTCTTTACCATTCTTGTGGTCTTTCGTCAACAAATTATACATGTACGTTATCTGTGTGACTTACTTAATAGAATAGCATCATTTTTGTGACAATAAAAAAATTTTCATTTATCGACAAAAAAAACGAGATGCTGCCGGGGTGGTCCAAATTTTGAATTTCAGACCTCATTGCTCGTCCTCAAAAACAGCTCTCTTTACCATTCTTGTGGTCTTTCATCAACAAATTACACATGTACGTTATCTGTGTGACTTACTTAATAAAATAGCATCGTTTTTGTGACAGTAAAAAAATTTTCATTTATCGACAAAAAAAACGAAATGCTGCCGGGGTGGTCCAAATTTTGAATTTCAGACCTCATTGCTCGTCCTAAATAACAGCTCTCTTCACCATTCTTGTGGTCTTTCATCAACAAATTATACATGTACGTTATCTGTGTGACTTACTTAATAAAATAGCATCATTTTTGTGACAATAAAAGAATTTTCATTTATCGACAAAAAAAACGAGATGCTGCCGGGGTGGTCCAAATTTTGAATTTTAGACTTTATTGCTCGTCCTAAAAACCAGCCCTCTTTACCATTCTTGTGGTCCTTCATCAACAAATTATACATGTACGTTATCTGTGTGACTTACTTAATAAAAAAGCATCGTTTTTGTGACAATAAAAAAATTTTCATTTATCGACAAAAAAACGAGATGCTGCCGGGGTGGTCCAAATTTTGAATTTCAGACCTCATTGCACCTAAAAAACAGCTCTATTCACCATTCTTGTGGTCTTTCATCAACAAATTATACATGTACGTTATCTGTGTGACTTACTTAATAAAATAGCATCATTTTTGTGACAATAAAAGAATTTTCATTTATCGACAAAAAAACGAGATGCTGCCGGGGTGGTCCAAATTTTGAATTTCAGACCTCATTGCTCGTCCTAAAAAACAGCTCTCTTTACCATTCTTGTGGTCTTTCATCAAAAAATTATACATGTACGTTATCTGTGTGACTTACTTAATAAAATAGCATCATTTTTGTGACAATAAAAGAATTTTCATTTATCGACAAAAAAACGAGATGCTGCCGGGGTGGTCCAAATTTTGAATTTCAGACTTTATTGCTCGTCCTAAAAAACAGCTCTCTTTACCATTCTTGTGGTCTTTCATCAACAAATTATACATGTACGTTATCTTTGTGACTTACTTAATAAAATACGAGTAGCATCATTTTTGTGACAATAAAAAAATTTTCATTTATCGACAAAAAAAAACGAGATGCTGCCGGGGTGGTCCAAATTTGGAATTTCAGACCTCATTGCTCGTCCTAAAAAACAGCTCTCTTTACCATTCTTGTGGTCTTTCATCAACAAATAATACATGTACGTTATCTGTGTGACTTACTTAATAAAAAAGCATCATTTTTGTGACAGTAAGAAAATTTTAATTTATCGACAAAAAAAACGAGATGCAGCCGGGGTGATCCAAACTTTGAATTTCAGACCTCATTGCTCGTCCTAAAAAACAGCTCTCTTTACCATTCTTGTGGTCTTTCATCAACAAATTATACATGTACGTTATCTGTGTGACTTACTTAATAAAATAGCATCATTTTTGTGACAATAAAAAAATTTTCATTTATCGACAAAAAAAACGAGATGCTGCCGGGGTGGTCCAAACTTTGAATTTCAGACCTCATTGCTCGTCCTAAAAAACAGCTCTCTCTACCATTCTTGTGGTCTTTCATCAACAAATTATACATGTACGTTATCTGTGTGACTTACTTAATAAAATAGCATCATTTTTGTGACAACAAAAAAATTTTCATTTATCGACAAAAAAAACGAGATGCTGCCGGGGTGGTCCAAATTTTGAATTTCAGACCTCATTGCTCATCCTAAAAAACAGCTCTCTTCACCATTCTTGTGGTCTTTCATCAACAAATTATACATGTACGTTATCTGTGTGACTTACTTAATAAAATAGCATCGTTTTTGTGACGATAAAAAAAATTCAATTTATCGACAAAAAAACGAGATGCTGCCGGGGTGGTCCAAATTTTGAATTTCAGACTTTATTGCTCGTCCTAAAAACCAGCTCTCTTTACCATTCTTGTTGTCCTTCATCAACAAATTATACATGTATGTTATCTGTGTGACTTACTTAATAAAAAAGCATCGTTTTTGTGACAATAAAAAAATTTTCATTTATCGACAAAAAAAACGAGATGCTGCCGGGGTGGTCCAAATTTTGAATTTCAGACCTCATTGCTCGTCCTAAAAAACAGCTCTCTTTACCATTCTTGTGGTCTTTCATCAACAAATAATACATGTACGTTATCTGTGTGACTTACTTAATAAAAAAGCATCGTTTTTGTGACAGTAAGAAAATTTTAATTTATCGACAAAAAAAACGAGATGCTGCCGGGGTGGTCCAAATTTTGAATTTCAGACCTCGTTGCTCGTCCTAAAAAACAACTCTCTTTACCATTCTTGTGGTCTTTCATCAACAAATTATACATGTACGTTATCTGTGTGACTTACTTAATAAAATAGCATCATTTTTGTGACAATAAAACAATTTTCATTTATCGACAAAAAAAACGAGATGCTGCCGGGGTGGTCCAAATTTTGAATTTCAGACCTCATTGCTCATCCTAAAAAACAGCTTTCTTCACCATTCTTGTGGTCTTTCATCAACAAATTATACATGTCCGTTATCTGTGTGACTTACTTAATAAAATAGCATCGTTTTTGTGACAGTAAAAAAATTTTCATTTATCGACAAAAAAAAAGAGATGCTGCCGGGGTGGTCCAAATTTTGAATTTCAGACCTCATTGCTCGTCCTAAAAAACAGCTCTCTTTACCATTCTTGTGGTCTTTCATCAACAAATAATACATGTACGTTATCTGTGTGACTTACTTAATAAAAAAGCATCGTTTTTGTGACAGTAAGAAAATTTTAATTTATCGACAAAAAAAACGAGATACTGCCGGGGTGGTCCAAATTTTGAATTTCAAACCTCATTGCTCGTCCTAAAAAACAGCTCTCTTTACCATTCTTGTGGTCTTTCATCAACAAATTATACATGTACGTTCTCTGTGTGACTAACTTAATAAAATAGCATCATTTTTGTGACAATAAAAAAATTTTCATTTATCGACAAAAAAAACGAGATGCTGCCGGGGTGGTCCAAATTTTGAATTTCAGACCTCATTGCTCGTCCTCAAAAACAGCTCTCTTTACCATTCTTGTGGTCTTTTATCAACAAATTATACATGTACGTTATCTGTGTGACTTACTTAATAAAATAGCATCGTTTTTGTGACGATAAAAAAATTTCAATTTATCGACAAAAAAACGAGATGCTGCCGGGGTGGTCCAAATTTTGAATTTCAAACCTCATTGCTCGTCCTAAAAAACAGCTCTCTTTACCATTCTTGTGGTCCTTCATCAACAAATTATACATGTACGTTATTTGTGTGACTTACTTAATAAAAAAGCATCGTTTTTGTGACAAAAAAAACGAGATGCTGCCGGGGTGGTCCAAATTTTGAATTTCAGACTTTATTGCTCGTCCTAAAAAACAGCTCTCTTTACCATTCTTGTGGTCTTTCATCAACAAATAATACATGTACGTTATCTGTGTGACTTACTTAATAAAAAAGCATCATTTTTGTGACAGTAAGAAAATTTTAATTTATCGACAAAAAAAACGAGATGCAGCCGGGGTGATCCAAATTTTGAATTTCAGACCTCATTGCTCGTCCTAAAAAACAGCTCTCTTTACCATTCTTGTGGTCTTTCATCAACAAATTATACATGTACGTTATCTGTGTGACTTACTTAATAAAATAGCATCATTTGTGTGACAATAAAAAAATTTTCATTTATCGACAAAAAAAACGAGATGCTGCCGGGGTGGTCCAAATTTTGAATTTCAGACCTCATTGCTCATCCTAAAAAACAGCTCTCTTCACCATTCTTGTGGTCTTTCATCAACAAATTATACATGTACGTTATCTGTGTGACTTACTTAATAAAATAGCATCATTTTTGTGACAATAAAAAAATTTTCATTTATCGACAAAAAAAAAGAGATGCTGCCGGGGTGGTCCAAATTTTGAATTTCAGACCTCATTGCTCATCCTAAAAAACAGCTCTCTTCACCATTCTTGTGGTCTTTCATCAACAAATTATACATGTCCGTTATCTGTGTGACTTACTTAATAAAATAGCATCGTTTTTGTGACAGTAAAAAAATTTTCATTTATCGACAAAAAAAAAGAGATGCTGCCGGGGTGGTCCAAATTTTGAATTTCAGACCTCATTGCTCGTCCTAAAAAACAGCTCTCTTAACCATCCTTGTAGTCTTTCATCAACAAATTATACATGTACGTTATCTGTGTGACTTACTTAATAAAAAAGCATCATTTTTGTGACAGTAAGAAAATTTTCATTTATCGACAAAAAAAAACGAGATGCTGCCGGGGTGGTCCAAATTTTGAATTTCAGACCTCATTGCTCATCTTAAAAAACAGCTCTCTTTACCATTCTTGTGGTCTTTCATCAACAAATTATACATGTACGTTATCTGTGTGACTTACTTAATAAAATAGCATCGTTTTTGTGACGATAAAAAAATTTCAATTTATCGACAAAAAAACGAGATGCTGCCGGGGTGGTCCAAATTTTGAATTTCAGACTTTATTGCTCGTCCTAAAAACCAGCTCTCTTTACCATTCTTGTGGTCCTTCATCAACAAATTATACATGTACGTTATCTGTGTGACTTACTTAATAAAAAAGCATCGTTTTTGTGACAATAAAAAAATTTTCATTTATCGGCAAAAAAAACGAGATGCTGCCGGGGTGGTCCAAATTTTGAATTTCAGACTTTATTGCTCGTCCTAAAAATCAGCTCTCTTTACCTTAATTGTGGTCCTTCATCAACAAATTATACATGTACGTTATCTGTGTGACTTACTTAATAAAAAAGCATCATTTTTGTGACAGTAAGAAAATTTTCATTTATCGACAAAAAAAAACGAGATGCTGCCGGGGTGGTCCAAATTTTGAATTTCAGACCTCATTGCTCGTCCTAAAAAACAGCTCTCTTAACCATCCTTGTAGTCTTTCATCAACAAATTATACATGTACGTTATCTGTGTGACTTACTTAATAAAAAAGCATCATTTTTGTGACAGTAAGAAAAATTTCAATTTATCGACAAAAAAACGAGATGCTGCCGGGGTGGTCCAAATTTTGAATTTCAGACTTTATTGCTCGTCCTAAAAACCAGCTCTCTTTACCATTCTTGTGGTCCTTCATCAACAAATTATACATGTACGTTATCTGTGTGACTTACTTAATAAAAAGCATCGTTTTTGTGACAATAAAAAAATTTTCATTTATCGACAAAAAAAACGAGATGCTGCCGGGGTGGTCCAAATTTTGAATTTCAGACTTTATTGCTCGTCCTTAAAATCAGCTCTCTTTACCTTTCTTGTGGTCCTTCATCAACAATTTATACATGTACGTTATTTGTGTGACTTACTTAATAAAAAAGCATAATTTTTGTGACAGTAAGAAAATTTTAATTTATCGACAAAAAAAACGAGATGCTGCCGGGGTGGTCCAAATTTTGAATTTCAGACTTTATTGCTCGTCCTAAAAATCAGCTCTATTTACCTTCATTGTGGTCCTTCATCAACAAATTATACATGTACGTTATCTGTGTGACTTACTTAATAAAATAGCATCATTTTTGTGACAATAAAAAAATTTTCATTTATCGACAAAAAAAACGAGATGCTGCCGGGGTGGTCCAAATTTTGAATTTCAGACCTCATTGCTCATCCTAAAAAACAGCTCTCTTCACCATTCTTGTGGTCTTTCATCAACAAATTATACATGTACGTTATCTGTGTGACTTACTTAATAGAATAGCATCATTTTTGTGACAATAAAAAAATTTTCATTTATCGACAAAAAAAACGAGATGCTGCCGGGGTGGTCCAAATTTTGAATTTCAGACCTCATTGCTCGTCCTAAAAAACAACTCTCTTTACCATTCTTGTAGTCTTTCATCAACAAATTATACATGTACGTTATCTGTGTGACTTACTTAATAAAAAAGCATCATTTTTGTGACAGTAAGAAAATTTTAATTTATCGACAAAAAAAAACGAGATGCTGCCGGGGTGGTCCAAATTTGAATTTCAGACCTCATTGCTCGTCCTAAAAAACAGCTCTCTTTACCATTCTTGTGGTCTTTCATCAACAAATTATACATGTACGTTATCTGTGTGACTTACTTAATAAAATACGAGTAGCATCATTTTTGTGACAATAAAAAATTTTCATTTATCGACAAAAAAAACGAGATGCTGCCGGGGTGGTCCAAATTTTGAATTTCAGACCTCATTGCTCGTCCTCAAAAATAGCTCTCTTTACCATTCTTGTGGTCTTTCATCAACAAATTATACATGTACGTTATCTGTGTGACTTACTTAATAAAATAGCATCGTTTTTGTGACGATAAAAAAATTTCAATTTATCGACAAAAAAAACGAGATGCTGCCGGGGTGGTCCAAATTTTGAATTTCAGACTTTATTGCTCGTCCTAAAAACCAGCTCTCTTTACCATTCTTGTGGTCTTTCATCAACAAATTATACATGTACGTTATCTGTGTGACTTACTTAATAAAATAGCATCATTTTTGTAACAATAAAAAAATTTTCATTTATCGACAAAAAAAAACGAGATGCTGCCGGGGTGGTCCAAATTTTGAATTTCAGACCTCATTGCTCGTCCTAAAAAACAGCTCTCTTCACCATTCTTGTGGTCTTTCATCAACAAATTATACATGTAAGTTATCTGTGTGACTTACTTAATAAAATAGCATCATTTTTGTGACAATAAAAGAATTTTCATATATCGACAAAAAAAACGAGATGCTGCCGGGGTGGTCCAAATTTTGAATTTCAGACCTCATTGCTCATCCTAAAAAACAGCTCTCTTCACTATTCTTGTGGTCTTTCATCAACAAATTATACATGTAAGTTATCTGTGTGACTTACTTAATAAAATAGCATCATTTTTGTGACATTAAGAAAATTTTAATTTATCGACAAAAAAAAACGAGATGCTGCCGGGGTGGTCCAAATTTTGAATTTCGGACCTCATTGCTCGTCCTAAAAAACAGCTCTCTTTACCATTCTTGTGGTCTTTCATCAACAAATTATACATGTACGTTATCTGTGTGACTTACTTAATAAAATAGCATCATTTTTGTAACAATAAAAAAATTTTCATTTATCGACAAAAAAAACGAGATGCTGCCGGGGTGGTCCAAATTTTGAATTTCAGACCTCATTGCTCATCCTAAAAAACAGCTCTCTTCACCATTCTTGTGGTCTTTCATCAACAAATTATACATGTAAGTTATCTGTGTGACTTACTTAATAAAATAGCATCATTTTTGTGACAATAAAAGAATTTTCATTTATCGACAAAAAAACGAGATGCTGCCGGGGTGGTCCAAATTTTGAATTTCAGACCTCATTGCTCGTCCTCAAAAACAGCTCTCTTTACCATTCTTGTGGTCTTTCATCAACAAATTATACATGTACGTTATCTGTGTGACTTACTTAATAAAAAAGCATCGTTTTTATGACAATCAAAAAATTTTCATTTATCGACAAAAAAAACGAGATGCTGCCGGGGTGGTCCAAATTTTGAATTTCAGACCTCATTGCTCGTCCTAAAAAACAGCTCTCTTTACCATTCTTGTGGTCTTTCATCAACAAATAATACATGTACGTTATCTGTGTGACTTACTTAATAAAAAAGCATCATTTTTGTGACAGTAAGAAAATTTTAATTTATCGACACAAAAAACCAGATGCTGCCGGGGTGGTCCAAATTTTGAATTTCAGACCTCATTACTCGTCCTAAAAAACAACTCTCTTTACCATTCTTGTGGTCTTCCATCAACAAATTATACATGTACGTTATCTGTGTGACTTACTTAATAAAATAGCATCATTTTTGTGACAATAAAAAAATTTTCATTTATCGACAAAAAAAACGAGATGCTGCCGGGGTGGTCCAAATTTTGAATTTCAAACCTCATTGCTCGTCCTAAAAAACAGCTCTCTTTACCATTCTTGTGGTCTTTCATCAACAAATTATACATGTACGTTATCTGTGTGACTAACTTAATAAAATAGCATCATTTTTGTGACAATAAAAAAATTTTCATTTATCGACAAAAAAAACGAGATGCTGCCGGAGTGGTCCAAATTTTGAATTTCAGACCTCATTGCTCATCCTAAAAAATAGCTCTCTTCACCATTCTTGTGGTCTTTCATCAACAAATTATACATGTACGTTATCTGTGTGACTTACTTAATAAAATAGCATCATTTTTGTGACAATAAAAAAATTTTCATTTATCGACAAAAAAAACGAGATGCTGCCGGGGTGGTCCAAATTTTGAATTTCAGACCTCATTGCTCAACCTAAAAAACAGCTCTCTTTACCATTCTTGTGGTCTTTCATCAACAAATTATACATGTACGTTATCTGTGTGACTAACTTAATAAAATAGCATCATTCTTATGACAATAAAAAAATTTTCATTTATCGACACAAAAAACCAGATGCTGCCGGGGTGGTCCAAATTTTGAATTTCAGACCTCATTACTCGTCCTAAAAAACAACTCTCTTTACCATTCTTGTGGTCTTCCATCAACAAATTATACATGTACGTTATCTGTGTGACTTACTTAATAAAATAGCATCATTTTTGTGACAATAAAAAAATTTTCATTTATCGACAAAAAAAACGAGATGCTGCCGGGGTGGTCCAAATTTTGAATTTCAAACCTCATTGCTCGTCCTAAAAAACAGCTCTCTTTACCATTCTTGTGGTCTTTCATCAACAAATTATACATGTACGTTATCTGTGTGACTAACTTAATAAAATAGCATCATTTTTGTGACAATAAAAAAATTTTCATTTATCGACAAAAAAAACGAGATGCTGCCGGAGTGGTCCAAATTTTGAATTTCAGACCTCATTGCTCATCCTAAAAAATAGCTCTCTTCACCATTCTTGTGGTCTTTCATCAACAAATTATACATGTACGTTATCTGTGTGACTTACTTAATAAAATAGCATCATTTTTGTGACAATAAAAAAATTTTCATTTATCGACAAAAAAAACGAGATGCTGCCGGGGTGGTCCAAATTTTGAATTTCAGACCTCATTGCTCAACCTAAAAAACAGCTCTCTTTACCATTCTTGTGGTCTTTCATCAACAAATTATACATGTACGTTATCTGTGTGACTAACTTAATAAAATAGCATCATTCTTATGACAATAAAAAAATTTTCATTTATCGACAAAAAAAACGAGATGCTGCCGGGGTGGTCCAAATTTTGAATTTCAGACCTCATTGCTCGTCCTTAAAACCAGCTCTCTTTACCATTCTTGTGGTCCTTCATCAACAAATTATACATGTACGTTATCTGTGTGACTTACTTAATAAAAAAGCATCGTTTTTGTGACAATAAAAAAATTTTCATTTATCGACAAAAAAAACGAGATGCTGCCGGGGTGGTCCAAATTTTGAATTTCAGACCTCATTGCTCGTCCTAAAAACCAGCTCTCTTTACCATTTTTGTGGTCTTTCATCAACAAATAATACATGTACGTTATCTGTGTGACTTACTTAATAAAAAAGCATCATTTTTGTGACAGTTAGAAAATTTTAATTTATCGACAAAAAAAACGAGATGCTGCCGGGGTGGTCCAAATTTTGAATTTCAGACCTCATTGCTCATCTTAAAAAACAGCTCTCTTCACCATTCTTGTGGTCTTTCATCAACAAATTATACATGTACGTTATCTGTGTGACTTACTTAATAAAATAGCATCGTTTTTGTGACAATAAAAGAATTTTCATTTATCGACAAAAAAACGAGATGCTGCCGGGCTGGTCCAAATTTTGAATTTCAGACCTCATTGCTCGTCCTCAAAAACAGCTCCCTTTACCATTCTTGTGGTCTTTCGTCAACAAATTATACATGTACGTTATCTGTGTGACTTACTTAATAAAATAGCATCATTTTTGTGACAATAAAAGAATTTTCATTTATCGACAAAAAAACGAGATGCTGCCGGGGTGGTCCAAATTTTGAATTTCAGACCTCATTGCTCGTCCTAAAAAACAGCTCTCTTTACCTTTCTTGTGGTCTTTCATCAAAAAATTATACATGTACGTTATCTGTGTGACTTACTTAATAAAATAGCATCATTTTTGTGACAATAAAAGAATTTTCATTTATCGACAAAAAAACGAGATGCTGCCGGGGTGGTCCAAATTTTGAATTTCAGACCTCATTGCTCGTCCTAAAAAACAGCTCTCTTTACCATTCTTGTGGTCTTTCAACAACAAATTATACATGTACGTTATCTGTGTGACTTACTTTATAAAATACGAGTAGCATCATTTTTGTAACAATAAAAAAATTTTCATTTATCGACAAAAAAAACGAGATGCTGCCGGGGTGGTCCAAATTTTGAATTTCAGACCTCATTGCTCGTCCTCAAAAACAGCTCTCTTTACCATTCTTGTGGTCTTTCATCAACAAATTATACACGTACGTTATCTGTGTGACTTACTTAATAAAATAGCATCGTTTTTGTGACGATACAAAAATTTCAATTTATCGACAAAAAAACGAGATGCTGCCGGGGTGGTCCAAATTTTGAATTTCAGACTTTATTGCTCGCCCTAAAAACCAGCTCTCTTTACCATTCTTGTGGTCCTTCATCAACAAATTATACATGTACGTTATCTGTGTGACTTACTTAATAAAAAAGCATCGTTTTTGTGACAATAAAAAAATTTTCATTTATCGACAAAAAAAACGAGATGCTGCCGGGGTGGTCCAAATTTTGAATTTCAGACCTCATTGCTCGTCCTAAAAAACAGCTCTCTTTACCATTCTTGTGGTCTTTTATCAACAAATAATACATGTACGTTATCTGTGTGACTTACTTAATAAAAAAGCATCATTTTTGTGACAGTAAGAAAATTTTAATTTATCGACAAAAAAAACGAGATGCTGCCGGGGTGGTCCAAATTTTGAATTTCAGACCTCATTGCTCGTCCTAAAAAACAGCTCTCTTCACCATTCTTGTGGTCTTTCATCAACAAATTATACATGTAAGTTATCTGTGTGACTTACTTAATAAAATAGCATCATTTTTGTGACAATAAAAGAATTTTCATTTATCGACAAAAAAAACGAGATGCTGCCGGGGTGGTCCAAATTTTGAATTTCAGACCTCATTGCTCATCCTAAAAAACAGCTCTCTTCACTATTCTTGTGGTCTTTCATCAACAAATTATACATGTAAGTTATCTGTGTGACTTACTTAATAAAATAGCATCATTTTTGTGACATTAAGAAAATTTTAATTTATCGACAAAAAAAAACGAGATGCTGCCGGGGTGGTCCAAATTTTGAATTTCGGACCTCATTGCTCGTCCTAAAAAACAGCTCTCTTTACCATTCTTGTGGTCTTTCATCAACAAATTATACATGTACGTTATCTGTGTGACTTACTTAATAAAATAGCATCATTTTTGTAACAATAAAAAAATTTTCATTTATCGACAAAAAAAACGAGATGCTGCCGGGGTGGTCCAAATTTTGAATTTCAGACCTCATTGCTCATCCTAAAAAACAGCTCTCTTCACCATTCTTGTGGTCTTTCATCAACAAATTATACATGTAAGTTATCTGTGTGACTTACTTAATAAAATAGCATCATTTTTGTGACAATAAAAGAATTTTCATTTATCGACAAAAAAACGAGATGCTGCCGGGGTGGTCCAAATTTTGAATTTCAGACCTCATTGCTCGTCCTCAAAAACAGCTCTCTTTACCATTCTTGTGGTCTTTCATCAACAAATTATACATGTACGTTATCTGTGTGACTTACTTAATAAAAAAGCATCGTTTTTATGACAATCAAAAAATTTTCATTTATCGACAAAAAAAACGAGATGCTGCCGGGGTGGTCCAAATTTTGAATTTCAGACCTCATTGCTCGTCCTAAAAAACAGCTCTCTTTACCATTCTTGTGGTCTTTCATCAACAAATAATACATGTACGTTATCTGTGTGACTTACTTAATAAAAAAGCATCATTTTTGTGACAGTAAGAAAATTTTAATTTATCGACACAAAAAACCAGATGCTGCCGGGGTGGTCCAAATTTTGAATTTCAGACCTCATTACTCGTCCTAAAAAACAACTCTCTTTACCATTCTTGTGGTCTTCCATCAACAAATTATACATGTACGTTATCTGTGTGACTTACTTAATAAAATAGCATCATTTTTGTGACAATAAAAAAATTTTCATTTATCGACAAAAAAAACGAGATGCTGCCGGGGTGGTCCAAATTTTGAATTTCAAACCTCATTGCTCGTCCTAAAAAACAGCTCTCTTTACCATTCTTGTGGTCTTTCATCAACAAATTATACATGTACGTTATCTGTGTGACTAACTTAATAAAATAGCATCATTTTTGTGACAATAAAAAAATTTTCATTTATCGACAAAAAAAACGAGATGCTGCCGGAGTGGTCCAAATTTTGAATTTCAGACCTCATTGCTCATCCTAAAAAATAGCTCTCTTTACCATTCTTGTGGTCTTTCATCAACAAATTATACATGTACGTTATCTGTGTGACTAACTTAATAAAATAGCATCATTCTTATGACAATAAAAAAATTTTCATTTATCGACAAAAAAAACGAGATGCTGCCGGGGTGGTCCAAATTTTGAATTTCAGACCTCATTGCTCGTCCTTAAAACCAGCTCTCTTTACCATTCTTGTGGTCCTTCAACAACAAATTATACATGTACGTTATCTGTGTGACTTACTTAATAAAAAAGCATCGTTTTTGTGACAATAAAAAAATTTTCATTTATCGACAAAAAAAACGAGATGCTGCCGGGGTGGTCCAAATTTTGAATTTCAGACCTCATTGCTCGTCCTAAAAACCAGCTCTCTTTACCATTTTTGTGGTCTTTCATCAACAAATAATACATGTACGTTATCTGTGTGACTTACTTAATAAAAAAGCATCATTTTTGTGACAGTTAGAAAATTTTAATTTATCGACAAAAAAAACGAGATGCTGCCGGGGTGGTCCAAATTTTGAATTTCAGACCTCATTGCTCATCTTAAAAAACAGCTCTCTTCACCATTCTTGTGGTCTTTCATCAACAAATTATACATGTACGTTATCTGTGTGACTTACTTAATAAAATAGCATCGTTTTTGTGACAATAAAAGAATTTTCATTTATCGACAAAAAAACGAGATGCTGCCGGGCTGGTCCAAATTTTGAATTTCAGACCTCATTGCTCGTCCTCAAAAACAGCTCTCTTTACCATTCTTGTGGTCTTTCGTCAACAAATTATACATGTACGTTATCTGTGTGACTTACTTAATAGAATAGCATCATTTTTGTGACAATAAAAAAATTTTCATTTATCGACAAAAAAAACGAGATGCTGCCGGGGTGGTCCAAATTTTGAATGTCAGACCTCATTGCTCGTCCTAAAAAACAGCTCTCTTTACCTTTCTTGTGGTCTTTCATCAAAAAATTATACATGTACGTTATCTGTGTGACTTACTTAATAAAATAGCATCATTTTTGTGACAATAAAAGAATTTTCATTTATCGACAAAAAAACGAGATGCTGCCGGGGTGGTCCAAATTTTGAATTTCAGACCTCATTGCTCGTCCTAAAAAACAGCTCTCTTTACCATTCTTGTGGTCTTTCAACAACAAATTATACATGTACGTTATCTGTGTGACTTACTTTATAAAATACGAGTAGCATCATTTTTGTAACAATAAAAAAATTTTCATTTATCGACAAAAAAAACGAGATGCTGCCGGGGTGGTCCAAATTTTGAATTTCAGACCTCATTGCTCGTCCTCAAAAACAGCTCTCTTTACCATTCTTGTGGTCTTTCATCAACAAATTATACACGTACGTTATCTGTGTGACTTACTTAATAAAATAGCATCGTTTTTGTGACGATACAAAAATTTCAATTTATCGACAAAAAAACGAGATGCTGCCGGGGTGGTCCAAATTTTGAATTTCAGACTTTATTGCTCGCCCTAAAAACCAGCTCTCTTTACCATTCTTGTGGTCCTTCATCAACAAATTATACATGTACGTTATCTGTGTGACTTACTTAATAAAAAAGCATCGTTTTTGTGACAATAAAAAAATTTTCATTTATCGACAAAAAAAACGAGATGCTGCCGGGGTGGTCCAAATTTTGAATTTCAGACCTCATTGCTCGTCCTAAAAAACAGCTCTCTTTACCATTCTTGTGGTCTTTCATCAACAAATAATACATGTACGTTATCTGTGTGACTTACTTAATAAAAAAGCATCATTTTTGTGACAGTAAGAAAATTTTAATTTATCGACAAAAAAAACGAGATGCTGCCGGGGTGGTCCAAATTTTGAATTTCAGACCTCATTGCTCGTCCTAAAAAACAGCTCTATTTACCATTCTTGTGGTCTTTCATCAACAAATTATACATGTACGTTATCTGTGTGACTTACTTAATAAAATAGCATCATTTTTGTGACAATAAAAAAATTTTCATTTATCGACAAAAAAAACGAGATGCTGCCGGGGTGGTCCAAATTTTGAATTTCAGACCTCATTGCTCATCCTAAAAAACAGCTCTCTTCACCATTCTTGTGGTCTTTCATCAACAAATTATACATATACGTTATCTGTGTGACTTACTTTATAAAATAGCATCGTTTTTGTGACAATAAAAGAATTTTCATTTATCGACAAAAAAACGAGATGCTGCCGGGGTGGTCCAAATATTGAATTTCAGACCTCATTGCTCGTCCTCAAAAACAGCTCTCTTTACCATTCTGGTGGTCTTTCATCAACAAATTATACATGTACGTTATCTGTGTGACTTACTTAATAAAATAGCATCATTTTTGTGACAATAAAAAAATTTTAATTTATCGACAAAAAAAACGAGATGCTGCCGGGGTGGTCCAAATTTTGAATTTCAGACCTCATTGCTCGTCCTAAAAAACAGCTCTCTTTACCATTCTTGTGGTCTTTCATCAAAAAATTATACATGTACGTTATCTGTGTGACTTACTTAATAAAATAGCATCATTTTTGTGACAATAAAAAAATTTTCATTTATCGACAAAAAAAACGAGATGCTGCCGGGGTGGTCCAAGTTTTGAATTTCAGACCTCATTGCTCATCCTAAAAAACAGCTCTCTTCACCATTCTTGTGGTCTTTCATCAACAAATTATACATGTACGTTATCTGTGTGACTTACTTAATAGAATAGCATCATTTTTGTGACAATAAAAAAATTTTCATTTATCGACAAAAAAAAACGAGATGCTGCCGGGGTGGTCCAATTTTGAATGTCAGACCTCCTTGCTCGTCCTAAAAAACAGCTCTCTTTACCATTCTTGTGGTCTTTCATCAACAAATTATACATGTACGTTATCTGTGTGACTTACTTAATAAAATAGCATCATTTTTGTGACAATAAAAAAATTTTCATTTATCGACAAAAAAAACAAAATGCTGCCGGGGTGGTCCAAATTTTGAATTTCAGACCTCATTGCTCATCCTAAAAACAGCTCTCTTCACCATTCTTGTGGTCTTTCATCAACAAATTATACATGTACGTTATCTGTGTGACTTACTTAATAAAATAGCATCATTTTTGTGACAATAAAAAAATTTTCATTTATCGACAAAAAAAACGAGATGCTGCCGGGGGTGGTCCAAATTTTGAATTTCAGACCTCATTGCTCGTCCTCAAAAACAGCTCTCTTTACCATTCTTGTGGTCTTTCATCAACAAATTATACATGTATGTTATCTGTGTGACTTACTTAATAAAATAGCATCATTTTTGTGACAATAAAAAAATTTTCATTTATCGACAAAATAAACGAGATGCTGCCGGGGTGGTCCAAATTTTGAATTTCAGACCTCATTGCTCGTCCTCAAAAACAGCTCTCTTTACCATTCTTGTGGTCTTTCATCAACAAATTATACACGTACGTTATCTGTGTGACTTACTTAATAAAATAGCATCGTTTTTGTGACGATAAAAAAATTTCAATTTATCGACAAAAAAAACGAGATGCTGCCGGGGTGGTCCAAATTTTGAATTTCAGACTTTATTGCTCGCCCTAAAAACCAGCTCTCTTTACCATTCTTGTGGTCCTTCATCAACAAATTATACATGTACGTTATCTGTGTGACTTACTTAATAAAAAAGCATCGTTTTTGTGACAATAAAAAAATTTTCATTTATCGACAAAAAAAACGAGATGCTGCCGGGGTGGTCCAAATTTTGAATTTCAGACCTCATTGCTCGTCCTAAAAAACAGCTCTCTTTACCAGTCTTGTGGGCTTTCATCAACAAATAATACATGTACGTTATCTGTGTGACTTACTTAATAAAAAAGCATCATTTTTGTGACAGTAAGAAAATTTTAATTTATCGACAAAAAAAACGAGATGCTGCCGGGGTGGTCCAAATTTTGAATTTCAGACCTCATTGCTCGTCCTCAAAAACAGCTGTCTTTACCATTCTTGTGGTCTTTTATCAACAAATTATACATGTACGTTATCTGTGTGACTTACTTAATAAAAAAGCATCGTTTTTGTGACAATAAAAAAATTTTCATTTATCGACAAAAAAAACGAGATGCTGCCGGGGTGGTCCAAATTTTGAATTTCAGACTTTATTGCTCGTCCTAAAAACCAGCTCTCTTTACCATTCTTGTGGTCCTTCATCAACAAATTATACATGTACGTTATCTGTGTGACTTACTTAATAAAAAAGCATCATTTTTGTGACAGTAAGAAAATTTTAATTTATCGACAAAAAAAACGAGATGCTGCCGGGGTGATCCAAATTTTGAATTTCAGACCTCATTGCTCGTCCTAAAAAACAGCTCTCTTTACCATTCTTGTGGTCTTTCATCAACAAATTGTACATGTACGTTATCTGTGTGACTTACTTAATTAAATTTCATCATTTTTGTGACAATAAAAAAATTTTCATTTATCGACAAAAAAAACCAGATGCTGCCGGGGTGGTCCAAATTTTGAATTTCAGACCTCATTGCTCATCCTAAAAAACAGCTCACTTCACCATTCTTGTGGTCTTTCATCAACAAATTATACATGTACGTTATCTGTGTGACTTACTTAATAAAATAGCATCATTTTTGTGACAATAAAAAAATTTTCATTTATCGACAAAAAAAACGAGATGCTGCCGGGGTGGTCCAAATTTTGAATTTCAGACCTCATTGCTCGTCCTCAAAAACAGCTGTCTTTACCATTCTTGTGGTCTTTTATCAACAAATTATACATGTACGTTATCTGTGTGACTTACTTAATAAAATAGCATCATTTTTGTGACATTAAAAAAATTTTCATTTATCGACAAAAAAAACGAGATGCTGCCGGGGGTGGTCCAAATTTTGAATTTCAGACCTCATTGCTCATCCTAAAAACAGCTCTCTTCACCATTCTTGTGGTCTTTCATCAAAAAATTATACATGTACGTTATCTGTGTGACTTACTTAATAAAATAGCATCATTTTTGTGACAATAAAAAAATTTTAATTTATCGAAAAAAAAAAGATGCTGCCGGAGTGATCCAAATTTTGAATTTCAGACTTTATGGCTCGTCATAAGAAACAGCTCTCTTTACCTCTCTTGTGGTCTTTCATCAACAAATTATACATGTACGTTATCTGTGTGACTTACTTAATAAAATAGCATCATTTTTGTGACAATAAAAAAATTTTAATTTATCGAAAAAAAAAAAGATGCTGCCGGAGTGATCCAAATTTTGAATTTCAGACTTTATGGCTCGTCATAAGAAACAGCTCTCTTTACCCCTCTTGTGGTCTTTCATCAACAAATTATACATGTACGTTATCTGTGTGACTTACTTAGTAAAATAGCATCATTTTTGTGACAATAAAAAAATTTTAATTTATCGAAAAAAAAAAGATGCTGCCGGAGTGATCCAAATTTTGAATTTCAGACTTTATGGCTCGTCATAAGAAACAGCTCTCTTTACCATTCTTGTGGTCCTTCATCAACAAATTATACATGTACGTTATCTGTGTGACTTACTTAATAAAAAAGCATCGTTTTTGTGACAGTAAAAAAATTTTCATTTATCGACAAAAAAAACGAGATGCTGCCGGGGTGGTCCAAAATTTGAATTTCAGACCTCATTGCTCGTCCTAAAAAACAGCTCTCTTTACCATTCTTGTAGTCTTTCATCAACAAATTATACATGTACGTTATCTGTATGACTTACTTAATAAAAAAGCATCATTTTTGTGACAGTAAGAAAATTTTAATTTATCGACAAAAAAAACGAGATGCTGCCGGGGTGGTCCAAATTTTGAATTTCAGACCTCATTGCTCGTCCTTAAAAACAGCTCTCTTTACCATTCTTGTGGTCTTTCATAAAAAAATTATACATGTACGTTATCTGTGTGACTTACTTAATAAAATAGCATCATTTTTGTGACAATAAAAAAATTTTAATTTATCGACAAAAAAAACGAGATGCTGCCGGGGTGGTCCAAATTTTGAATTTCAGACCTCATTGCTCGTCCTAAAAAACAGCTCTCTTTACCATTCTTGTGGTCTTTCATCAAAAAATTATACATGTACGTTATCTGTGTGACTTACTTAATAAAATAGCATCATTTTTTGTGACAATAAAAAAATTTTAATTTATCGAAAAAAAAAAGATGCTGCCGGGGTGATCCAAATTTTGAATTTCAGACTTTATGGCTCGTCATAAGAAACAGCCCTCTTTACCATTCTTGTGGTCCTTCTACAACAAATTATACATGCACGTTATCTGTGTGACTTACTTAATAAAATAGCATCGTTTTTGTGACAATAAAAGAATTTTCATTTATCGACAAAAAAAACGAGATGCTGCCGGGGTGGTCCAAATTTTGAATTTCAGACGTCATTGCTCGTCCTCAAAAACAGCTCGCTTTACCATTCTTGTGTTCTTTCATCAACAAATTATACATGTACGTTATCTGTGTGACTTACTCAATAAAATAGCATCATTTTTGTGACAATAAAAAAATTTTCATTTATCGACAAAAAAAACGAGATGCTGCCGGGGTGGTCCAAATTTTGAATTTCAGACCTCATTGCTCGTCCTAAAAAACAGCTCTCTTTACCATTCTTGTGGTCTTTCATCAAAAAATTATACATGTACGTTATCTGTGTGACTTATTTAATAAAATAGCATCATTTTTGTGACAGTAAGAAAATTTTAATTTATCGACAAAAAAAACGAGATGCTGCCGGGGTGGTCCAAATTTTGAATTTCAGACCTCATTGCTCATCCTAAAAAACAGCTCTCTTCACCATTCTTGTGGTCTATCATCAACAAATTATACATGTACGTTATCTGTGTGACTTACTTAAAAAAAAAGCATCATTTTTGTGACAGTAAGAAAATTTTAATTTATCGACAAAAAAAACGAGATGCTGCCGGGGTGGTCCAAATTTTGAATTTCAGACCTCATTGCTCGTCCTCAAAAACAGCTCTCTTTACCATTCTTGTGGTCTTTCATCAACAAATTATACATGTACGTTATCTGTGTGACTTACTTAATAAAATAGCATCATTTTTGTGACAATAAAAAAATTTTCATTTATCGAAAAAAAAAAAAGATGCTGCCGGAGTGATCCAAATTTTGAATTTCAGACTTTATGGCTCGTCATAAGAAACAGCTCTCTTTACCTCACTTGTGGTCTTTCATCAAAAAATTATACATGTACGTTATCTGTGTGACTTACTTAATAAAATAGCATCATTTTTGTGACAGTAAGAAAATTTTAATTTATCGACAAAAAAAACGAGATGCTGCCGGGGTGGTCCAAATTTTGAATTTCAGACCTCATTGCTCATCCTAAAAAACAGCTCTCTTCACCATTCTTGTGGTCTTTCATCAACAAATTATACATGTACGTTATCTGTGTGACTTACTTTATAAAATACGAGTAGCATCATTTTTGTAACAATAAAAAAATTTTCATTTATCGACAAAAAAAACGAGATGCTGCCGGGGGTGGTCCAAATTTTGAATTTCAGACCTCATTGCTCATCCTAAAAAACAGCTCTCTTCACCATTCTTGTGGTCTTCCATCAACAAATTATACGTGTACGTTATCTGTGTGACTTACTTAATAAAATAGCATCATTTTTGTGACAATAAAAAAATTTTCATTTATCGACAAAAAAAACGAGATGCTGCCGGGGTGGTCCAAATTTTGAATTTCAGACCTCATTGCTCGTCCTCAAAAACAGCTGTCTTTACCATTCTTGTGGTCTTTTATCAACAAATTATACATGTACGTTATCTGTGTGACTTACTTAATAAAATAGCATCATTTTTGTGACAATAAAAAAATTTTCATTTATCGACAAAAAAAACGAGATGCTGCCGGGGTGGTCCAAATTTTGAATTTCAGACCTCATTGCTCATCCTAAAAAACAGCTCTCTTCACCATTCTTGTGGTCTTCCATCAACAAATTATACGTGTACGTTATCTGTGTGACTTACTTAATAAAATAGCATCATTTTTGTGACAATAAAAAAATTTTCATTTATCGACAAAAAAAACGAGATGCTGCCGGGGTGGTCCAAATTTTGAATTTCAGACCTCATTGCTCATCCTAAAAACAGCTCTCTTCACCATTCTTGTGGTCTTTCATCAACAAATTATACATGTACGTTATCTGTGTGACTTACTTAATAAAATAGCATCATTTTTGTGACAGTAAAAAAATTTTCATTTATCGACAAAAAAAACGAGATGCTGCCGGGGTGGTCCAAATTTTGAATTTCAGACCTCATTGCTCATCCTAAAAAACAGCTCTCTTCACCATTCTTGTGGTCTTTCATCAACAAATTATACATGTACGTTATCTGTGTGACTTACTTAATAAAATAGCATCATTTTTGTGACAATAAAAAAATTTTCATTTATCGACAAAAAAAACGAGATGCTGCCGGGGTGGTCCAAATTTTGAATTTCAGACCTCATTGCTCGTCCTAAAAAACAGCTCTCTTTACCTTTCTTGTGGTCCTTCATCAACAAATTATACATGTACGTTATCTGTGTGACTTACTTAATAAAATAGCATCATTTTTGTGACAATAAAAAAATTTTCATTTATCGACAAAAAAAACGAGATGCTGCCGGGGTGGTCCAAATTTTGAATTTCAGACCTCATTGCTCGTCCTAAAAAACAGCTCTCTTTACCTTTCTTGTGGTCCTTCATCAACAAATTATACATGTACGTTATCTGTGTGACTTACTTAATAAAATAGCATCATTTTTGTGACAATAAAAAAATTTTCATTTATCGACAAAAAAAACGAGATGCTGCCGGGGTGGTCCAAATTTTGAATTTCAGACCTCATTGCTCATCCTAAAAACAGCTCTCTTCACCATTCTTGTGGTCTTTCATCAACAAATTATACATGTACGTTATCTGTGTGACTTACTTAATAAAATAGCATCATTTTTGTGACAATAAAAAAATTTTAATTTATCGACAAAAAAAACGAGATGCTGCCGGGGTGATCCAAATTTTGAATTTCAGACTTTATGGCTCGTCATAAGAATCAGCTCTCTTTACCTTTCTTGTGGTCTTTCATCAACAAATTATACATGTACGTTATCTGTGTGACTTACTTAATAAAATAGCATCATTTTTGTGACAATAAAAAAATTTTCATTTATCGACAAAAAAAAACGAGATGCTGCCGGGGTGGTCCAAATTTTGAATTTCAGACCTCATTGCTCATCCTCAAAAACAGCTCTCTTTACCATTCTTGTGGTCTTTCATCAACAAATTATACATGTACGTTATCCGTGTGACTTACTTAATAAAATAGCATCATTTTTGTGACAATAAAAAAATTTTCATTTATCGACAAAAAAAACGAGATGCTGCCGGGGTGGTCCAAATTTTGAATTTCAGACCTCATTGCTCGTCCTAAAAAACAGCTCTCTTTACCATTCTTGTGGTCTTTCATCAACAAATTATACATGTACGTTATCTGTGTGACTTACTTAATAAAATAGCATCATTTTTGTGACAATAAAAAAATTTTAATTTATCGAAAAAAAAAAAAGATGCTGCCGGAGTGATCCAAATTTTGAATTTCAGACTTTATGGCTCGTCATAAGAAACAGCTCTCTTTACCTCTCTTGTGGTCTTTCATCAACAAATTATACATGTACGTTATCTGTGTGACTTACTTAATAAAATAGCATCATTTTTGTGACAATAAAAAAATTTTAATTTATCGAAAAAAAAAAAAATGCTGCCGGAGTGATCCAAATTTTGAATTTCAGACTTTATGGCTCGTCATAAGAAACAGCTCTCTTTACCTCTCTTGTGGTCTTTCATCAACAAATTATACATGTACGTTATCTGTGTGACTTACTTAATAAAATAGCATCATTTTTGTGACAAAAAAAAAATTTTAATTTATCGAAAAAAAAAGATGCTGCCGGAGTGATCCAAATTTTGAATTTCAGACTTTATGGCTCGTCATAAGAAACAGCTCTCTTTACCATTCTTGTGGTCCTTCATCAACAAATTATACATGTACGTTATCTGTGTGACTTACTTAATAAAAAAGCATCGTTTTGTGACAGTAAAAAAATTTTCATTTATCGACAAAAAAAAACGAGATGCTGCCGGGGTGGTCCAAAATTTGAATTTCAGACCTCATTGCTCGTCCTAAAAAACAGCTCTCTTTACCATTCTTGTAGTCTTTCATCAACAAATTATACATGTACGTTATCTGTATGACTTACTTAATAAAAAAGCATCATTTTTGTGACAGTAAGAAAATTTTAATTTATCGACAAAAAAACGAGATGCTGCCGGGGTGGTCCAAATTTTGAATTTCAGACCTCATTGCTCGTCCTAAAAAACAGCTCTCTTTACCATTCTTGTGGTCTTTCATCAAAAAATTATACATGTACGTTATCTGTGTGACTTTTTCATTTATCGACAAAAAAAACGAGATGCTGCCGGGGTGGTCCAAATTTTGAATTTCAGACCTCATTGCTCGTCCTAAAAAACAGCTCTCTTTACCATTCTTGTGGTCTTTCATCAAAAAATTATACATGTACGTTATCTGTGTGACTTACTTAATAAAATAGCATCATTTTTGTGACAGTAAGAAAATTTTAATTTATCGACAAAAAAAAACGAGATGCTGCCGGGGTGGTCCAAATTTTGAATTTCAGACCTCATTGCTCATCCTAAAAAACAGCTCTCTTCACCATTCTTGTGGTCTTTCATCAACGAATTATACATGTACGTTATCTGTGTGACTTACTTTATAAAATACGAGTAGCATCATTTTTGTAACAATAAAAAAATTTTCATTTATCGACAAAAAAAACGAGATGCTGCCGGGGGTGGTCCAAATTTTGAATTTCAGACCTCATTGCTCGTCCTCAAAAACAGCTCTCTTTACCATTCTTGTGGTCTTTCATCAACAAATTATACACGTACGTTATCTGTGTGACTTACTTTATAAAATACGAGTAGCATCATTTTTGTAACAATAAAAAAATTTTCATTTATCGGCAAAAAAAACGAGATCCTGCCGGGGTGGTCCAAATTTTGAATTTCAGACCTCATTGCTCGTCCTCAAAAACAGCTCTCTTTACCATTCTTGTGGTCTTTCATCAACAAATTATACACGTACGTTATCTGTGTGACTTACTTAATAAAATAGCATCGTTTTTGTGACGATACAAAATTTCAATTTATCGACAAAAAAACGAGATGCTGCCGGGGTGGTCCAAATTTTGAATTTCAGACTTATTGCTCGCCCTAAAAACCAGCTCTCTTTACCATTCTTGTGGTCTTTCATCAACAAATTATACATGTACGTTATCTGTGTGACTTACTTAATAAAAAAGCATCGTTTTTGTGACAATAAAAAAATTTTCATTTATCGACAAAAAAAGCGAGATGCTGCCGGGGTGGTCCAAATTTTGAATTTCAGACCTCATTGCTCGTCCTAAAAAACAGCTCTCTTTACCATTCTTGTGGTCTTTCATCAACAAATAATACATGTACGTTATCTGTGTGACTTACTTAATAAAAAAGCATCATTTTTGTGACAGTAAGAAAATTTTAATTTATCGACAAAAAAAAACGAGATGCTGCCGGGGTGGTCCAAATTTTGAATTTCAGACCTCATTGCTCGTCCTAAAAAACAGCTCTATTTACCATTCTTGTGGTCTTTCATCAACAAATTATACATGTACGTTATCTGTGTGACTTACTTTATAAAATAGCATCGTTTTTGTGACAATAAAAGAATTTTCATTTATCGACAAAAAAACGAGATGCTGCCGGGGGTGGTCCAAATTTTGAATTTCAGACCTCATTGCTCGTCCTCAAAAACAGCTCTCTTTACCATTCTTGTGCTCTTTCATCAACAAATTATACATGTACGTTATCTGTGTGACTTTCTTAATAAAATAGCATCATTTTTGTGACAATAAAAAAATTTTAATTTATCGACAAAAAAAACGAGATGCTGCCGGGGTGGTCCAAATTTTGAATTTGAGACCTCATTGCTCGTCCTAAAAAACAGCTCTCTTTACCATTCTTGTGGTCTTTCATCAAAAAATTATACATGTACGTTATCTGTGTGACTTACTTAATAAAATAGCATCATTTTTGTGACAATAAAAAAATTTTCATTTATCGACAAAAAAAACGAGATGCTGCCGGGGTGGTCCAAGTTTTGAATTTCAGACCTCATTGCTCATCCTAAAAAACAGCTCTCTTCACCATTCTTGTGGTCTTTCATCAACAAATTATACATGTACGTTATCTGTGTGACTTACTTAATAGAATAGCATCATTTTTGTGACAATAAAAAAATTTTCATTTATCGACAAAAAAAACGAGATGCTGCCGGGGTGGTCCAAATTTTGAATGTCAGACCTCCTTGCTCGTCCTAAAAAACAGCTCTCTTTACCATTCTTGTGGTCTTTCATCAACAAATTATACATGTACGTTATCTGTGTGACTTACTTAATAAAATAGCATCATTTTTGTGACAATAAAAAAATTTTCATTTATCGACAAAAAAAACAAAATGCTGCCGGGGTGGTCCAAATTTTGAATTTCAGACTTTATGGCTCGTCATAAGAAACAGCTCTCTTTACCTTTCTTGTGGTCTTTCATCAACAAATTATACATGTACGTTATCTGTGTGACTTACTTAATAAAATAGCATCATTTTTGTGACAATAAAAAAATTTTAATTCATCGACAAAAAAAACGAGATGCTGCCGGGGTGATCCAAATTTTGAATTTCAGACTTTATGGCTCGTCATAAAAAACAGCTCTCTTTACCTTTCTTGTGGTCTTTCATCAACAAATTATACATGTACGTTATCTGTGTGACTTACTTAATAAAATAGCATCATTCTTGTGACAATAAAAAAAATTTTCATTTTTCGACAAAAAAAACGAGATGCTGCCGGGGTGGTCCAAATTTTGAATTTCAGACCTCATTGCTCATCCTCAAAAACAGCTCTCTTTACCATTCTTGTGGTCTTTCATCAACAAATTATACATGTACGTTATCTGTGTGACTTACTTAATAAAATAGCATCATTTTTGTGACAATAAAAAAATTTTAATTTATCGAAAAAAAAAAAAGATGCTGCCGGAGTGATCCAAATTTTGAATTTCAGACTTTATGGCTCGTCATAAGAAACAGCTCTCTTTACCTCTCTTGTGGTCTTTCATCAACAAATTATACATGTACGTTATCTGTGTGACTTACTTAATAAAATAGCATCATTTTTGTGACAATAAAAAAATTTTAATTTATCGAAAAAAAAAAAGATGCTGCCGGAGTGATCCAAATTTTGAATTTCAGACTTTATGGCTCGTCATAAGAAACAGCTCTCTTTACCTCTCTTGTGGTCTTTCATCAACAAATTATACATGTACGTTATCTGTGTGACTTACTTAATAAAATAGCATCATTTTTGTGACAATAAAAAAATTTTAATTTATCGAAAAAAAAAAAGATGCTGCCGGAGTGATCCAAATTTTGAATTTCAGACTTTATGGCTCGTCATAAGAAACAGCTCTCTTTACCATTCTTGTGGTCCTTCATCAACAAATTATACATGTACGTTATCTGTGTGACTTACTTAATAAAAAAGCATCGTTTTTGTGACAGTAAAAAAATTTTCATTTATCGACAAAAAAAACGAGATGCTGCCGGGGTGGTCCAAAATTTGAATTTCAGACCTCATTGCTCGTCCTAAAAAACAGCTCTCTTTACCATTCTTGTGGTCTTTCATCAAAAAATTATACATGTACGTTATCTGTGTGACTTACTTAATAAAATAGCATCATTTTTGTGACAATAAAAAAATTTTCATTTATCGACAAAAAAAACGAGATGCTGCCGGGGTGGTCCAAATTTTGAATTTCAGACCTCATTGCTCATCCTAAAAAACAGCTCTCTTCACAATTCTTGTGGTCTTTCATCAACAAATTATACATGTACGTTATCTGTGTGACTTACTTAATAAAATAGCATCATTTTTGTGACAATAAAAAAATTTTAATTTATCGAAAAAAAAAGATGCTGCCGGGGTGATCCAAATTTTGAATTTCAGACTTTATGGCTCGTCATAAGAAACAGCCCTCTTTACCATTCTTGTGGTCCTTCTACAACAAATTATACATGCACGTTATCTGTGTGACTTACTTAATAAAATAGCATCGTTTTTGTGACAATAAAAGAATTTTCATTTATCGACAAAAAAAACGAGATGCTGCCGGGGTGGTCCAAATTTTGAATTTCAGACCTCATTGCTCGTCCTCAATAACAGCTCCCTTTACCATTCTTGTGGTCTTTCATCAACAAATTATACATGTACGTTATCTGTGTGACTTACTCAATAAAATAGCATCATTTTTGTGACAATAAAAAAATTTTCATTTATCGACAAAAAAAACGAGATGCTGCCGGGGTGGTCCAAATTTTGAATTTCAGACCTCATTGCTCGTCCTAAAAAAACAGCTCTCTTTACCACTCTTGTGGTCTTTCATCAAAAAATTATACATGTACGTTATCTGTGTGACTTATTTAATAAAATAGCATCATTTTTGTGACAGTAAGAAAATTTTAATTTATCGACAAAAAAAACGAGATGCTGCCGGGGTGGTCCAAATTTTGAATTTCAGACCTCATTGCTCATCCTAAAAAACAGCTCTCTTCACCATTCTTGTGGTCTTTCATCAACAAATTATACATGTACGTTATCTGTGTGACTTACTTAATAAAAAAGCATCATTTTTGTGACAGTAAGAAAATTTTAATTTATCGACAAAAAAAACGAGATGCTGCCGGGGTGGTCCAAATTTTGAATTTCAGACCTCATTGCTCGTCCTCAAAAACAGCTCTCTTTACCATTCTTGTGGTCTTTCATCAACAAATTATACATGTACGTTATCTGTGTGACTTACTTAATAAAATAGCATCATTTTTGTGACAATAAAAAAATTTTCATTTATCGAAAAAAAAAAAGATGCTGCCGGAGTGATCCAAATTTTGAATTTCAGACTTTATGGCTCGTCATAAGAAACAGCTCTCTTTACCTCACTTGTGGTCTTTCATCAACAAATTATACATGTACGTTACCTGTGTGACTTACTTAATAAAATAGCATCGTTTTTGTGACAATAAAAGAATTTTCATTTATCGACAAAAAAAACGAGATGCTGCCGGGGTGGTCCAAATTTTGAATTTCGGACCTCATTGCTCGTCCTAAAAAACAGCTCTCTTTACCATTCTTGTGGTCTTTCATCAAAAAATTATACATGTACGTTATCTGTGTGACTTACTTAATAAAATAGCATCATTTTTGTGACAGTAAGAAAATTTTAATTTATCGACAAAAAAAACGAGATGCTGCCGGGGTGGTCCAAATTTTGAATTTCAGACCTCATTGCTCATCCTAAAAAACAGCTCTCTTCACCATTCTTGTGGTCTTTCATCAACAAATTATACATGTACGTTATCTGTGTGACTTACTTTATAAAATACGAGTAGCATCATTTTTGTAACAATAAAAAAATTTTCATTTATCGACAAAAAAAACGAGATGCTGCCGGGGTGGTCCAAATTTTGAATTTCAGACCTCATTGCTCGTCCTCAAAAACAGCTCTCTTTACCATTCTTGTGGTCTTTTATCAACAAATTATACATGTACGTTATCTGTGTGACTTACTTAATAAAATAGCATCATTTTTGTGACATTAAAAAAATTTTCATTTATCGACAAAAAAAACGAGATGCTGCCGGGGTGGTCCAAATTTTGAATTTCAGACCTCATTGCTCGTCCTCAAAAGCAGCTCTCTTTACCATTCTTGTGGTCTTTCATCAACAAATTATACATGTACGTTATCTGTGTGACTTACTTAATAAAATAGCATCATTTTTGTGACAACAAAACAAATTTTGAATTTCAGACCTCATTGCTCGTCCTAAAAAACAGCTCTCTTTACCATTCTTGTGGTCTTTCATCAACAAATTATACATGTACGTTATCTGTGTGACTTACTTAATAAAATAGCATCATTTTTGTGACATTAAAAAAATTTTCATTTATCGACAAAAAAAACGAGATGCTGCCGGGGTGGTCCAAATTTTGAATTTCAGACCTCATTGCTCATCCTAAAAAACAGCTCTCTTCACCATTCTTGTGGTCTTTCATCAACAAATTATACATGTACGTTATCTGTGTGACTTACTTAAGAAAATAGCATCATTTTGGTGACAATAAAAAAATTTTCATTTATCGACAAAAAAAACGAGATGCTGCCGGGGTGGTCCAAATTTTGAATTTCAGACCTCATTGCTCATCCTAAAAAACAGCTCTCTTCACCATTCTTGTGGTCTTTCATCAACAAATTATACATGTACGTTATCTGTGTGACTTACTTAATTAAATTTCATCATTTTTGTGACAATAAAAAAATTTTCATTTATCGACAAAAAAAACCAGATGCTGCCGGGGTGGTCCAAATTTTGAATTTCAGACCTCATTGCTCATCCTAAAAAACAGCTCTCTTCACCATTCTTGTGGTCTTTCATCAACAAATTATACATGTACGTTATCTGTGTGACTTACTTAAGAAAATAGCATCATTTTGGTGACAATAAAAAAATTTTCATTTATCGACAAAAAAAACGAGATGCTGCCGGGGTGGTCCAAATTTTGAATTTCAGACCTCATTGCTCGTCCTCAAAAACAGCTGTCTTTACCATTCTTGTGGTCTTTTATCAACAAATTATACATGTACGTTATCTGTGTGACTTACTTAATAAAATAGCATCATTTTTGTGACATTAAAAAAATTTTCATTTATCGACAAAAAAAACGAGATGCTGCCGGGGTGGTCCAAATTTTGAATTTCAGACCTCATTGCTCGTCCTCAAAAGCAGCTCTCTTTACCATTCTTGTGGTCTTTCATCAACAAATTATACATGTACGTTATCTGTGTGACTTACTTAATAAAATAGCATCATTTTTGTGACAACAAAACAAATTTTGAATTTCAGACCTCATTGCTCGTCCTAAAAAACAGCTCTCTTTACCATTCTTGTGGTCTTTCATCAACAAATTATACATGTACGTTATCTGTGTGACTTACTTAATAAAATAGCATCATTTTTGTGACAATAAAAAAATTTTAATTTATCGAAAAAAAAAAAAGATGCTGCCGGAGTGATCCAAATTTTGAATTTCAGACTTTATGGCTCGTCATAAGAAACAGCTCTCTTTACCTCTCTTGTGGTCTTTCATCAACAAATTATACATGTACGTTATCTGTGTGACTTACTTAATAAAATAGCATCATTTTTGTGACAATAAAAAAATTTTCATTTATCGACAAAAAAAACGAGATGCTGCCGGGGTGGTCCAAATTTTGAATTTCAGACCTCATTGCTCATCCTAAAAAACAGCTCTCTTCACAATTCTTGTGGTCTTTCATCAACAAATTATACATGTACGTTATCTGTGTGACTTACTTAATAAAATAGCATCATTTTTGTGACAATAAAAAAATTTTAATTTATCGAAAAAAAAAAGATGCTGCCGGGGTGATCCACATTTTGAATTTCAGACTTTATGGCTCGTCATAAGAAACAGCCCTCTTTACCATTCTTGTGGTCCTTCTACAACAAATTATACATGCACGTTATCTGTGTGACTTACTTAATAAAATAGCATCGTTTTTGTGACAATAAAAGAATTTTCATTTATCGACAAAAAAAACGAGATGCTGCCGGGGTGGTCCAAATTTTGAATTTCAGACCTCATTGCTCGTCCTCAAAAACAGCTCCCTTTACCATTCTTGTGGTCTTTCATCAACAAATTATACATGTACGTTATCTGTGTGACTTACTCAATAAAATAGCATCATTTTTGTGACAATAAAAAAATTTTCATTTATCGACAAAAAAAACGAGATGCTGCCGGGGTGGTCCAAATTTTGAATTTCAGACCTCATTGCTCGTCCTAAAAAACAGCTCTCTTTACCATTCTTGTGGTCTTTCATCAAAAAATTATACATGTACGTTATCTGTGTGACTTATTTAATAAAATAGCATCATTTTTGTGACAGTAAGAAAATTTTAATTTATCGACAAAAAAAACGAGATGCTGCCGGGGTGGTCCAAATTTTGAATTTCAGACCTCATTGCTCGTCCTAAAAAACAGCTCTCTTTACCATTCTTGTGGTCTTTCATCAAAAAATTATACATGTACGTTATCTGTGTGACTTATTTAATAAAATAGCATCATTTTTGTGACAGTAAGAAAATTTTAATTTATCGACAAAAAAAACGAGATGCTGCCGGGGTGGTCCAAATTTTGAATTTCAGACCTCATTGCTCATCCTAAAAAACAGCTCTCTTCACCATTCTTGTGGTCTTTCATCAACAAATTATACATGTACGTTATCTGTGTGACTTACTTAATAAAAAAGCATCATTTTTGTGACAGTAAGAAAATTTTAATTTATCGACAAAAAAAACGAGATGCTGCCGGGGTGGTCCAAATTTTGAATTTCAGACCTCATTGCTCGTCCTCAAAAACAGCTCTCTTTACCATTCTTGTGGTCTTTCATCAACAAATTATACATGTACGTTATCTGTGTGACTTACTTAATAAAATAGCATCATTTTTGTGACAATAAAAAAATTTTAATTTATCGAAAAAAAAAAGATGCTGATGGGGTGATCCACATTTTGAATTTCAGACTTTATGGCTCGTCATAAGAAACAGCTCTCTTTACCTCACTTGTGGTCTTTCATCAACAAATTATACATGTACGTTACCTGTGTGACTTACTTAATAAAATAGCATCGTTTTTGTGACAATAAAAGAATTTTCATTTATCGACAAAAAAAACGAGATGCTGCCGGGGTGGTCCAAATTTTGAATTTCAGACCTCATTGCTCGTCCTAAAAAACAGCTCTCTTTACCATTCTTGTGGTCTTTCATCAAAAAATTATACATGTACGTTATCTGTGTGACTTACTTAATAAAATAGCATCATTTTTGTGACAGTAAGAAAATTTTAATTTATCGACAAAAAAAACGAGATGCTGCCGGGGTGGTCCAAATTTTGAATTTCAGACCTCATTGCTCGTCCTAAAAAACAGCTCTCTTCACCATTCTTGTGGTCTTTCATCAACAAATTATACATGTACGTTATCTGTGTGACTTACTTTATAAAATACGAGTAGCATCATTTTTGTAACAATAAAAAAATTTTCATTTATCGACAAAAAAAACGAGATGCTGCCGGGGTGGTCCAAATTTTGAATTTCAGACCTCATTGCTCGTCCTCAAAAACAGCTCTCTTTACCATTCTTGTGGTCTTTCATCAACAAATTATACACGTACGTTATCTGTGTGACTTACTTTATAAAATACGAGTAGCATCATTTTTGTAACAATAAAAAAATTTTCATTTATCGACAAAAAAAACGAGATGCTGCCGGGGTGGTCCAAATTTTGAATTTCAGACCTCATTGCTCGTCCTCAAAAACAGCTCTCTTTACCATTCTTGTGGTCTTTCATCAACAAATAATACATGTACGTTATCTGTGTGACTTACATTATAAAATAGCATCATTTTTGTGACAATACAAAAATTTCAATTTATCGACAAAAAAACGAGATGCTGCATCATTTTTGTGACAGTAAGAAAATTTTAATTTATCGACAAAAAAAACGAGATGCTGCCGGGGTGATCCAAATTTTGAATTTCAGACCTCATTGCTCGTCCTAAAAAACAGCTCTCTTTACCATTCTTGTGGTCTTTCATCAACAAATTATACATGTACGTTATCTGTGTGACTTACTTAATTAAATTTCATCATTTTTGTGACAATAAAAAAATTTTCATTTATCGACAAAAAAAACCAGATGCAGCCGGGGTGGTCCAAATTTTGAATTTCAGACCTCATTGCTCATCCTAAAAAACAGCTCTTTTCACCATTCTTGTGGTCTTTCATCAACAAATTATACATGTACGTTATCTGTGTGACTTACTTAATAAAATAGCATCATTTTTGTGACAATAAAAAAATTTTCATTTATCGACAAAAAAAACGAGATGCTGCCGGGGTGGTCCAAATTTTGAATTTCAGACCTCATTGCTCGTCCTCAAAAACAGCTGTCTTTACCATTCTTGTGGTCTTTTATCAACAAATTATACATGTACGTTTTCTGTGTGACTTACTTAATAAAATAGCATCATTTTTGTGACATTAAAAAAATTTTCATTTATCGACAAAAAAAACGAGATGCTGCCGGGGTGGTCCAAATTTTGAATTTCAGACCTCATTGCTCGTCCTCAAAAACAGCTGTCTTTACCATTCTTGTGGTCTTTTATCAACAAATTATACATGTACGTTTTCTGTGTGACTTACTTAATAAAATAGCATCATTTTTGTGACATTAAAAAAATTTTCATTTATCGACAAAAAAAACGAGATGCTGCCGGGGTGGTCCAAATTTTGAATTTCAGACCTCATTGCTCATCCTAAAAACAGCTCTCTTCGCCATTCTTGTGGTCTTTCATCAACAAATTATACATGTACGTTATCTGTGTGACTTACTTAATAAAATAGCATCATTTTTGTGACAATAAAAAAATTTTCATTTATCGACAAAAAAAACGAGATGCTGCCGGGGTGGTCCAAATTTTGAATTTCAGACCTCATTGCTCATCCTAAAAAACAGCTCTCTTCACAATTCTTGTGGTCTTTCATCAACAAATTATACATGTACGTTATCTGTGTGACTTACTTAATAAAATAGCATCATTTTTGTGACAATAAAAAAATTTTAATTTATCGACAAAAAAAACGAGATGCTGCCGGGGTGGTCCAAATTTTGAATTTCAGACCTCATTGCTCGTCCTAAAAAACAGCTCTCTTTACCTTTCTTGTGGTCCTTCATCAACAAATTATACATGTACGTTATCTGTGTGACTTACTTAATAAAATAGCATCATTTTTGTGACAATAAAAAAATTTTCATTTATCGACAAAAAAAACGAGATGCTGCCGGGGTGGTCCAAATTTTGAATTTCAGACCTCATTGCTCATCCTAAAAAACAGCTCTCTTCACAATTCTTGTGGTCTTTCATCAACAAATTATACATGTACGTTATCTGTGTGACTTACTTAATAAAATAGTATCATTTTTGTGACAATAAAAAAATTTTAATTTATCGAAAAAAAAGAAGATGCTGCCGGGGTGATCCAAATTTTGAATTTCAGACTTTATGGCTCGTCATAAGAAACAGCCCTCTTTACCATTCTTGTGGTCCTTCTACAACAAATTATACATGCACGTTATCTGTGTGACTTACTTAATAAAATAGCATCGTTTTTGTGACAATAAAAGAATTTTCATTTATCGACAAAAAAATCGAGATGCTGCCGGGGTGGTCCAAATTTTGAATTTCAGACCTCATTGCTCGTCCTCAAAAACAGCTCCCTTTCAGACTTTATGGCTCGTCCTAAAAAACAGCTCTCTTTACCATTCTTGTGGTCTTTCATCAACAAATTATACATGTACGTTATCTGTGTGACTTACTTAATAAAAAAGCATCATTTTTGTGACAGTAAGAAAATTTTAATTTATCGACAAAAAAAACGAGATGCTGCCGGGGTGGTCCAAATTTTGAATTTCAGACCTCATTGCTCGTCCTAAAAAACAGCTCTCTCTACCATTCTTGTGGTCTTTCATCAACAAATTATACATGTACGTTATCTGTGTGACTTACTTAATAAAATAGCACCGTTTTTGGAACAATAAAAAAATTTTAATTTATCGACAAAAAAAACGAGATGCTGCCGGGGTGGTCCAAATTTTGAATTTCAGACCTCATTGCTCATCCTAAAAGACAGCTCTCTTCACCATTCTTGTGGTCTTTCATCAACAAATTATACATGTACGTTATCTGTGTGACTTACTTAATAAAATAGCATCATTTCTGTGACAATAAAAAAATTTTAATTTATCGACAAAAAAAACGAGATGCTGCCGGGGTGGTCCAAATTTTGAATTTCAGACCTCATTGCTCGTCCTAAAAAACACCTCTCTTCACCATTCTTGTGGTCTTTTATCAACAAATTATACATATACGTTATCTGTGTGACTTACTTAATAAAATAGCATCGTTTTTGTGACAATAAAAGAATTTTCATTTATCGACAAAAAAACGAGATGCTGCCGGGGTGGTCCAAATTTTGAATTTCAGACCTCATTGCTCGTCCTCAAAAACAGCTCTCTTTACCATTCTTGTGGTCTTTCATCAACAAATTATACATGTACGTTATCTGTGTGACTTACTTAATAAAATAGCATCATTTTTTGTGACAATAAAAAAATTTTCATTTATCGACAAAAAAAACGAGATGCTGCCGGGGTGGTCCAAATTTTGAATTTCAGACCTCATTGCTCATCCTAAAAAACAGCTCTCTTCACCATTCTTGTGGTCTTTCATCAACAAATTATACATGTACGTTATCTGTGTGACTTACTTAATAAAATAGCATCATTTTTGTGACAATAAAAAAATTTTCATTTATCGACAAAAAAAACGAGATGCTGCCGGGGTGGTCCAAATTTTGAATTTCAGACCTCATTGCTCGTCCTCAAAAACAGCTCTCCTTACCTTTCTTGTGGTCTTTCATCAACAAATTATACATGTACGTTACCTGTGTGACTTACTTAATAAAATAGCATCGTTTTTGTGACAATAAAAGAATTTTCATTTATCGACAAAAAAAACCAAATGCTGCCGGGGTGGTCCAAATTTTGAATTTCAGTCTTTATGGCTCGTCATAAGAAACAGCTCTCCTTACCTTTCTTGTGGTCTTTCATCAACAAATTATACATGTACGTTACCTGTGTGACTTACTTAATAAAATAGCATCGTTTTTGTGACAATAAAAGAATTTTCATTTATCGACAAAAAAAACGAGATGCTGCCGGGGTGGTCCAAATTTTGAATTTCAGACCTCATTGCTCGTCCTCAAAAACAGCTCTCTTTACCATTCTTGTGGTCTTTCATCAACAAGTTATACATGTACGTTATCTGTGTGACTTACTTAATAAAATAGCATCATTTTTGTGACAATAAAAAAATTTTCATTTATCGACAAAAAAAACGAGATGCTGCCGGGGTGGTCCAAATTTTGAATTTCAGACCTCATTGCTCGTCCTAAAAAACAGCTCTCTTTACCATTCTTGTGGTCTTTCATCAAAAAATTATACATGTACGTTATCTGTGTGACTTACTTAATAAAATAGCATCATTTTTGTGACAATAAAAAAATTGTCATTTATCGACAAAAAAAACGAGATGCTGCCGGGGTGGTCCAAATTTTGAATTTCAGACCTCATTGCTCATCCTAAAAACAGCTCTCTTCACCATTCTTGTGGTCTTTCATCAACAAATTATACATGTACGTTATCTGTGTGACTTACTTAATAAAATAGCATCATTTTTGTGACAATAAAAAAATTTTCATTTATCGACAAAAAAAACGAGATGCTGCCGGGGTGGTCCAAATTTTGAATTTCAGACCTCATTGCTCGTCCTAAAAAACAGCTCTCTTTACCATTCTTGTGGTCTTTCATCAACAAATTATACATGTACGTTATCTGTGTGACTTACTTAAAAAAAAGTCATCATTTTTGTGACAATAAAAAAATTTTCATTTATCGACAAAAAAAACGAGATGCTGCCGGGGTGGTCCAAATTTTGAATTTCAGACCTCATTGCTCATCCTAAAAAACAGCTCTCTTTACCATTCTTGTGGTCTTTCATCAACAAATTATACATGTACGTTATCTGTGTGACTTACTTAAAAAAAAGTCATCATTTTTGTGACAATAAAAAAATTTTCATTTATCGACCAAAAAAACGAGATGCTGCCGGGGTGGTCCAAATTTTGAATTTCAGACCTCATTGCTCATCCTAAAAAACAGCTCTCTTCACCATTCTTGTGGTCTTTCATCAACAAATTATACATGTACGTTATCTGTGCGACTTACTTAATAAAATAGCATCATTTTTGTGACAATAAAAAAATTTTCATTTATCGACAAAAAAAACGAGATGCTGCCGGGGTGGTCCAAATTTTGAATTTCAGACCTCATTGCTCATCCTAAAAAACAGCTCTCTTCACCATTCTTGTGGTCTTTCATCAACAAATTATACATGTACGTTATCTGTGTGACTTACTTAATAAAATAGCATCATTTTTGTGACAATAAAAAAATTTTCATTTATCGACAAAAAAAACGAGATGCTGCCGGGGTGGTCCAAATTTTGAATTTCAGACTTTATGGCTCGTCATAAGAAACAGCTCTCCTTACCTTTCTTATGGTCTTTCATCAACAAATTATACATGTACGTTACCTGTGTGACTTACTTAATAAAATAGCATCGTTTTTGTGACAATAAAAGAATTTTCATTTATCGACAAAAAAAACGAGATGCTGCCGGGGTGGTCCAAATTTTGAATTTCAGACCTCATTGCTCGTCCTCAAAAACAGCTCTCTTTACCATTCTTGTGGTCTTTCATCAACAAGTTATACATGTACGTTATCTGTGTGACTTACTTAATAAAATAGCATCGTTTTTGTGACAATAAAAGAATTTTCATTTATCGACAAAAAAACGAGATGCTGCCGGGGTGGTCCAAATTTTGAATTTCAGACCTCATTGCTCGTCCTAAAAAACAGCTCTCTTTACCATTCTTGTGGTCTTTCATCAACAAATTATACATGTACGTTATCTGTGTGACTTACTTAATAAAATAGCATCATTTTTGTGACAATAAAAAAATTTTAATTTATCGACAAAAAAAACGAGATGCTGCCGGGGTGGTCCAAATTTTGAATTTCAGACCTCATTGCTCGTCCTCAAAAACAGCTCTCTTTACCATTCTTGTGGTCTTTCATCAACAAATTATACATGTACGTTATCTGTGTGACTTACTTAATAAAATAGCATCATTTTTGTGACAATAAAAAAATTTTAATTTATCGACAAAAAAAAAGAGATGCTGCCGGGGTGGTCCAAATTTTGAATTTCAGACCTCATTGCTCGTCCTAAAAAACAGCTCTCTTTACCATTCTTGTGGTCTTTCATCAATAAATTATACATGTACGTTATCTGTGTGACTTACTTAATAAAATAGCATCATTTTTGTGACAATAAAAAAATTTTCATTTATCGACAAAAAAAACGAGATGCTGCCGGGGTGGTCCAAATTTTGAATTTCAGACCTCATTGCTCATCCTAAAAACAGCTCTCTTCACCATTCTTGTGGTCTTTCATCAACAAATTATACATGTACGTTATCTGTGTGACTTACTTAATAAAATAGCATCATTTTTGTGACAATAAAAAAATTTTCATTTATCGACAAAAAAAACGAGATGCTGCCGGGGTGGTCCAAATTTTGAATTTCAGACCTCATTGCTCGTCCTAAAAAACAGCTCTCTTTACCATTCTTGTGGTCTTTCATCAACAAATTATACATGTACGTTATCTGTGTGACTTACTTAAAAAAAAGTCATCATTTTTGTGACAATAAAAAAATTTTCATTTATCGACCAAAAAAACGAGATGCTGCCGGGGTGGTCCAAATTTTGAATTTCAGACCTCATTGCTCATCCTAAAAAACAGCTCTCTTCACCATTCTTGTGGTCTTTCATCAACAAATTATACATGTACGTTATCTGTGTGACTTACTTAATAAAATAGCATCATTTTTGTGACAATAAAAAAATTTTCATTTATCGACAAAAAAAACGAGATGCTGCCGGGGTGGTCCAAATTTTGAATTTCAGACCTCATTGCTCATCCTAAAAAACAGCTCTCTTCACCATTCTTGTGGTCTTTCATCAACAAATTATACATGTACGTTATCTGTGTGACTTACTTAATAAAATAGCATCATTTTTGTGACAATAAAAAAATTTTCATTTATCGACAAAAAAAACGAGATGCTGCCGGGGTGGTCCAAATTTTGAATTTCAGACTTTATGGCTCGTCATAAGAAACAGCTCTCCTTACCTTTCTTATGGTCTTTCATCAACAAATTATACATGTACGTTACCTGTGTGACTTACTTAATAAAATAGCATCGTTTTTGTGACAATAAAAGAATTTTCATTTATCGACAAAAAAAACGAGATGCTGCCGGGGTGGTCCAAATTTTGAATTTCAGACCTCATTGCTCGTCCTCAAAAACAGCTCTCTTTACCATTCTTGTGGTCTTTCATCAACAAGTTATACATGTACGTTACCTGTGTGACTTACTTAATAAAATAGCATCATTTTTGTGACAATAAAAAAATTTTCATTTATCGACAAAAAAAACGAGATGCTGCCGGGGTGGTCCAAATTTTGAATTTCAGACCTCATTGCTCATCCTAAAAAACAGCTCTCTTCACCATTCTTGTGGTCTTTCATCAACAAATTATACATGTACGTTATCTGTGTGACTTACTTAATAAAATAGCATCATTTTTGTGACAATAAAAAAATTTTCATTTATCGACAAAAAAAACGAGATGCTGCCGGGGTGGTCCAAATTTTGAATTTCAGACTTTATGGCTCGTCATAAGAAACAGCTCTCCTTACCTTTCTTATGGTCTTTCATCAACAAATTATACATGTACGTTACCTGTGTGACTTACTTAATAAAATAGCATCGTTTTTGTGACAATAAAAGAATTTTCATTTATCGACAAAAAAAACGAGATGCTGCCGGGGTGGTCCAAATTTTGAATTTCAGACCTCATTGCTCGTCCTCAAAAACAGCTCTCTTTACCATTCTTGTGGTCTTTCATCAACAAGTTATACATGTACGTTATCTGTGTGACTTACTTAATAAAATAGCATCGTTTTTGTGACAATAAAAGAATTTTCATTTATCGACAAAAAAACGAGATGCTGCCGGGGTGGTCCAAATTTTGAATTTCAGACCTCATCGCTCGTCCTCAAAAACAGCTCTCTTTACCATTCTTGTGGTCTTTCATCAACAAATTATACATGTACGTTATCTGTGTGACTTACTTAATAAAATAGCATCATTTTTGTGACAATAAAAAAATTTTAATTTATCGACAAAAAAAACGAGATGCTGCCGGGGTGGTCCAAATTTTGAATTTCAGACCTCATTGCTCGTCCTCAAAAACAGCTCTCTTTACCATTCTTGTGGTCTTTCATCAACAAATTATACATGTACGTTATCTGTGTGACTTACTTAATAAAATAGCATCATTTTTGTGACAATAAAAAAATTTTCATTTATCGACAAAAAAAACGAGATGCTGCCGGGGTGGTCCAAATTTTGAATTTCAGACCTCATTGCTCATCCTAAAAACAGCTCTCTTCACCATTCTTGTGGTCTTTCATCAACAAATTATACATGTACGTTATCTGTGTGACTTACTTAATAAAATAGCATCATTTTTGTGACAATAAAAAAATTTTCATTTATCGACAAAAAAAACGAGATGCTGCCGGGGTGGTCCAAATTTTGAATTTCAGACCTCATTGCTCGTCCTAAAAAACAGCTCTCTTTACCATTCTTGTGGTCTTTCATCAACAAATTATACATGTACGTTAACTGTGTGACTTACTTAAAAAAAAGGCATCATTTTTGTGACAATAAAAAAATTTTCATTTATCGACAAAAAAAACGAGATGCTGCCGGGGTGGTCCAAATTTTGAATTTCAGACCTCATTGCTCATCCTAAAAAACAGCTCTCTTCACCATTCTTGTGGTCTTTCATCAACAAATTATACATGTACGTTATCTGCGTGCCTTACTTAATAAAATAGCATCATTTTTGTGACAATAAAAAAATTTTCATTTCTCGACAAAAAAAACGAGATGCTGCCGGGGTGGTCCAAATTTTGAATTTCAGACCTCATTGCTCATCCTAAAAAACAGCTCTCTTCACCATTCTTGTGTTCTTTCATCAACAAATTATACATGTACGTTATCTGTGTGACTTACTTAATAAAATAGCATCATTTTTGTGACAATAAAAAAATTTTCATTTATCGACAAAAAAAAACCAAATGCTGCCGGGGTGGTCCAAATTTTGAATTTCAGTCTTTATGGCTCGTCATAAGAAACAGCTCTCCTTACCTTTCTTGTGGTCTTTCATCAACAAATTATACATGTACGTTACCTGTGTGACTTACTTAATAAAATAGCATCGTTTTTGTGACAATAAAAGAATTTTCATTTATCGACAAAAAAAACGAGATGCTGCCGGGGTGGTCCAAATTTTGAATTTCAGACCTCATTGCTCGTCCTCAAAAACAGCTCTCTTTACCATTCTTGTGGTCTTTCATCAACAAGTTATACATGTACGTTATCTGTGTGACTTACTTAATAAAATAGCATCATTTTTGTGACAATAAAAAAATTTTCATTTATCGACAAAAAAAACGAGATGCTGCCGGGGTGGTCCAAATTTTGAATTTCAGACCTCATTGCTCGTCCTAAAAAACAGCTCTCTTTACCATTCTTGTGGTCTTTCATCAAAAAATTATACATGTACGTTATCTGTGTGACTTACTTAATAAAATAGCATCATTTTTGTGACAATAAAAAAATTTTCATTTATCGACAAAAAAAACGAGATGCTGCCGGGGTGGTCCAAATTTTGAATTTCAGACCTCATTGCTCATCCTAAAAAACAGCTCTCTTCACCGTTCTTGTGGTCTTTCATCAACAAATTATACATGTACGTTATCTGTGTGACTTACTTAATAAAATAGCATCATTTTTGTGACAATAAAAGAATTTTCATTTATCGACAAAAAAAAAAAAATGAGATGCTGCCGGGGTGGTCCAAATTTTGAATTTCAGACCTCATTGCTCGTCCTCAAAAACAGCTCTCCTTACCTTTCTTGTGGTCTTTCATCAACAAATTATACATGTACGTTACCTGTGTGACTTACTTAATAAAATAGCATCGTTTTTGTGACAATAAAAGAATTTTCATTTATCGACAAAAAACACGAGATGCTGCCGGGGTGGTCCAAATTTTGAATTTCAGACCTCATTGCTCGTCCTCAAAAACAGCTCTCTTTACCATTCTTGTGGTCTTTCATCAACAAATTATACATGTACGTTATCTGTGTGACTTACTTAATAAAATAGCATCATTTTTGTGACAATAAAAAAATTTTATTTTATCGAAAAAAAAAAGATGCTGCCGGAGTGATCCAAATTTTGAATTTCAGACTTTACGGCTCGTCAGAAGAAACAGCTCTCTTCACCACTCTTGAGGTCTTTCATCAACAAATTATACATGTACGTTATCTGTGTGACTTACTTAATAAAAAAGCATCGTTTTTGTGACAGTAAAAAAATTTTCATTTATCGACTAAAAAAACGAGATGCTGCCGGTGTGGTCCAAAATTTGAATTTCAGACCTCATTGCTCGTCCTAAAAAACAGCTCTCTTTACCATTCTTGTAGTCTTTCATCAACAAATTATACATGTACGTTATCTGTGTGACTTACTTAATAAAAAAGCATCATTTTTGTGACAGTAAGAAAATTTTAATTTATCAACAAAAAAAACGAGATGCTGCCGGGGTGGTCCAAATTTTGAATTTCAGACCTCATTGCTCGTCCTAAAAAACAGCTCTCTTTACCATTCTTGTGGTCTTTCATCAAAAAATTATACATGTACGTTATCTGTGTGACTTACTTAATAAAATAGCATCATTTTTGTGACAATAAAAAAATTTTAATTTATCGAAAAAAAACGAGATGCTGCTGGGGTGGTCCAAATTTTGAATTTCAGACCTCATTGCTCGTCCTCAAAAACAGCTCTCTTTACCATTCTTGTGGTTTTTCATCAACAAAATATACATGTACGTTATCTGTGTGACTTACTTAATAAAATAGCATCATTTTTGTGACAATAAAAAAATTTTCATTTATCGACAAAAAAAACGAGATGCTGCCGGGGTGGTCCAAATTTTGAATTTCAGACTTTATGGCTCGTCATAAGAAACAGCTCTCCTTACCTTTCTTGTGGTCTTTCATCAACAAATTATACATGTACGTTATCTGTGTGACTTACTTAATAGAATAGCATCATTTTTGTGACAATAAAAGAATTTTCATTTATCGACAAAAAACACGAGATGCTGCCGGGGTGGTCCAAATTTTGAATTTCAGACCTCATTGCTCGTCCTCAAAAACAGCTCTCTTTACCATTCTTGTGGTCTTTCATCAACAAATTATACATGTACGTTATCTGTGTGACTTACTTAATAAAAAAGCATCATTTTTGTGACAGTAAGAAAATTTTCATTTATCGACCAAAAAAACGAGATGCTGCCGGGGTGGTCCAAATTTTGAATTTCAGACCGCATTGCTCATCCTAAAAAACACCTCTCTTCACCATTCTTGTGGTCTTTCATCAACAAATTATACATGTACGTTATCTGCGTGACTTACTTAATAAAATAGCATCATTTTTGTGACAATAAAAAAATATTCATTTCTCGACAAAAAAAACGAGATGCTGCCGGGGTGGTCCAAATTTTGAATTTCAGACCTCATTGCTCATCCTAAAAAACAGCTCTCTTCACCATTCTTGTGGTCTTTCATCAACAAATTATACATGTACGTTATCTGTGTGACTTACTTAATAAAATAGCATCATTTTTGTGACAATAAAAAAATTTTCATTTATCGACAAAAAAAACCAAATGCTGCCGGGGTGGTCCAAATTTTGAATTTCAGTCTTTATGGCTCGTCATAAGAAACAGCTCTCCTTACCTTTCTTGTGGTCTTTCATCAACAAATTATACATGTACGTTACCTGTGTGACTTACTTAATAAAATAGCATCGTTTTTGTGACAATAAAAGAATTTTCATTTATCGACAAAAAAAACGAGATGCTGCCGGGGTGGTCCAAATTTTGAATTTCAGACCTCATTGCTCGTCCTCAAAAACAGCTCTCTTTACCATTCTTGTGGTCTTTCATCAACAAGTTATACATGTACGTTATCTGTGTGACTTACTTAATAAAATAGCATCATTTTTGTGACAATAAAAAAATTTTCATTTATCGACAAAAAAAACGAGATGCTGCCGGGGTGGTCCAAATTTTGAATTTCAGACCTCATTGCTCGTCCTAAAAAACAGCTCTCTTTACCATTCTTGTGGTCTTTCGTCAAAAAATTATACATGTACGTTATCTGTGTGACTTACTTAATAAAATAGCATCATTTTTGTGACAATAAAAAAATTTTCATTTATCGACAAAAAAAACGAGATGCTGCCGGGGTGGTCCAAATTTTGAATTTCAGACCTCATTGCTCATCCTAAAAACAGCTCTCTTCACCATTCTTGTGGTCTTTCATCAACAAATTATACATGTACGTTATCTGTGTGACTTACTTAATAAAATAGCATCATTTTTGTGACAATAAAAAAATTTTCATTTATCGACAAAAAAAACGAGATGCTGCCGGGGTGGTCCAAATTTTGAATTTCAGACCTCATTGCTCGTCCTAAAAAACAGCTCTCTTTACCATTCTTGTGGTCTTTCATCAACAAATTATACATGTACGTTATCTGTGTGACTTACTTAATAAAAAAGCATCATTTTTGTGACAGTAAGAAAATTTTAATTTATCAACAAAAAAAACGAGATGCTGCCGGGGTGGTCCAAATTTTGAATTTCAGACCTCATTGCTCGTCCTCAAAAACAGCTCTCTTTACCATTCTTGTGGTCTTTCATCAACAAGTTATACATGTACGTTATCTGTGTGACTTACTTAATAAAATAGCATCGTTTTTGTGACAATAAAAGAATTTTCATTTATCGACAAAAAAACGAGATGCTGCCGGGGTGGTCCAAATTTTGAATTTCAGACCTCATCGCTCGTCCTCAAAAACAGCTCTCTTTACCATTCTTGTGGTCTTTCATCAACAAATTATACATGTACGTTATCTGTGTGACTTACTTAATAAAATAGCATCATTTTTGTGACAATAAAAAAATTTTAATTTATCGACAAAAAAAACGAGATGCTGCCGGGGTGGTCCAAATTTTGAATTTCAGACCTCATTGCTCGTCCTCAAAAACAGCTCTCTTTACCATTCTTGTGGTCTTTCATCAACAAATTATACATGTACGTTATCTGTGTGACTTACTTAATAAAATAGCATCATTTTTGTGACAATAAAAAAATTTTCATTTATCGACAAAAAAAACGAGATGCTGCCGGGGTGGTCCAAATTTTGAATTTCAGACCTCATTGCTCATCCTAAAAACAGCTCTCTTCACCATTCTTGTGGTCTTTCATCAACAAATTATACATGTACGTTATCTGTGTGACTTACTTAATAAAATAGCATCATTTTTGTGACAATAAAAAAATTTTCATTTATCGACAAAAAAAACGAGATGCTGCCGGGGTGGTCCAAATTTTGAATTTCAGACCTCATTGCTCGTCCTAAAAAACAGCTCTCTTTACCATTCTTGTGGTCTTTCATCAACAAATTATACATGTACGTTATCTGTGTGACTTACTTAAAAAAAAGGCATCATTTTTGTGACAATAAAAAAATTTTCATTTATCGACCAAAAAAACGAGATGCTGCCGGGGTGGTCCAAATTTTGAATTTCAGACCTCATTGCTCATCCTAAAAAACAGCTCTCTTCACCATTCTTGTGGTCTTTCATCAACAAATTATACATGTACGTTATCTGCGTGACTTACTTAATAAAATAGCATCATTTTTGTGACAATAAAAAAATTTTCATTTCTCGACAAAAAAAACGAGATGCTGCCGGGGTGGTCCAAATTTTGAATTTCAGACCTCATTGCTCATCCTAAAAAACAGCTCTCTTCACCATTCTTGTGGTCTTTCATCAACAAATTATACATGTACGTTATCTGTGTGACTTACTTAATAAAATAGCATCATTTTTGTGACAATAAAAAAATTTTCATTTATCGACAAAAAAAACCAAATGCTGCCGGGGTGGTCCAAATTTTGAATTTCAGTCTTTATGGCTCGTCATAAGAAACAGCTCTCCTTACCTTTCTTGTGGTCTTTCATCAACAAATTATACATGTACGTTACCTGTGTGACTTACTTAATAAAATAGCATCGTTTTTGTGACAATAAAAGAATTTTCATTTATCGACAAAAAAAACGAGATGCTGCCGGGGTGGTCCAAATTTTGAATTTCAGACCTCATTGCTCGTCCTCAAAAACAGCTCTCTTTACCATTCTTGTGGTCTTTCATCAACAAGTTATACATGTACGTTATCTGTGTGACTTACTTAATAAAATAGCATCATTTTTGTGACAATAAAAAAATTTTCATTTATCGACAAAAAAAACGAGATGCTGCCGGGGTGGTCCAAATTTTGAATTTCAGACCTCATTGCTCGTCCTAAAAAACAGCTCTCTTTACCATTCTTGTGGTCTTTCATCAAAAAATTATACATGTACGTTATCTGTGTGACTTACTTAATAAAATAGCATCATTTTTGTGACAATAAAAAAATTTTCATTTATCGACAAAAAAAACGAGATGCTGCCGGGGTGGTCCAAATTTTGAATTTCAGACCTCATTGCTCATCCTAAAAAACAGCTCTCTTCACCATTCTTGTGGTCTTTCATCAACAAATTATACATGTACGTTATCTGTGTGACTTACTTAATAAAATAGCATCATTTTTGTGACAATAAAAGAATTTTCATTTATCGACAAAAAAAAAAAAATGAGATGCTGCCGGGGTGGTCCAAATTTTGAATTTCAGACCTCATTGCTCGTCCTCAAAAACAGCTCTCCTTACCTTTCTTGTGGTCTTTCATCAACAAATTATACATGTACGTTACCTGTGTGACTTACTTAATAAAATAGCATCGTTTTTGTGACAATAAAAGAATTTTCATTTATCGACAAAAAACACGAGATGCTGCCGGGGTGGTCCAAATTTTGAATTTCAGACCTCATTGCTCGTCCTCAAAAACAGCTCTCTTTACCATTCTTGTGGTCTTTCATCAACAAATTATACATGTACGTTATCTGTGTGACTTACTTAATAAAATAGCATCATTTTTGTGACAATAAAAAAATTTTATTTTATCGAAAAAAAAAAGATGCTGCCGGAGTGATCCAAATTTTGAATTTCAGACTTTACGGCTCGTCAGAAGAAACAGCTCTCTTCACCACTCTTGAGGTCTTTCATCAACAAATTATACATGTACGTTATCTGTGTGACTTACTTAATAAAAAAGCATCGTTTTTGTGACAGTAAAAAAATTTTCATTTATCGACAAAAAAAACGAGATGCTGCCGGTGTGGTCCAAAATTTGAATTTCAGACCTCATTGCTCGTCCTAAAAAACAGCTCTCTTTACCATTCTTGTAGTCTTTCATCAACAAATTATACATGTACGTTATCTGTGTGACTTACTTAATAAAAAAGCATCATTTTTGTGACAGTAAGAAAATTTTAATTTATCAACAAAAAAAACGAGATGCTGCCGGGGTGGTCCAAATTTTGAATTTCAGACCTCATTGCTCGTCCTAAAAAACAGCTCTCTTTACCATTCTTGTGGTCTTTCATCAAAAAATTATACATGTACGTTATCTGTGTGACTTACTTAATAAAATAGCATCATTTTTGTGACAATAAAAAAATTTTAATTTATCGAAAAAAAACGAGATGCTGCTGGGGTGGTCCAAATTTTGAATTTCAGACCTCATTGCTCGTCCTCAAAAACAGCTCTCTTTACCATTCTTGTGGTTTTTCATCAACAAAATATACATGTACGTTATCTGTGTGACTTACTTAATAAAATAGCATCATTTTTGTGACAATAAAAAAATTTTCATTTATCGACAAAAAAAACGAGATGCTGCCGGGGTGGTCCAAATTTTGAATTTCAGACTTTATGGCTCGTCATAAGAAACAGCTCTCCTTACCTTTCTTGTGGTCTTTCATCAACAAATTATACATGTACGTTATCTGTGTGACTTACTTAATAGAATAGCATCATTTTTGTGACAATAAAAGAATTTTCATTTATCGACAAAAAACACGAGATGCTGCCGGGGTGGTCCAAATTTTGAATTTCAGACCTCATTGCTCGTCCTCAAAAACAGCTCTCTTTACCATTCTTGTGGTCTTTCATCAACAAATTATACATGTACGTTATCTGTGTGACTTACTTAATAAAAAAGCATCATTTTTGTGACAGTAAGAAAATTTTCATTTATCGACCAAAAAAACGAGATGCTGCCGGGGTGGTCCAAATTTTGAATTTCAGACCGCATTGCTCATCCTAAAAAACACCTCTCTTCACCATTCTTGTGGTCTTTCATCAACAAATTATACATGTACGTTATCTGCGTGACTTACTTAATAAAATAGCAACATTTTTGTGACAATAAAAAAATTTTCATTTCTCGACAAAAAAAACGAGATGCTGCCGGGGTGGTCCAAATTTTGAATTTCAGACCTCATTGCTCATCCTAAAAAACAGCTCTCTTCACCATTCTTGTGGTCTTTCATCAACAAATTATACATGTACGTTATCTGTGTGACTTACTTAATAAAATAGCATCATTTTTGTGACAATAAAAAAATTTTCATTTATCGACAAAAAAAACCAAATGCTGCCGGGGTGGTCCAAATTTTGAATTTCAGTCTTTATGGCTCGTCATAAGAAACAGTTCTCCTTACCTTTCTTGTGGTCTTTCATCAACAAATTATACATGTACGTTACCTGTGTGACTTACTTAATAAAATAGCATCGTTTTTGTGACAATAAAAGAATTTTCATTTATCGACAAAAAAAACGAGATGCTGCCGGGGTGGTCCAAATTTTGAATTTCAGACCTCATTGCTCGTCCTCAAAAACAGCTCTCTTTACCATTCTTGTGGTCTTTCATCAACAAGTTATACATGTACGTTATCTGTGTGACTTACTTAATAAAATAGCATCATTTTTGTGACAATAAAAAAATTTTCATTTATCGACAAAAAAAACGAGATGCTGCCGGGGTGGTCCAAATTTTGAATTTCAGACCTCATTGCTCGTCCTAAAAAACAGCTCTCTTTACCATTCTTGTGGTCTTTCATCAAAAAATTATACATGTACGTTATCTGTGTGACTTACTTAATAAAATAGCATCATTTTTGTGACAATAAAAAAATTTTCATTTATCGACAAAAAAAACGAGATGCTGCCGGGGTGGTCCAAATTTTGAATTTCAGACCTCATTGCTCATCCTAAAAAACAGCTCTCTTCACCATTCTTGTGGTCTTTCATCAACAAATTATACATGTACGTTATCTGTGTGACTTACTTAATAAAATAGCATCATTTTTGTGACAATAAAAGAATTTTCATTTATCGACAAAAAACACGAGATGCTGCCGGGGTAGTCCAAATTTTAAATTTCAGACCTTTACCATTCTTGTGGTCTTTCATCAACAAATTATACATGTACGTTATCTGTGTGACTTACTTAATAAAATAGCATCATTTTTGTGACAATAAAAAAATTTTAAATTATCGAAAAAAAAAAGATGCTGCCGGAGTGATCCAAATTTTGAATTTCAGACTTTATGGCTCGTCAGAAGAAACAGCTCTCTTTACCATTCTTGTGGTCCTTCATCAACAAATTATACATGTACGTTATCTGTGTGACTTACTTAATAAAAAAGCATCATTTTTGTGACAGTAAGAAAATTTTAATTTATCAACAAAAAAAACGAGATGCTGCCGGGGTGGTCCAAATTTTGAATTTCAGACCTCATTGCTCGTCCTAAAAAACAGCTCTCTTTACCATTCTTGTGGTCTTTCATCAAAAAATTATACATGTACGTTATCTGTGTGACTTACTTAATAAAATAGCATCATTTTTGTGACAATAAAAAAATTTTAATTTATCGAAAAAAAACGAGATGCTGCTGGGGTGGTCCAAATTTTGAATTTCAGACCTCATTGCTCGTCCTCAAAAACAGCTCTCTTTACCATTCTTGTGGTCTTTCATCAACAAAATATACATGTACGTTATCTGTGTGACTTACTTAATAAAATAGCATCATTTTTGTGACAATAAAAAAATTTTCATTTATCGACAAAAAAAACGAGATGCTGCCGGGGTGGTCCAAATTGTGAATTTCAGACCTCATTGCTCATCCTAAAAACAGCTCTCTTCACCACTCTTGTGGTCTTTCATCAACAAATTATACATGTACGTTATCTGTGTGACTTACTTAATAAAATAACATCATTTTTGTGACAATAAATAAATTTTAATTTATCGAAAAAAAAAACGAGATGCTGCCGGGGTGGTCCAAATTTTGAATTTCAGACCTCATTGCTCATCCTAAAAAACAGCTCTCTTCACCATTCTTGTGGTCTTTCATCAACAAATTATACATGTACGTTATCTGTGTGACTTACTTAATAAAATAGCATCATTTTTGTGACAATAAAAGAATTTTCATTTATCGACAAAAAACACGAGATGCTGCCGGGGTAGTCCAAATTTTAAATTTCAGACCTTTACCATTCTTGTGGTCTTTCATCAACAAATTATACATGTACGTTATCTGTGTGACTTACTTAATAAAATAGCATCATTTTTGTGACAATAAAAAAATTTTAAATTATCGAAAAAAAAAAGATGCTGCCGGAGTGATCCAAATTTTGAATTTCAGACTTTACGGCTCGTCAGAAGAAACAGCTCTCTTTACCATTCTTGTGGTCCTTCATCAACAAATTATACATGTACGTTATCTGTGTGACTTACTTAATAAAAAAGCATCATTTTTGTGACAGTAAGAAAATTTTAATTTATCAACAAAAAAAACGAGATGCTGCCGGGGTGGTCCAAATTTTGAATTTCAGACCTCATTGCTCGTCCTAAAAAACAGCTCTCTTTACCATTCTTGTGGTCTTTCATCAAAAAATTATACATGTACGTTATCTGTGTGACTTACTTAATAAAATAGCATCATTTTTGTGACAATAAAAAAATTTTAATTTATCGAAAAAAAACGAGATGCTGCTGGGGTGGTCCAAATTTTGAATTTCAGACCTCATTGCTCGTCCTCAAAAACAGCTCTCTTTACCATTCTTGTGGTCTTTCATCAACAAAATATACATGTACGTTATCTGTGTGACTTACTTAATAAAATAGCATCATTTTTGTGACAATAAAAAAATTTTCATTTATCGACAAAAAAAACGAGATGCTGCCGGGGTGGTCAAAATTTTGAATTTCAGACTTTATGGCTCGTCATAAGAAACAGCTCTCCTTACCTTTCTTGTGGTCTTTCATCAACAAATTATACATGTACGTTACCTGTGTGACTTACTTAATAAAATAGCATCGTTTTTGTGACAATAAAAGAATTTTCATTTATCGACAAAAAACACGAGATGCTGCCGGGGTGGTCCAAATTTTGAATTTCAGACCTCATTGCTCGTCCTCAAAAACAGCTCTCTTTACCATTCTTGTGGTCTTTCATCAACAAATTATACATGTACGTTATCTGTGTGACTTACTTAATAAAATAGCATCATTTTTGTGACAATAAAAAAATTTTCATTTATCGACAAAAAAAACGAGATGCTGCCGGGGTGGTCCAAATTTTGAATTTCAGACTTTATTGCTCGTCCTAAAAACAGCTCTCTTCACCACTCTTGTGGTCTTTCATCAACAAATTATACATGTACGTTATCTGTGTGACTTACTTAATAAAATAACATCATTTTTGTGACAATAAATAAATTTTAATTTATCGAAAAAAAAAAGATGCTGCCGGAGTTATCCAAATTTTGAATTTCACACTTTATGGCTCGTCAGAAGAAACAGCTCTCTTTACCATTCTTGTGGTCCTTCATCAACAAATTATACATGTACGTTATCTGTGTGACTTACTTAATAAAATAGCATCATTTTTGTGACAATAAAAAAATTTTCATTTATCGACAAAAAAAACGAGATGCTGCCGGGGTGGTCCAAATTGTGAATTTCAGACCTCATTGCTCGTCCTAAAAAACAGCTCTCTTTACCATTCTTGAAGTCTTTCATCAACAAATTATACATGTACGTTATCTGTGTGACTTACTTAATAGAAAAGCATCATTTTTGTGACAGTAAGAAAATTTTAATTTATCGACAAAAAAAACGAGATGCTGCCGGGGTGGTCCAAATTTTGAATTTCAGACCTCATTGCTCGTCCTCAAAAACAGCTCTCTTTACCATTCTTGTGGTCTTTCATCAACAAAATATACATGTACGTTATCTGTGTGACTTACTTAATAAAATAGCATCATTTTTGTGACAATAAAAAAATTTTCATTTATCGACAAAAAAAACGAGATGCTGCCGGGGTGGTCCAAATTGTGAATTTCAGACCTCATTGCTCATCCTAAAAACAGCTCTCTTCACCACTCTTGTGGTCTTTCATCAACAAATTATACATGTACGTTATCTGTGTGACTTACTTAATAAAATAACATCATTTTTGTGACAATAAAAAAATTTTAATTTATCGAAAAAAAAAAGATGCTGCCGGAGTGATCCAAATTTTGAATTTCAGACTTTACGGCTCGTCAGAAGAAACAGCTCTCTTTACCATTCTTGTGGTCCTTCATCAACAAATTATACATGTACGTTATCTGTGTGACTTACTTAATAAAAAAGCATCGTTTTTGTGACAGTAAAAAAATTTTCATTTATCGACAAAAAAAACGAGATGCTGCCGGGGTGGTCCAAAATTTGAATTTCAGACCTCATTGCTCGTCCTAAAAAACAGCTCTCTTTACCATTCTTGTAGTCTTTCATCAACAAATTATACATGTACGTTATCTGTGTGACTTACTTAATAAAAAAGCATCATTTTTGTGACAGTAAGAAAATTTTAATTTATCAACAAAAAAAACGAGATGCTGCCGGGGTGGTCCAAATTTTGAATTTCAGACCTCATTGCTCGTCCTAAAAAACAGCTCTCTTTACCATTCTTGTGGTCTTTCATCAAAAAATTATACATGTACGTTATCTGTGTGACTTACTTAATAAAATAGCATCATTTTTGTGACAATAAAAAAATTTTAATTTATCGAAAAAAAACGATATGCTGCTGGGGTGGTCCAAATTTTGAATTTCAGACCTCATTGCTCGTCCTCAAAAACAGCTCTCTTTACCATTCTTGTGGTCTTTTATCAACAAAATATACATGTACGTTATCTGTGTGACTTACTTAATAAAATAGCATCATTTTTGTGACAATAAAAAAATTTTCATTTATCGACAAAAAAAACGAGATGCTGCCGGGGTGGTCCAAATAGTGAATTTCAGACCTCATTGCTCATCCTAAAAACAGCTCTCTTCACCACTCTTGTGGTCTTTCATCAACAAATTATACATGTACGTTATCTGTGTGACTTACTTAATAAAATAACATCATTTTTGTGACAATAAAAAAATTTTCATTTATCGACAAAAAAAACGAGATGTTGCCGGGGTGGTCCAAATTTTGAATTTCAGACTTTATGGCTCGTCATAAGAAACAGCTCTCCTTACCTTTCTTGTGGTCTTTCATCAACAAATTATACATGTACGTTACCTGTGTGACTTACTTAATAATATAGCATCGTTTTTGTGACAATAAAAGAATTTTCATTTATCGACAAAAAACACGAGATGCTGCCGGGGTGGTCCAAATTTTGAATTTCAGACCTCATTGCTCGTCCTCAAAAACAGCTCTCTTTACCATTCTTGTGGTCTTTCATCAACAAATTATACATGTACGTTATCTGTGTGACTTACTTAATAAAAAAGCATCATTTTTGTGACAGTAAGAAAATTTTAATTTATCGACAAAAAAAACGAGATGCTGCCGGGGTGGTCCAAATTTTGAATTTCAGACCGCATTGCTCATCCTAAAAAACACCTCTCTTCACCATTCTTGTGGTCTTTTATCAACAAATTATACATATACGTTATCTGTGTGACTTACTTAATAAAATAGCATCGTTTTTGTGACAATAAAAGAATTTTCATTTATCGACAAAAAAACGAGATGCTGCCGGGGTGGTCCAAATTTTGAATTTCAGACCTCATTGCTCGTCCTCAAAAACAGCTCTCTTTACCATTCTTGTGGTCTTTCATCAACAAATTATACATGTACGTTATCTGTGTGACTTACTTAATAAAATAGCATCATTTTTGTGACAATAAAAAAATTTTCATTTATCGACAAAAAAAACGAGATGCTGCCGGGGTGGTCCAAATTGTGAATTTCAGACCTCATTGCTCATCCTTAAAACAGCTCTCTTCACCACTCTTGTGGTCTTTCATCAACAAATTATACATGTACGTTATCTGTGTGACTTACTTAATAAAATAGCATCATTTTTGTGACAATAAAAAAATTTTAATTTATCGAAAAAAAAACGAGATGCTGCCGGGGTGGTCCAAATTTTGAATTTCAGACCTCATTGCTCGTCCTCAAAAACAGCTCTCTTTACCATTCTTGTGGTCTTTCATCAACAAATTATACATGTACGTTATCTGTGTGACTTACTTAATAGAAAAGCATCATTTTTGTGACAGTAAGAAAATTTTAATTTATCGACAAAAAAAACGAGATGCTGCCGGGGTGGTCCAAATTTTGAATTTCAGACCGCATTGCTCATCCTAAAAAACACCTCTCTTCACCATTCTTGTGGTCTTTTATCAACAAATTATACATGTACGTTATCTGTGTGACTTACTTAATAAAATAACATCATTTTTGTGACAATAAAAAAATTTTAATTTATCGAAAAAAAAAAGATGCTGCCGGAGTGATCCAAATTTTGAATTTCAGACTTTATGGCTCGTCAGAAGAAACAGCTCTCTTTACCATTCTTGAAGTCTTTCATCAACAAATTATACATGTACGTTATCTGTGTGACTTACTTAATAGAAAAGCATCATTTTTGTGACAGTAAGAAAATTTTAATTTATCGACAAAAAAAACGAGATGCTGCCGGGGTGGTCCAAATTTTGAATTTCAGACCGCATTGCTCATCCTAAAAAACACCTCTCTTCACCATTCTTGTGGTCTTTTATCAACAAATTATACATATACGTTATCTGTGTGACTTACTTAATAAAATAACATCATTTTTGTGACAATAAAAAAATTTTCATTTATCGACAAAAAAAACGAGATGCTGCCGGGGTGGTCCAAATTTTGAATTTCGGACCTCATTGCTCGTCCTAAAAAACAGCTCTCTTTACCATTCTTGTGGGCTTTCATCAACAAATTATACATGTACGTTATCTGTGTGACTTACTTAAAAAAAAGGCATCATTTTTGTGACAATAAAAAAATTTTCATTTATCGACAAAAAAACGAGATGCTGCCGGGGTGGTCCAAATTTTGAATTTCAGACCTCATTGCTCATCCTAAAAACAGCTCCCTTCACCATTCTTGTGGTCTTTCATCAACAAATCATACATGTACGTTATCTGTGTGACTTACTTAATAAAATAGCATCATTTTTGTGACAATAAAAACATTTTCATTTATTGACAAAAAAAACGAGATGCTGCCGGGGTGGTCCAAATTTTGAATTTCAGACTTTATGGCTCGTCATAAGAAACAGCTCTCCTTACCTTTCTTGTGGTCTTTCATCAACAAATTATACATGTACGTTACCTGTGTGACTTACTTAATAAAATAGCATCGTTTTTGTGACAATAAAAGAATTTTCATTTATCGACAAAAAAAACGAGATGCTGCCGGGGTGGTCCAAATTTTGAATTTCAGACCTCATTGCTCGTCCTCAAAAACAGCTCTCTTTACCATTCTTGTGGTCTTTCATCAACAAATTATACATGTACGTTATCTGTGTGACTTACTTAATAAAATAGCATCATTTTTGTGACAATACAAAAATTTTCATTTATCGACAAAAAAAACGAGATGCTGCCGGGGTGGTCCAAATTTTGAATTTCAGACCTCATTGCTCATCCTAAAAAACAGCTCTCTTCACCATTCTTGTGGTCTTTCATCAACAAATTATACATGTACGTTATCTGTGTGACTTACTTAATAAAATAGCATCATTTTTGGGACAATAAAAGAATTTTCATTTATCGACAAAAAAAACGAGATGCTGCCGGGGTGGTCCAAATTTTGAATTTCAGACCTCATTGCTCGTCCTCAAAAACAGCTCTCTTTACCATTCTTGTGGTCTTTCATCAACAAATTATACATGTACGTTATCTGTGTGACTTACTTAATAAAAAAGCTTCATTTTTGTGACAGTAAGAAAATTTTAATTTATCGACAAAAAAAACGAGATGCTGCTGGGGTGGTCCAAATTTTGAATTTCAGACCTCATTGCTCGTCCTAAAAAACAGCTCTCTTTACCATTCTTGTGGTCTTTCATCAAAAAATTATACATGTACGTTATCTGTGTGACTTACTTAATAAAATAGCATCATTTTTGTGCCAATAAAAAAATTTTCATTTATCGAAAAAAAAAACGAGATGCTGCCGGGGTGGTCCAAATTTTGAATTTCAGACTTTACGGCTCGTCATAAGAAACAGCTCTCCTTACCTTTCTTGTGGTCTTTCATCAACAAATTATACATGTACGTTACCTGTGTGACTTACTTAATAAAATAGCATCGTTTTTGTGACAATAAAATAATTTTCATTTATCGACAAAAAACACGAGATGCTGCCGGGGTGGTACAAATTTTGAATTTCAGACCTCATTGCTCGTCCTCAAAAACAGCTCTCTTTACCATTCTTGTGGTCTTTCATCAACAAATTATACATGTACGTTATCTGTGTGACTTACTTAATAAAATAGCATCATTTTTGTGACAATAAAAAAATTTTAATTTATCGAAAAAAAAAAGATGCTGCCGGAGTGATCCAAATTTTGAATTTCAGACTTTATGGCTCGTCAGAAGAAACTGCTCTCTTTACCATTCTTGTGGTCCTTCATCAACAAATTATACATGTACGTTATCTGTGTGACTTACTTAATAAAAAAGCATCGTTTTTGTGACAGTAAAAAAATTTTCATTTATCGACAAAAAAAACGAGATGCTGCCGGGGTGGTCCAAAATTTGAATTTCAGACCTCATTGCTCGTCCTAAAAAACAGCTCTCTTTACCATTCTTGTAGTCTTTCATCAACAAATTATACATGTACGTTATCTGTGTGACTTACTTAATAAAATAGCATCATTTTTGTGACAATAAAAAAATTTTCATTTATCGACAAAAAAAACGAGATGCTGCCGGGGTGGTCCAAATTTTGAATTTCAGACCTCATTGCTCGTCCTAAAAAACAGCTCTCTTTACCATTCTTGTGGTCTTTCATCAACAAATTATACATGTACGTTATCTGTGTGACTTACTTAAAAAAAAGGCATCATTTTTGTGACAATAAAAAAATTTTCATTTATCGACCAAAAAAACGAGATGCTGCCGGGGTGGTCCAAATTTTGAATTTCAGACCTCATTGCTCATCCAAAAAAACAGCTCTCTTCACCATTCTTGTGGTCTTTCATCAACAAATTATACATGTACGTTATCTGCGTGACTTACTTAATAAAATAGCATCATTTTTGTGACAATAAAAAAATTTTCATTTATCGACAAAAAAAACGAGATGCTGCCGGGGTGGTCCAAATTTTGAATTTCAGACCTCATTGCTCATCCTAAAAAACAGCTCTCTTCACCATTCTTGAAGTCTTTCATCAACAAATTATACATGTACGTTATCTGTGTGACTTACTTAATAGAAAAGCATCATTTTTGTGACAGTAAGAAAATTTTAATTTATCGACAAAAAAAACGAGATGCTGCCGGGGTGGTCCAAATTTTGAATTTCAGACCGCATTGCTCATCCTAAAAAACACCTCTCTTCACCACTCTTGTGGTCTTTTATCAACAAATTATACATATACGTTATCTGTGTGACTTACTTAATAAAATAGCATCATTTTTGTGACAATAAAAAAATTTTCATTTATCGACAAAAAAAACGAGATGCTGCCGGGGTGGTCCAAATTGTGAATTTCAGACCTCATTGCTCATCCTAAAAACAGCTCTCTTCACCACTCTTGTGGTCTTTCATCAACAAATTATACATGTACGTTATCTGTGTGACTTACTTAATAAAATAACATCATTTTTGTGACAATAAAAAAATTTTCATTTATCGACAAAAAAAACGAGATGCTGCCGGGGTGGTCCAAATTTTGAATTTCGGACCTCATTGCTCGTCCTAAAAAACAGCTCTCTTTACCATTCTTGTGGGCTTTCATCAACAAATTATACATGTACGTTATCTGTGTGACTTACTTAAAAAAAAGGCATCATTTTTGTGACTTTAAAAAAATTTTCATTTATCGACAAAAAAACGAGATGCTGCCGGGGTGGTCCAAATTTTGAATTTCAGACCTCATTGCTCATCCTAAAAACAGCTCCCTTCACCATTCTTGTGGTCTTTCATCAACAAATTATACATGTACGTTATCTGTGTGACTTACTTAATAAAATAGCATCATTTTTGTGACAATAAAAAAATTTTCATTTATTGACAAAAAAAACGAGATGCTGCCGGGGTGGTCCAAATTTTGAATTTCAGACTTTATGGCTCGTCATAAGAAACAGCTCTCCTTACCTTTCTTGTGGTCTTTCATCAACAAATTATACATGTACGTTACCTGTGTGACTTACTTAATAAAATAGCATCGTTTTTGTGACAATAAAAGAATTTTCATTTATCGACAAAAAAAACGAGATGCTGCCGGGGTGGTCCAAATTTTGAATTTCAGACCTCATTGCTCGTCCTCAAAAACAGCTCTCTTTACCATTCTTGTGGTCTTTCATCAACAAATTATACATGTACGTTATCTGTGTGACTTACTTAATAAAATAGCATCATTTTTGTGACAATACAAAAATTTTCATTTATCGACAAAAAAAACGAGATGCTGCCGGGGTGGTCCAAATTTTGAATTTCAGACCTCATTGCTCATCCTAAAAAACAGCTCTCTTCACCATTCTTGTGGTCTTTCATCAACAAAGTATACATGTACGTTATCTGTGTGACTTACTTAATAAAATAGCATCATTTTTGTGACAATAAAAGAATTTTCATTTATCGACAAAAAAACGAGATGCTGCCGGGGTGGTCCAAATTTTGAATTTCAGACCTCATTGCTCGTCCTCAAAAACAGCTCTCTTTACCATTCTTGTGGTCTTTCATCAACAAATTATACATGTACGTTATCTGTGTGACTTACTTAATAAAAAAGCATCATTTTTGTGACAGTAAGAAAATTTTAATTTATCGACAAAAAAAACGAGATGCTGCTGGGGTGGTCCAAATTTTGAATTTCAGACCTCATTGCTCGTCCTAAAAAACAGCTCTCTTTACCATTCTTGTGGTCTTTCATCAAAAAATTATACATGTACGTTATCTGTGTGACTTACTTAATAAAATAGCATCATTTTTGTGCCAATAAAAAAATTTTCATTTATCGAAAAAAAAAACGAGATGCTGCCGGGGTGGTCCAAATTTTGAATTTCAGACTTTATGGCTCGTCATAAGAAACAGCTCTCCTTACCTTTCTTGTGGTCTTTCATCAACAAATTATACATGTACGTTACCTGTGTGACTTACTTAATAAAATAGCATCGTTTTTGTGACAATAAAAGAATTTTCATTTATCGACAAAAAACACGAGATGCTGCCGGGGTGGTACAAATTTTGAATTTCAGACCTCATTGCTCGTCCTCAAAAACAGCTCTCTTTACCATTCTTGTGGTCTTTCATCAACAAATTATACATGTACGTTATCTGTGTGACTTACTTAATAAAAAAGCATCATTTTTGTGACAATAAAAAAATTTTAGTTTATCGAAAAAAAAAGATGCTGCCGGAGTGATCCAAATTTTGAATTTCAGACTTTATGGCTCGTCAGAAGAAACAGCTCTCTTTACCATTCTTGTGGTCCTTCATCAACAAATTATACATGTACGTTATCTGTGTGACTTACTTAATAAAAAAGCATCGTTTTTGTGACAGTAAAAAAATTTTCATTTATCGACAAAAAAAACGAGATGCTGCCGGGGTGGTCCAAAATTTGAATTTCAGACCTCATTGCTCGTCCTAAAAAACAGCTCTCTTTACCATTCTTGTAGTCTTTCATCAACAAATTATACATGTACGTTATCTGTGTGACTTACTTAATAAAATAGCATCATTTTTGTGACAATAAAAAAATTTTCATTTATCGACAAAAAAAACGAGATGCTGCCGGGGTGGTCCAAATTTTGAATTTCAGACCTCATTGCTCGTCCTAAAAAACAGCTCTCTTTACCATTCTTGTGGTCTTTCATCAACAAATTATACATGTACGTTATCTGTGTGACTTACTTAAAAAAAAGGCATCATTTTTGTGACAATAAAAAAATTTTCATTTATCGACCAAAAAAACGAGATGCTGCCGGGGTGGTCCAAATTTTGAATTTCAGACCTCATTGCTCATCCTAAAAAACAGCTCTCTTCACCATTCTTGTGGTCTTTCATCAACAAATTATACATGTACGTTATCTGCATGACTTACTTAATAAAATAGCATCATTTTTGTGACAATAAAAAAATTTTCATTTATCGACAAAAAAAACGAGATGCTGCCGGGGTGGTCCAAATTTTGAATTTCAGACCTCATTGCTCATCCTAAAAAACAGCTCTCTTCACCATTCTTGTGGTCTTTCATCAACAAATTATACATGTACGTTATCTGTGTGACTTACTTAATAAAATAGCATCATTTTTGTGACAATAAAAAAATTTTCATTTATCGACAAAAAAAACGAGATGCTGCCGGGGTGGTCCAAATTTTGAATTTCAGACCTCATTGCTCATCCTAAAAAACAGCTCTCTTCACCATTCTTGTGGTCTTTCATCAACAAATTATACATGTACGTTATCTGTGTGACTTACTTAATAAAATAGCATCATTTTTGTGACAATAAAAAAATTTTCATTTATCGACAAAAAACACCAAATGCTGCCGGGGTGGTCCAAATTTTGAATTTCAGACCTCATTGCTCATCCTAAAAAACAGCTCTCTTCACCATTCTTGTGGTCTTTCATCAACAAATTATACATGTACGTTATCTGTGTGACTTACTTAATAAAATAGCATCGTTTTTGTGACAATAAAAGAATTTTCATTTATCGACAAAAAAAACGAGATGCTGCCGGGGTGGTCCAAATTTTGAATTTCAGACCTCATTGCCCGTCCTCAAAAACAGCTCTCTTTACCATTCTTGTGGTCTTTCATCAACAAGTTATACATGTACGTTATCTGTGTGACTTACTTAATAAAATAGCATCATTTTTGTGACAATAAAAAAATTTTCATTTATCGACAAAAAAAACGAGATGCTGCCGGGGTGGTCCAAATTTTGAATTTCAGACCTCATTGCTCGTCCTAAAAAACAGCTCTCTTTACCATTCTTGTGGTCTTTCATCAAAAAATTATACATGTACGTTATCTGTGTGACTTACTTAATAAAATAGCATCATTTTTGTGACAATAAAAAAATTTTCATTTATCGACAAAAAAAACGAGATGCTGCCGGGGTGGTCCAAATTTTGAATTTCAGACCTCATTGCTCATCCTAAAAAACAGCTCTCTTCACCATTCTTGTGGTCTTTCATCAACAAATTATACATGTACGTTATCTGTGTGACTTACTTAATAAAATAGCATCATTTTTGTGACAATAAAAGAATTTTCATTTATCGACAAAAAAAACGAGATGCTGCCGGGGTGGTCCAAATTTTGAATTTCAGACCTCATTGCTCGTCCTCAAAAACAGCTCTCTTTACCATTCTTGTGGTCTTTCATCAACAAATTATACATGTACGTTATCTGTGTGACTTACTTAATAAAATAGCATCATTTTTGTGACAATAAAAAAATTTTAATTTATCGAAAAAAAAAGATGCTGCCGGAGTGATCCAAATTTTGAATTTCAGACTTTATGGCTCGTCAGAAGAAACAGCTCTCTTTACCATTCTTGTGGTCCTTCATCAACAAATTATACATGTACGTTATCTGTGTGACTTACTTAATAAAAAAGCATCGTTTTTGTGACAGTAAAAAAATTTTAATTTATCGACAAAAAAAACGAGATGCTGCCGGGGTGGTCCAAATTTTGAATTTCAGACTTTATGGCTCGTCATAAGAAACAGCTCTCCTTACCTTTCTTGTGGTCTTTCATCAACAAATTATACATGTACGTTACCTGTGTGACTTACTTAATAAAATAGCATCGTTTTTGTGACAATAAAAGAATTTTCATTTATCGACAAAAAACACGAGATGCTGCCGGGGTGGTCCAAATTGTGAATTTCAGACCTCATTGCTCATCCTAAAAACAGCTCTCTTCACCACTCTTGTGGTCTTTCATCAACAAATTATACATGTACGTTATCTGTGTGACTTACTTAATAAAATAGCATCATTTTTGTGACAATAAAAAAATTTGAATTTATCGAAAAAAAAACGAGATGCTGCCGGGGTGGTCCAAATTTTGAATTTCAGACCTCATTGCTCGTCCTCAAAAACAGCTCTCTTTACCATTCTTGTGGTCTTTCATCAACAAATTATACATGTACGTTATCTGTGTGACTTACTTAATAAAATAGCATCATTTTTGTGACAATAAAAAAATTTTCATTTATCGACAAAAAAAACGAGATGCTGCCGGGGTGGTCCAAATTGTGAATTTCAGACCTCATTGCTCATCCTAAAAACAGCTCTCTTCACCACTCTTGTGGTCTTTCATCAACAAATTATACATGTACGTTATCTGTGTGACTTACTTAATAAAATAGCATCATTTTTGTGACAATAAAAAAATTTTCATTTATCGACAAAAAAAACGAGATGCTGCCGGGGTGGTCCAAATTGTGAATTTCAGACCTCATTGCTCATCCTAAAAACAGCTCTCTTCACCACTCTTGTGGTCTTTCATCAACAAATTATACATGTACGTTATCTGTGTGACTTACTTAATAAAATAACATCATTTTTGTGACAATAAAAAAATTTTAATTTATCGAAAAAAAAAAGATGCTGCCGGAGTGATCCAAATTTTGAATTTCAGACTTTATGGCTCGTCAGAAGAAACAGCTCTCTTTACCATTCTTGTGGTCCTTCATCAACAAATTATACATGTACGTTATCTGTGTGACTTACTTAATAAAAAAGCATCGTTTTTGTGACAGTAATAAAATTTTCATTTATCGACAAAAAAAACGAGATGCTGCCGGGGAGGTCCAAAATTTGAATTTCAGACCTCCTTGCTCGTCCTAAAAAACAGCTCTCTTTACCATTCTTGAAGTCTTTCATCAACAAATTATACATGTACGTTATCTGTGTGACTTACTTAATAGAAAAGCATCATTTTTGTGACAGTAAGAAAATTTTAATTTATCGACAAAAAAAACGAGATGCTGCCGGGGTGGTCCAAATTTTGAATTTCAGACCGCATTGCTCATCCTAAAAAACACCTCTCTTCACCATTCTTGTGGTCTTTTATCAACAAATTATACATATACGTTATCTGTGTGACTTACTTAATAAAATAGCATCTTTTTTGTGACAATAAAAGAATTTTCATTTATCGACAAAAAAACGAGATGCTGCCGGGGTGGTCCAAATTTTGAATTTCAGACCTCATTGCTCGTCCTCAAAAACAGCTCTCTTTACCATTCTTGTGGTCTTTCATCAACAAATTATACATGTACGTTATCTGTGTGACTTACTTTATAAAATAGCATCATTTTTGTGACAATAAAAAAATTTTCATTTATCGACAAAAAAAACGAGATGCTGCCGGGGTGGTCCAAATTGTGAATTTCAGACCTCATTGCTCATCCTAATAACAGCTCTCTTCACCACTCTTGTGGTCTTTCATCAACAAATTATACATGTACGTTATCTGTGTGACTTACTTAATAAAATAACATCATTTTTGTGACAATAAAAAAATTTTCATTTATCGACAAAAAAAACGAGATGCTGCCGGGGTGGTCCAAATTTTGAATTTCAGACCTCATTGCTCGTCCTAAAAAACTGCTCTCTTTACCTTTCTTGTGGTCTTTCATCAACAAATTATACATGTACGTTATCTGTGTGACTTACTTAATAAAATAGCATCATTTTTGTGACAATAAAAAAATTTTCATTTATTGACAAAAAAAACGAGATGCTGCCGGGGTGGTCCAAATTTTGAATTTCAGACTTTATGGCTCGTCATAAGAAACAGCTCTCCTTACCTTTCTTGTGGTCTTTCATCAACAAATTATACATGTACGTTACCTGTGTGACTTACTTAATAAAATAGCATCGTTTTTGTGACAATAAAAGAATTTTCATTTATCGACAAAAAAAACGAGATGCTGCCGGGGTGGTCCAAATTTTGAATTTCAGACCTCATTGCTCGTCCTCAAAAACAGCTCTCTTTACCATTCTTGTGGTCTTTCATCAACAAATTATACATGTACGTTATCTGTGTGACTTACTTAATAAAATAGCATCATTTTTGTGACAATAAAAAAATTTTCATTTATCGACAAAAAAAACGAGATGCTGCCGGGGTGGTCCAAATTTTGAATTTCAGACCTCATTGCTCGTCCTCAAAAACAGCTCTCTTTACCATTCTTGTGGTCTTTCATCAACAAATTATACATGTACGTTATCTGTGTGACTTACTTAATTAAATAGCATCATTTTTGTGACAATAAAAGAATTTTCATTTATCGACAAAAAAAACGAGATGCTGCTGGGGTGGTCCAAATTTTGAATTTCAGACCTCATTGCTCGTCCTCAAAAACAGCTCTCTTTACCATTCTTGTGGTCTTTCATCAACAAATTATACATGTACGTTATCTGTGTGACTTACTTAATAAAATAGCATCATTTTTGTGACAATAAAAAAATTTTCATTTATCGACAAAAAAAACGAGATGCTGCCGGGGTGGTCCAAATTTTGAATTTCAGACCTCATTGCTCGTCCTCAAAAACAGCTCTCTTTACCATTCTTGTGGTCTTTCATCAACAAATTATACATGTACGTTATCTGTGTGACTTACTTAATAAAATAGCATCATTTTTGTGACAGTAATAAAATTTTAATTTATCGACAAAAAAAACGAGATGCTGCTGGGGTGGTCCAAATTTTGAATTTCAGACCTCATTGCTCGTCCTCAAAAACAGCTCTCTTTACCATTCTTGTGGTCTTTCATCAACAAATTATACATGTACGTTATCTGTGTGACTTACTTAATAAAATAGCATCATTTTTGTGCCAATAAAAAAATTTTCATTTATCGAAAAAAAAAACGAGATGCTGCCGGGGTGGTCCAAATTTTGAATTTCAGACTTTATGGCCCGTCATAAGAAACAGCTCTCCTTACCTTTCTTGTGGTCTTTCATCAACAAATTATACGTGTACGTTACCTGTGTGACTTACTTAATAAAATAGCATCGTTTTTGTGACAATAAAAGAATTTTCATTTATCGACAAAAAACACGAGATGCTGCCGGGGTGGTACAAATTTTGAATTTCAGACCTCATTGCTCGTCCTCAAAAACAGCTCTCTTTACCATTCTTGTGGTCTTTCATCAACAAATTATACATGTACGTTATCTGTGTGACTTACTTAATAAAATAGCATCATTTTTGTGACAATAAAAAAATTTTAATTTATCGAAAAAAAAAAGATGCTGCCGGAGTGATCCAAATTTTGAATTTCAGACTTTATGGCTCGTCAGAAGAAACAGCTCTCTTTACCATTCTTGTGGTCCTTCATCAACAAATTATACATGTACGTTATCTGTGTGACTTACTTAATAAAAAAGCATCGTTTTTGTGACAGTAAAAAAATTTTCATTTATCGACAAAAAAAACGAGATGCTGCCGGGGTGGTCCAAAATTTGAATTTCAGACCTCATTGCTCGTCCTAAAAAACAGCTCTCTTTACCATTCTTGTGGTCTTTCATCAACAAATTATACATGTACGTTATCTGTGTGACTTACTTAATAAAAAAGCATCATTTTTGTGACAGTAAGAAAATTTTAATTTATCGACAAAAAAAACGAGATGCTGCCGGGGTGGTCCAAATTTTGAATTTCAGACCCCATTCCTCGTCCTAAAAAACAGCTCTCTTTACCATTCTTGTGGTCTTTCATCAAAAAATTATACATGTACGTTATCTGTGTGACTTACTTAATAAAATAGCATCATTTTTGTGACAATAAAAAAATTTTCATTTATCGACAAAAAAAACGAGATGCTGCCGGGGTGGTCCAAATTGTGAATTTCAGACCTCATTGCTCATCCTAAAAACAGCTCTCTTCACCACTCTTGTGGTCTTTCATCAACAAATTATACATGTACGTTATCTGTGTGACTTACTTAATAAAAAAGCATCATTTTTGTGACAGTAAGAAAATTTTAATTTATCGACAAAAAAAACGAGATGCTGCCGGGGTGGTCCAAATTTTGAATTTCAGACCGCATTGCTCATCCTAAAAAACACCTCTCTTCACCATTCTTGTGGTCTTTTATCAACAAATTATACATATACGTTATCTGTGTGACTTACTTAATAAAATAGCATCATTTTTGTGACAATAAAAGAATTTTCATTTATCGACAAAAAAACGAGATGCTGCCGGGGTGGTCCAAATTTTGAATTTCAGACCTCATTGCTCGTCCTCAAAAACAGCTCTCTTTACCATTCTTGTGGTTTTTCATCAACAAATTATACATGAACGTTATCTGTGTGACTTACTTAATAAAATAGCATCATTTTTGTGACAATAAAAAAATTTTCATTTATCGACAAAAAAAACGAGATGCTGCCGGGGTGGTCCAAATTGTGAATTTCAGACCTCATTGCTCATCCTAAAAACAGCTCTCTTCACCACTCTTGTGGTCTTTCATCAACAAATTATACATGTACGTTATCTGTGTGACTTACTTAAAAAAAAGGCATCATTTTTGTGACAATAAAAAAATTTTCATTTATCGACAAAAAAAACGAGATGCTGCCGGGGTGGTCCAAATTTTGAATTTCAGACCTCATTGCTCATCCTAAAAAAACAGCTCCCTTCACCATTCTTGTGGTCTTTCATCAACAAATTATACATGTACGTTATCTGTGTGACTTACTTAATAAAATAGCATCATTTTTGTGACAATAAAAAAATTTTCATTTATTGACAAAAAAAACGAGATGCTGCCGGGGTGGTCCAAATTTTGAATTTCAGACCTCATTGCTCATCCTAAAAAACAGCTCTCTTCACCATTCTTGTGGTCTTTCATCAACAAATTATACATGTACGTTATCTGTGTGACTTTCTTAATAAAATAGCATCATTTTTGCGACAATAAAAAAATTTTCATTTATCGACAAAAAAAACGAGATGCCGGGGTGGTCCAAATTTTGAATTTCAGACTTTATGGCTCGTCATAAGAAACAGCTCTCCTTACCTTTCTTGTGGTCTTTCATCAACAAATTATACATGTACGTTACCTGTGTGACTTACTTAATAAAATAGCATCGTTTTTGTGACAATAAAAGAATTTTCATTTATCGACAAAAAAAACGAGATGCTGCCGGGGTGGTCCAAATTTTGAATTTCAGACCTCATTGCTCGTCCTCAAAACAGCTCTCTTTACCATTCTTGTGGTCTTTCATCAACAAATTATACATGTACGTTATCTGTGTGACTTACTTAATAAAATAGCATCATTTTTGTGACAATAAAAAAATTTTCATTTATCGACAAAAAAAACGAGATGCTGCCGGGGTGGTCCAAATTTTGAATTTCAGACCTCATTGCTCATCCTAAAAAACAGCTCTCTTCACCATTCTTGTGGTCTTTCATCAACAAATTATACATGTACGTTATCTGTGTGACTTACTTAATAAAATAGCATCATTTTTGTGACAATAAAAGAATTTTCATTTATCGACAAAAAAAACGAGATGCTGCCGGGGTGGTCCAAATTTTGAATTTCAGACCTCATTGCTCGTCCTCAAAAACAGCTCTCTTTACCATTCTTGTGGTCTTTCATCAACAAATTATACATGTACGTTATCTGTGTGACTTACTTAATAAAAAAGCATCATTTTTGTGACAGTAAGAAAATTTTAATTTATCGACAAAAAAAACGAGATGCTGCTGGGGTGGTCCAAATTTTGAATTTCAGACCTCATTGCTCGTCCTAAAAAACAGCTCTCTTTACCATTCTTGTGGTCTTTCATCAAAAAATTATACATGTACGTTATCTGTGTGACTTACTTAATAAAATAGCATCATTTTTGTGACAATAAAAAAATTTTCATTTATCGACAAAAAAAAACGAGATGCTGCCGGGGTAGTCCAAATTTTGAATTTCAGACCTCATTGCTCATCCTAAAAAACAGCTCTCTTTACCATTCTTGTGGTCTTTCATCAAAAAATTATACATGTACGTTATCTGTGTGACTTACTTAATAAAATAGCATCATTTTTGTGACAATAAAAAAATTTTCATTTATCGACAAAAAAAACGAGATGCTGCCGGGGTGGTCCAAATTTTGAATTTCAGACCTCATTGCTCGTCCTAAAGAACAGCTCTCTTTACCATTCTTGTGGTCTTTTATCAACAAATTATACATGTACGTTATCTGTGTGACTTACTTAAAAAAAAAGGCATCATTTTTGTGACAATAAAAAAATTTTCATTTATCGACCAAAAAAACGAGATGCTGCCGGGGTGGTCCAAATTTTGAATTTCGGACCTCATTGCTCATCCTAAAAAACAGCTCCCTTCACCATTCTTGTGGTCTTTCATCAACAAATTATACATGTACGTTATCTGTGTGACTTACTTAATAAAATAGCATCATTTTTGTGACAATAAAAAAATTTTCATTTATTGACAAAAAAAACGAGATGCTGCCGGGGTGGTCCAAATTTTGAATTTCAGACCTCATTGCTCATCCTAAAAAACAGCTCTCTTCACCATTCTTGTGGTCTTTCATCAACAAATTATACATGTACGTTATCTGTGTGACTTACTTAATAAAATAGTATCATTTTTGCGACAATAAAAAAATTTTCATTTATCGACAAAAAAAACGAGATGCCGGGGTGGTCCAAATTTTGAATTTCAGACTTTATGGCTCGTCATAAGAAACAGCTCTCCTTACCTTTCTTGTGGTCTTTCATCAACAAATTATACATGTACGTGACCTGTGTGACTTACTTAATAAAATAGCATCGTTTTTGTGACAATAAAAGGATTTTCATTTATCGACAAAAAAAACGAGATGCTGCCGGGGTGGTCCAAATTTTGAATTTCAGACCTCATTGCTCGTCCTCAAAAACAGCTCTCTTTACCATTCTTGTGGTCTTTCATCAACAAATTATACATGTACGTTATCTGTGTGACTTACTTAATAAAAAAGCATCATTTTTGTGACAGTAAGAAAATTTTAATTTATCGACAAAAAAAAACGAGATGCTGCTGGGGTGGTCCAAATTTTGAATTTCAGACCTCATTGCTCGTCCTCAAAAACAGCTCTCTTTACCATTCTTGTGGTCTTTCATCAACAAATTATACATGTACGTTATCTGTGTGACTTACTTAATAAAATAGCATCATTTTTGTGACAATAAAAAAATTTTCATTTATCGACAAAAAAAACGAGATGCCGGGGTGGTCCAAATTTTGAATTTCAGACTTTATGGCTCGTCATAAGAAACACCTCTCCTTACCTTTCTTGTGGTCTTTCATCAACAAATTATACATGTACGTTACCTGTGTGACTTACTTAATAAAATAGCATCGTTTTTGTGACAATAAAAGGATTTTCATTTATCGACAAAAAAAACGAGGTTCTGCCGGGGTGGTCCAAATTTTGAATTTCAGACCTCATTACTCGTCCTCAAAAACAGCTCTCTTTACCATTCTTGTGGTCTTTCATCAACAAATTATACATGTACGTTATCTGTGTGACTTACTTAATAAAATAGCATCATTTTTGTGACAATAAAAAAATTTTCATTTATCGACAAAAAAACGAGATGCTGCCGGGGTGGTCCAAATTTTGAATTTCAGACCTCATTGCTCATCCTAAAAAACAGCTCTCTTCACCATTCTTGTGGTCTTTCATCAACAAATTATACATGTACGTTATCTGTGTGACTTTCTTAATAAAATAGCATCATTTTTGCGACAATAAAAAAATTTTCATTTATCGACAAAAAAAACGAGATGCCGGGGTGGTCCAAATTTTGAATTTCAGACTTTATGGCTCGTCATAAGAAACAGCTCTCCTTACCTTTCTTGTGGTCTTTCATCAACAAATTATACATGTACGTTACCTGTGTGACTTACTTAATAAAATAGCATCGTTTTTGTGACAATAAAAGAATTTTCATTTATCGACAAAAAAAACGAGATGCTGCCGGGGTGGTCCAAATTTTGAATTTCAGACCTCATTGCTCGTCCTCAAAACAGCTCTCTTTACCATTCTTGTGGTCTTTCATCAACAAATTATACATGTACGTTATCTGTGTGACTTACTTAATAAAATAGCATCATTTTTGTGACAATAAAAAAATTTTCATTTATCGACAAAAAAAACGAGATGCTGCCGGGGTGGTCCAAATTTTGAATTTCAGACCTCATTGCTCATCCTAAAAAACAGCTCTCTTCACCATTCTTGTGGTCTTTCATCAACAAATTATACATGTACGTTATCTGTGTGACTTACTTAATAAAATAGCATCATTTTTGTGACAATAAAAGAATTTTCATTTATCGACAAAAAAAACGAGATGCTGCCGGGGTGGTCCAAATTTTGAATTTCAGACCTCATTGCTCGTCCTCAAAAACAGCTCTCTTTACCATTCTTGTGGTCTTTCATCAACAAATTATACATGTACGTTATCTGTGTGACTTACTTAATAAAAAAGCATCATTTTTGTGACAGTAAGAAAATTTTAATTTATCGACAAAAAAAACGAGATGCTGCTGGGGTGGTCCAAATTTTGAATTTCAGACCTCATTGCTCGTCCTAAAAAACAGCTCTCTTTACCATTCTTGTGGTCTTTCATCAAAAAATTATACATGTACGTTATCTGTGTGACTTACTTAATAAAATAGCATCATTTTTGTGACAATAAAAAAATTTTCATTTATCGACAAAAAAAACGAGATGCTGCCGGGGTAGTCCAAATTTTGAATTTCAGACCTCATTGCTCATCCTAAAAAACAGCTCTCTTTACCATTCTTGTGGTCTTTCATCAAAAAATTATACATGTACGTTATCTGTGTGACTTACTTAATAAAATAGCATCATTTTTGTGACAATAAAAAAATTTTCATTTATCGACAAAAAAAACGAGATGCTGCCGGGGTGGTCCAAATTTTGAATTTCAGACCTCATTGCTCGTCCTAAAGAACAGCTCTCTTTACCATTCTTGTGGTCTTTTATCAACAAATTATACATGTACGTTATCTGTGTGACTTACTTAAAAAAAAAGGCATAATTTTTGTGACAATAAAAAAATTTTCATTTATCGACCAAAAAAACGAGATGCTGCCGGGGTGGTCCAAATTTTGAATTTCGGACCTCATTGCTCATCCTAAAAAACAGCTCCCTTCACCATTCTTGTGGTCTTTCATCAACAAATTATACATGTACGTTATCTGTGTGACTTACTTAATAAAATAGCATCATTTTTGTGACAATAAAAAAATTTTCATTTATTGACAAAAAAAACGAGATGCTGCCGGGGTGGTCCAAATTTTGAATTTCAGACCTCATTGCTCATCCTAAAAAACAGCTCTCTTCACCATTCTTGTGGTCTTTCATCAACAAATTATACATGTACGTTATCTGTGTGACTTACTTAATAAAATAGTATCATTTTTGCGACAATAAAAAAATTTTCATTTATCGACAAAAAAAACGAGATGCCGGGGTGGTCCAAATTTTGAATTTCAGACTTTATGGCTCGTCATAAGAAACAGCTCTCCTTACCTTTCTTGTGGTCTTTCATCAACAAATTATACATGTACGTGACCTGTGTGACTTACTTAATAAAATAGCATCGTTTTTGTGACAATAAAAGGATTTTCATTTATCGACAAAAAAAACGAGATGCTGCCGGGGTGGTCCAAATTTTGAATTTCAGACCTCATTGCTCGTCCTCAAAAACAGCTCTCTTTACCATTCTTGTGGTCTTTCATCAACAAATTATAC